>CM062295.1:1719281-2319281 GCA_031216915.1 Pictodentalium vernedei | reverse complement strand
ACAGGCAGGGTTAGATTGGTTGAAGACATGCGCACCATCGACGTGCAACACGACTCAGTACACGGCGTCATCGTGCCCCCATGTGGACAATCGGGTTTAAGTGCCTTGCCCAAGGACACAACGCGGGAGTTCGAGTCCATCGCTCAGACGGTCACCCATCCGAGGACTAACCGGGCTCGACGTTGCTTAACTTCTGTGATCTGACGAGAACCGGTTACTACAACGCCACCGCGCCCCCTATACACGAAGATAATAAATCCAGTGTATTACAGTACAGCCGCCGTGGATTGGTCACTTTCCACGGGTGGACAATATTTCCACGGACGCAATAATATTAGATTGCAAACACTAGTTAAAGGAAAAATCATCAAAAATTTAATTAATGAAGCACCGGGTACAACCCGGTGCCTCATTAATTAAAATTTTGATGCTGCTGATTTTTTATTACCGGGTAAACTCATGCGTGGACTTCACTGCGCACGCGTGGATTATAACCAATCCACAACGACTGTACTGTAAATGCCGCCATTTTAATTCATTTGTTTTGTTACATTGCAAAATGATATTTGATAATGTTTTGTTGATAATGTCCACACCTTAATGCAAGCTTCCATGCCACAAGTCAAATTCTTTAAATACTCCATCGCATATGTATAGATTCACTCTGAGGGGGATAAATAACGAGTTTATTTACAGTACAAGTCAAAATAAGTTGTAGCATTACCATAATAAACTAAGTATACTGCTGCTCCTGCACTGATAAGATTAGAATCTGATATCATTTTCTGGAAATCTCTCAGAAAATGATGTCAGCTTCTGGTCTTATCAGTTTAGGAAGGGAAAGATACATAGTTTATAGTGGTTATCCTACAACTTAATTTGACTTGCACTGTAGATAGGCGAGATAGAGCTCCCCAGTCGAGGGCCGTTGGAGATACTTTCTCTCGTCTATCCAATATTAACGAGTTTATTTATCCTACTTACAAACTTTTTGTTGTTGAATAGTTCAATAGATGTAAAATATTGACAGTTAGCTACTGATGGATATACAACTATCCAACTATTAAATGTGGGATAGTCAAACTATATAGCGTGGGATAGTCAAACTATTAAGTGTGGGATAGTCAAACTATATAGCATGGGATAGTCAAACTATTAAGTGTGGGATAGTCAAACTATTAAGTGTGGGATAGTCAAACTATTAAGTGTGGGATAGTCAAACTATTAAGCGTGGGATAGTCAAACTATTAAGCGTGGGATAGTCAAACTATATAGCGTGGGATAGTCAAACTATTAAGTGTGGGATAGTCAAACTATTAAGCGTGGGATAGTCAAACTATATAGCGTGGGATAGCCAAACTATTAAGTGTGGGATAGTCAAACTATTAAGTGTGGGATAGTCAAACTATTAAGCGTGGGATAGTCAAACTATATAGCGTGGGATAGTCAAACTATTACGTGTGGGATAGTCAAACTATTAAGCGTGGGATAGTCAAACTATATAGCGTGGGATAGTCAAACTATTAAGTGTGGGATAGTCAAACTATTAAGTGTGGGATAGTCAAACTATTAAGTGTGGGATACTCAAACTATTAAGTGTGGGATAGTCAAACTATTAAGTGTGGGATAGTCAAACTATTAAGTATGGGATAGTCAAACTATTAAGTGTGGGATGGTCAAACTATTAAGTGTGGGATAGTCAGACTATTAAGTGTGGGATAGTCAAACTATTAAGTGTGGGATAGTCAAACGATTAAGTGTGGGATAGTCAAACTATTAAGTGTGGGATAGTCAAACTATTAAGTGAGGGATAGTCAAACTATTAAGTGTGGGATAGTCAAACTATTAAGTGTGGAATAGTCAAACTATTATGTGTGGAATAGTCAAACTATTAAGTGTGGGATAGTCAAACTATTAAGTGAGGAATAGTCAAACTATTATGTGTGGAATAGTCAAACTATTAAGTGTGGGAGAGTCAAACTATTAAGTATGGGATAGTCAAACTATATACCAATGAATAATGATGGATAACGTCAGTAAAAGTTTTTAATCTTAAATACTCTCGAGTACCTAATAATAGTACAGGGCAAAATAATAGTACAGGGTGGAAAATTTCCTGAAATTAATAATAGTACACTGTCGAATAATAGTATAGGGTGGAAAATTCCAAGATGTGAGCCAACCGCTATGCTCTGAACCGTTTTCAGATGTCTGATGCTCTTGAAGTGGTGAAGGGCTAAATTAATTTCGGTTATCATAATTTTCACATAGATTTGACTTGTTGCAATTTATGGGAGAGTGCCTTAAGGCACTCTCCCATAAATTGCACCAAGGCAAAACCTTATAGACTAATTAATTCTGTTTCAGTGATGGTATGAAGCACATACACTGGGTACTAGGTCTTAAAGTTATGGTAGCAGTACTTCAGAATAAAGCCCAAATATATGCTTCCAGATCTCTACCAGTTAACATTTCCATTGCATCCTGTGTTTGCTTGTACATGCACCTTACTAGTTTGTTTTGGTGAAGTTATTGAGATAAGTGGCCGCTCTGCACATTCGATTGCTGAAAATTAATAATCATACAGGGTCAAATAAGAATCATACAGGCGGGAATTTTGTTCAAAAAAGAATAATCATACATGTATGATTATTAGGCACTCAAGTGTATTCCAGTTAGTCGGTCGGAAAAGTTTAAACATAAATATTTCAGTTAGTTGGTCGGAAAAGTTTAAACTTAAATATTTCAGTTAGTTGGTCGGAAAAGTTTAAACTTAAATATTTCAGTTAGGTGGTCGGAAAAGTTTAAACTTAAATATTTCAGTTAGTTGGTCGGAAAAGCAATCATACGATATTAATACTTCATTCGATTGAATCGAAAAATACTAAAAATAATGCAAAATATGTTTTTCAATCGAGACTTGATTTGATAGAATTTTTAACGGCATTACCAATACCATCAGACATGTTTGTTTATTGAACAAGTAGTTTATGATTATACCACATAGTTCCATAAATTTCGTTCATATTTTGATACTGTCAAGGCGAAATAAATACGTATTGATTGGAATATCTATGACTGGAGCACGAAGGACATCACATCACAACAACGGTTGCCTCTGCGCAAACCCCTCGAAACGTTGGTAAACAAATAACCCATAATTCCTTACAAAATTAGGCTGACGGTCTGAGAGTTGAATCTTAATGTTAAATTCATGGAGTGTTCGAGCTAATAAAGAGGAAGATGTTATTCTGATTCGTGAGTGTTGTAAATTGGTATTTATGGTCGCATCCACAAAATATTCAACATATGTGAAATATGCAACACTCCATTCTTTGTAGTGAATACTGTACAGTCGCCATGGACTGGTCATAATCTACGCGTTGGATTGATGTCCACGCATGCGTTTTCAAGGTAATAAAAGTCATCATCAGCAAAATTAGGGGCTGGTCGTAATCCACGCGTGGGCTGTGATGGAAGCGTTTACCGGGTAATAAAAATCATCAACCGCACAATTTTAATTAATAAACCACCGGGTTGTAACCGATGCTTCATTAATTAAATTTTTTATGATAATTTCTATTATTAGTACTTATTATCTAATATTATTGTATCCCTGGGAATATTACCGACCCGTGAAAGTGACCGGTGTAAAAGGAATGGAAGTCCGTAGGAACGTTAGTCCCTCTGGACTATTATTCCGCGGAATTATAGTCCTAGATCTAACATTTCTAGGAATAGTAGTCCGGCGGACTACTATTCCTAGAAATGTTAGACCTAGGACTATAATTCCGCGGAATAATAGTCCAGAGGGACTAATTTTCCTGCGGACTTCCATTCCTGTCAAACCGGTTCACGACGGCCGTTCTGTATCATCAAACTGATAATATTTCTTGAAATCAATGTGATTCAGGGAACCCCTGATTTCGTACCGATGCAATATTTTTCTTTTCGAAACTCGAAAACAAACTGCTCTATTCACTTTGAACGACAAAATATTGTGTAATGAAAGCAAATCATATAGTGTCAAACACATTTCTCCCTTTAGTGGGGTAGGGGCCGAGGACACAGGAGGCACGCCCCTCCAACAGTTTCCAATGTGTCTGCCCAATGCGAATTTTGTTAGAGATGTAGCCAAAATGTGCGCTTTTCTCAATGTAAAGGCCAACCAGACCACTAAGACATATGGCCACCATTGACAAAGGTGCCGAAGCACTTCAGGGTGGGAGGGGGGGGGGGGCAGACCCCGGTAAAACGGCATTTACTCGCACTAGTAGCCCTGCCGTGTCATGCCGAAGCATGCATGTCTCGAAGGTAGAAGGCCCGAAGAGGGGGAGTGTACGAAGAGGTTCATCTCCCATCAGGAGGGGGCACCAACTCCCAAACTCTCCCAACTCCCCCATTGAATTTTGAAAGCTCCCAGGACGGATTTGAGATATATTTTAGCTTTACTTGTAGAATAAATCATTGAAAACAATTGAGTGACGACCCCGAGAAGGGCATTGTCTGTCCGCTCTCGCCCACGTGGTCCAAAGGCTGGGAGGGCAGCTGCCTCCTCTGCCCCCCTTCTTCAGACGTCACTGATCACTGATATATGTCAGTGTCCCCAAGTCCGAAAAGCGTCTTAGTCCATGGCTCCATCATAGTTTTAAGGAGCGGGAGTAAATCGATGTTTTCCTCATGGTACTCAGACACTTGATAAAGCCCAGCTTCAACAAAACCCTATAAATTAATTCCATCTCCGTTTTTTAGAATTCCCGTGGATAACCGACTTCACACAAAATTTTGAGATCAAATTCATTTGTTAATTCTTCTTCAAGAATTAAATAAATTCTTACTTCCAACCATTCTGCTTGTCTTCGCTGAAAGCACCTGCAATAACACTGGAAAGTACAGCTCCGAAAGTGAAGAATATCTGTATGAGAGATACTAGACGTCCTCTGATCTCAGGTGGCGATGTTTCAGCTACATATAACGGACAAGTCATTGCTACTATTCCTGTAATAAGATAGCAAAACGAAACATTCAGTCGGATACTTTCCATTTGAAGTAGAAGTTAGCACAGTGAAAGGCACTTTATACATTTTTATCATTCGCGAAGATAATGACTACAGTTTGTCACAGTGCGGCCGCCGTGGACCAGGGGCGCCGGAGCCGCCCCGACCACTCCGACCAATCGTCGTCTGAGTGCTAGAATGTTCTATGTCCCTTAGGGGACATAGAACATTCTAGCACTCAGGCGACGCAATATCGGGGCAAAAAATTTGCCGATCATGATATTTTTGTGATCGACCTTCAGCAGAACGTCATTCATATCAAATAACTTGGCTATGATGTTTTAATTTTGTTCTGTCGGATATCCGAAAATAGTGCGCGCATAGATCGTCTTGTTTCTTTAATATTGGGCACACAATGGCGGCTATTAATGACGAGTTAACGTAAGATGAGGAGATTTTGGGGTCTACTTCCTTAGTATTCCAACCGCTTCGGAAGCGGTAGCCCCAAAATGGGTCTGAGAGATGTCATTTTTGAAACATTTTCTGGGGGCAGGGCCGGATTTACGAATGGGCAGACTGGGCGGACCCAGGGCCCCCACACTTGTGGGGTCCTCCACAGTGAAGTTCGACTTTCGCGGAACATAATATGACAAAATTCCCTGCCAAATGCTTTTGGCAATTTGACAGGGAATTTTGTCATATTATGTTCCTCGAAAGACGAACTGCATGCACTGTCATTTTTTTTCTCCCCCCTCCCCCCACATAATCAATGGCAGCCCCCCACCTGTCTTCAACCAATCCTAACCCTGCTTGTGTGAAGTTAGTATGTTGGGGAGCTGACAATTGCCCATCGTTAATCGGTGGTTCTCTCCGGTTACTCCGGCTTCCTCCACCCGTAAAACTGTCGTGGTCATGATTAGCCATTGTGAAGAAATATGTGACCTTAAACACCAATAAATGAATAAATGGATACATTCAGGGGACGTGAAAATCGTTACTTACTCCCAGTTCCTTATTATTCGTTATCAACCGATAGAATCGTTGATAACAAATATCGAATAAGGAACTAGAAATAAGTAACGGTTGTCCCGTCTGTTCAAGTTTGAAGTTAAATTCTTTGCCGTACAGTAGAACCTCGTTATTTGAATCGCCAAATTGCCAGTAAAAGTTATAGAATGGACGTGATAATTTAATTAACATGAATTTAGTTACTTTGATATATTTTAGAGATAAACTGGGTATTTAATCTATTATATTCTGTTTGACAGAGCACCGTGAGATATAACAGATCTTTTATTAGATATGATTTTCAAACCCATAATCGTCCATTAACAAGATCGACAGATATGACTGCAAACTCGCCTGATCTCGGCTGATATATACCAACCTAGAGATGATACCTTAACACATACCCTGCCGAAAGCGACTAAACCTTCTCGCATACAGACGTACATAAAGGTCCTCCATATATGGGTAAAGTGGGCGTGGCAGTAAAAGGGGTAATGCATATCTAGACACAGCCATTTTGTTTACAGCAAAATCGTTCACTGTTATTTGTCGAAAACAATCAGTCAGCTAAAACGATATTACCGAGAAAAGGGGAGTAGATTTCGTATGGTGAGGAATTAATGAGAGTATATTTTGCATGGTGAGGAATTAATGAGAGTATATTTTGTATGGTGAGGAATTAATGAGAGTATATTTTGTATGGTGAGGAATTAATGAGAGTAGATTTTGTATGGTGAGGAATTAATGAGAGTATATTTTGTATGGTGAGGAATTAATGAGAGTAGATTTTGTATGGTGAGGAATTAATGAGAGTATATTTTGTATGGTGAGGAATTAATGAGAGTAGATTTTGTATGGTGAGGAATTAATGAGAGTAGATTTTGTATGGTGAGGAATTAATGAGAGTAGATTTTGTATGGTGAGGAATTAATGAGAGTAGATTTTGTATGGTGAGGAATTAATGAGAGTAGATTTTGTATGGTGAGGAATTAATGAGAGTAGATTTTGTATGGTGAGGAATAAATGAGAGTAGATTTTGTATGGTGAGGAATTTGGGGTATTTGAGAGTTTCGTCGATATGAAAGAAGAAGTAGTAACGTATACTGCAGGTCGATAGTGCCCTAAATTATCTACTAACGTATACTGCACGTCGACAATGCCTTCAATTATCCACTGACGTATAACGTACGTCGATAGATAGTGCCTTCAATTATCCACTAACGTATACTGCACGTCGATAGTACCTTCAATTATCCACTAACGTATACTGTACGTCGATAGTGCCTACAATTATCCATTAACGTATACTGCACGTCGATAGTGCCTTCAATTATCCATTAACGTATACTGCACGTCGAAAGTGCCTTCAATTATCCATTAACGTATACTGTACGTCGATACTGCCTTCAATTATCTACTAACGTATACTGCACGTCGATAGTGCATGCAATTATCCACTAACGTATACTGTACGTCGTTACTGCCTTCAATTATCCACTAACGTATACTGTACGTCGATACTGCCTTCTGTTATCCATTAACGTATCCTGCACGTCGATACTGCCTTCAATTATCCACTAAGGTATACTGTACGTCGATAATTCCTTCAGTTATCCACTAACGTATACTGCACGTCAATAGATTGTGCCTTGAATTATCCATTAACGTATACTGCACGTCGATAATGCCTTGAATTATCCACTAACGTGTACTGCCCGTCGATAGTGCCTTCAATTATCCACTAACGTATACTTTTCGTCGATAGTGCCTTCAATTATCCATTAACGTATACTGCACGTCGATAGTACCTTCAATATTATCCACTAACGTATACTGTACGTCGATAGTGCCTTCAATTATTCATTGACGTATACTGCACGTCGATAGTGCCTCCAATTATCCATTAACGTATACTGTACGTCGATAGTGCCTTCAATTATCCACTAACGTATACTGCACGTCGAAAGTGCCTTCAATTATCCATTAACGTATACTGCACGTCGAAAGTGCCTTCAATTATCCATTAACGTATACTGTACGTCGATACTGCCTTCAATTATCCACTAACGTATACTGCACGTCGATAGTGCCTTCAATTATCCACTAATGTGTACTGTACGTCGATACTGCCTTCAATTATCCACTAACGTATACTGCACGTCGAAAGTGCCTTCAATTATCCATTAACGTATACTGCACGTCGAAAGTGCCTTCAATTATCCATTAACGTATACTGTACGTCGATACTGCCTTCAATTATCCACTAACGTATACTGCACGTCGATAGTGCCTTCAATTATCCACTAATGTGTACTGCACATCGAAAGTGCCTTCAATTATCCATTAACGTATACTGTACGTCGATAGTGCCTTCAATTATCCACTAACGTATACTGCACGTCGAAAGTGCCTTCAATTATCCATTAACGTATACTGCACGTCGATAGTGCCTTCAATTATCCACTAATGTGTACTGCACGTCGAAAGTGCCTTCAATTATCCACTAACGTATACTGTACGTCGATAGTGCCTTCAATTATCCACTAACGTATACTGCACGTCGAAAGTGCCTTCAGTTATCCATTAACGTATACTGCACGTCGAAAGTGCCTTCAATTATCCATTAACGTATACTGTACGTCGATACTGCCTTCAATTATCCACTAACGTATACAGCACGTCGATAGTGCCTTCAATTATCTACTAACGTATACTTTTCGTCGATAGTGCCTTCAATTATCCACTAAATTATATTGTCCGTCGATATTGCCTTCAATTATCCACTAACGTATACTGTCCGTCGATATTGCCTTCAGTTATCCACTAACGTATAGTGTAAGTCGATAGATAGTGCCTTCAATTATCCACTAACGATACGACCTTCAGTTATCCACTAAATTATACTGCACGTCGATAGTGCCTTCAATTATAGAGTTAATAAGTTGGAGAGCTTGACAGCTTACTGCTGGGTGGCTCTCTCTAGGTACTCCCGCTTCCTCCACCCGTATAATTGTCCGACCCGACGTGACCTTGGCTGTTGAAAGTGTCGATAAACACTAATACACAAACAACAAAAGAGACAGGGTTATCCAATAGGTTATATGTACTGGGGCTAATACTATAAAACTGTACAATTGTATTTTCTAGAATTGTATTTTTTACCTTAATATAACTGACTAAAATGAATCATTAGCATTTTCATATTGCCAAATCTTTAACCTTGCTGATGATTCATTGCAACCCATTTAAAGTCATCCCTAGAATTCTAGAAAAGACAAGTGTAAACGTTATATAGCATTGGCCCCTGATCTTGATATTTAAAGGGGGCTGCATAGGAAATATGAAGACGTTCGAGCCAGTAGTTCATAAGAATAAGATTACAAAATGTTTTCCCGATTACCAACAGTGCTTAATGATGGTACGCATTTGATATCTCTGAAACAAACTATAGTATAGCCATTACCATGAGTGTTAAATGCCCCCCCCCCCCCCCCCCACGGACGCGTCTGAACCAACCGACACCTCTCCCCAGCGGTGTTAAATTGGGGTCCACATTAGATGCTCCCTGAACCAACTGAAAGTCATTACTTGCATAATTAAACGAGGGTACCCATTGCCCTCGATGGATAGAATCTATCACTCTCAAAATGTAAAGTGTGAGAGCCGGCAGGAACGTGATGTAGCGCGCAGTGTCCAGTCCTGGTAATTCATCCTCAGCAATCAGCAGTGCCGACGTGTTGTAGCGCGTTGTGCCCAAACCTGGTAATTCACCCTCAGCAATCAGCAGTGCCGACGTGTTCTATTGCGTAGTGCCCAACCCTGGTAATTCATCCTCAGCAATCAGCAGGGTCGACGTGTTGTAGCGCGCAGTACCCAACCCTGGTAATTCACCCTCAGCAATCAGCAGGGCCGACATGTTGTAGCGCAGTGCCCAGCCCTGGTAATTCACCCTCAGCAATCAGCAGGGCCGACGTGTTGTAGCACGCAATGCCCAGCCCTGGTAATTCACCCTCAGCAATCAGCAGGGCCGACGTGTTGTAGCGCAGTGCCCAGCCCTGGTAATTCTCCCCCAGCAATCAGCAAGGCCGACGTGTTGTAGCACGCAGTGCCCAGCCCTGGTAATTCACCCTCAGCAATCAGCAGGGCCGACGTGTTGTAGCGCCCAGTGCCCAACCCTGGTAATTCACCCTCAGCAAGCAGCAGGGCCGACGTGTTGTAGTGCGCAGTGCCCAACCCTGGTAATTCACCCTCAGCAATCAGCAGGGCCGACGTGTTGTAGCGTGCAGTGCCTAGCCCTGGTAATTCACCCTCAGCAATCAGCAGTGCCGAGGAAAATGCCGAGGAAAGGAAAAATATCCACAGCAAAAGTACTGCCGAAGATGGCTTCCTCAGAAAGCTTTGTGGTGGCGGAAATCGCACAACTTCTTGGTTACACAAGGGATCAATCCACGTGGGTTACACTTCGCTGTATTGCTAATCTTACAATTTACAGTACAAGTTACACAGCTTTCCAGAAACTGATATCAGATTCTGGTGCTATCAACATAGAAGCAGTGAGATACTTAGTTTGTGGTTATGCTGTATCTTATTTTCACTCATACTTCCAAGATTTTTTCCTCAGCTTTCACATGATTCATGATATTGGCATGATCTAATTGAGTGAAAGATTCTGCACATTGATTGTGATTATATACATGTGTATCTCGAACTACTTTCACGTGTTAAAGTTACTTAAAAGTTTTCCCCTCTCCGCATACTACATATACATGCCACTGAGACTATGCCTTGCCCCCTGATTATTTTTACACAATCGAACAGACTTCA
Organism: Pictodentalium vernedei; assembly: GCA_031216915.1. Taxonomy (NCBI): domain Eukaryota; kingdom Metazoa; phylum Mollusca; class Scaphopoda; order Dentaliida; family Dentaliidae; genus Pictodentalium; species Pictodentalium vernedei. Next base: position 2,308,452 of record CM062295.1, on the reverse strand, counting down.
CCAGCAATTGCCGTAAAAGCACCAGTTTTCCACAACAATTTTTTTGCCGAGGAAACAAGGATGAATTACCAGGACTGAGTGCCAGCCCTCAACGTGGTATTTGATGCGAGAGTGTTGAAGTGGTTCCACCGTATACAATAAGCCAATTTCGAAACTGCCATCTTTGGACTTTAATCTATGCAAGGTCACAGGTCGCGAGGTGTAAACTGTGCGATTTCATTGCTAACAACGCGTTTTCTTGGAATGTTTATACCTTACGACCTGTGACCTTGCATAGATTAAAAGCCAAGATGGCAGTTTCGAAATTGGCTTATTATATACATACACGTAGAGAAAAAGTTAAACAAATAAAAAGGTCAATACAAAGTTTTTTGACAATCAATGATAATATCAACAGTGACAGATTCGGACTCCCACGTTGTGTCCTTGAGCAAGGCACTTAACCCCCAATTGTCCACATGGAGGCACGATGACGCCGTGTACTAAGGCGTACTGCACGACGATGGTTCGCATGTCTTCAACCAATCTAACCCTGCCTGTGCTGCAGTGCGGAGTTACGATGTTGGGGGGCTGGCAGCTGCTCGTCGTTGCTCGGTTGTTCTCTCCAGCTTCCTCCACCCGTAGAACTGTCACGGTCATGATTAGCCATTGTGCATAAGTATGTGACCTTAAACACCAATAAATAAATACATATCGACAGTGATAAACCTATAATTAATTTCTTGTCGATATGATTCACTACTTTGAACAAAATGTAACGCCACAACACAGCACAATATGCACATGCTTCTTAACTTCCATGATTTTTCCCAAATGCAATATGATCATGCTTTACAATTTCGTTATTAAAGACAGAGTTTTACAAATGATTCACCATTACCTTGCACCAGTGACACGAAGAAAGTTATCTGAGGCGCAGAGATAGCAAATTATTGACCGCCATTTGGCAGGAATGTCCTTCAAGACAATTGGACGACAAACAGAATACCATTTTTCCGTCATTAGGAGACTCGTCAGAAAACATGCTCAGACTGTTGATGTGAAGGACCTACCACATTCAGGACACCCTCCCGTGACGTCACAATGAGAAGACAGACCACTGATATGGCTGGTTAGGCGTCTTTCATTTGCACCAAGCACAGCCATGAAGCGTCAATGGTTACCAAATCGCCGTTTGAGCACCAGTACGCTAACGAATCGGCTGAAGGTGGCTGGATTGGCTCCCAGAAGGGTCATCAGACGTCCTCTGTTAACAAATGACCATAAAAGAAGGAGATTAGTCTGGTGTTTAGCAAGAAGGGCATGGAATCCACTGATCCGATGAAAGCCGGTTCATGCTCCATGTCAAGGATGGTCGAGTGAGAGTGTGGAGGCGCAGAAAAACAGCTGGGAACGGTGGTGGATCAGTGATAGTGTGGGGATGCTTCTCAGATGACTGTATATTGGACTTGATAACCAAACCATACAGGGCAATCGAACAGGAGAACGCTATATCCGGGAAGTGCTAATACAGGGCAATCTAACAGGAGAACGCTACATACGGGAAGTGCTAGATCATACTGTCGTTCCTCATTTTGACAATCACCTTCTTGCGACTAGACCAGAGTTCATGGATGACAATGCCTCTCATCGTTCCTGTGCAGTGACATACTTTCTCCATAACAATGCTGTGGCTAGGACTCTATGGCCAGCTAGGAGTCCAGATTTCAACCCTCTGGAGCATATTTGGGACATCTTAGTTCGTAGTAATCAGGCACAGGACCCCCTGTACTGAACGTGGAGGAATTGGAAGCAGCTTTTCATGAGGAATAGAAGTTGTTACCCATGTGTCAGTTTCAAGGCCTTGTTAGGCTATGAGGCGAAGCAGTGCTGGAAATGAACAAAACTGACGGGTGCAGTTTTTAGCTCCCGCGAAATCAGAGACGAGAGTAAATTGGACCCGTAAAATGTTAGTATATGAATTTTCGAGGGAATACTGTCACCGAACACAAGAAACCTTAACCCTTTGAATACTAGAGGCCGCTTTTCCAGCCAGGAACATGATACGCCATAACGTCATTAAATAGGATGGTTGTTCAGTAAATGTGTGGGGTAGACCAATCAGTATTTTCAACGTGCAGCCCCGAGGCTGCACGTTGAAAATATTGATTGGTCTACCCCAAATAATGAATATGGACTCTTCTAATTGCTGCCATTGAACTGACATAGAAGATACTATCAGTGTTCAAAGGGTTAAATGTATAAGGAATTGCTGAATTATGACAGTAACTTGCCACTGGTCACAGGGTACCTGCTTTCTCAAAACAACACACATTTATATGTCCTCACAGTATATGGAACTATGAGCAATTGCACTCGCACCCGTCTCATTTCCAGGACTGGCGAAGGGTGGAGGCTGTCATCCGGACACATGGCGGAAGCACGCGTTACTGACTCTTACATGCTTGTTGACAGTCTACATGTGCTCTGTGACAAACATTGTCATTTGTTGGCATTTACTAAACTGTCCAGGTCCATAGTTATATGTCGTAATGCTTTTCGTTAAAATGCTGTTTGTCCTGCTATACGGGAAATAATGTCTAAGTGAATTCGTCACTCCAGTTGCGCCAGTAGGAACAATGTGTAGGGGGCAATGTGTTTATTTCCTGACAGCAAAAACCCATAGGGGGTGCTTAATTTTTCCTCTATGTATATAATCGCAGTGCAACTTTTCGCACCCGGAAGGTCGTAGAAGGGAAAATCAAACGACAGAACCTTATTACATATTAAAAGTTCCTGCCAATTCCCAGAAGACTGCGATGACGGGTTGGTGAAGACAATGTTGATCTAATCTCTCTCCCCTTCCCTCTCTTCATGTGTCCCCTGGTTCCTGTGCCCATGGATGGTTGTAGTTGCTGCTGGACGTTATGGTTAAGTGAACTGATATACACACCAGTTGTATTTCTACGGAGAGAATCGTTTGCTGGTCTTCAGGCAAGTAAATCTACCGCTCACGATGACTTTGTGTTGTACCGCTCGAAACTATGATTGAAAAGTATAGTATGTCTCCTGTTCGATCAGCTCAGATGACATGGTGCTAAACATTTGTAACAGCCGCGGTCTCAAACGACACTAACGCCTATTGTTGTCATACAGATTAGAACTCGTATTGGCCAGTTAATCAAAACTAGTCTACGGGTAGAGAGGGGATTCCCTAAATTTGAACCCTGCTTGGACCAACAAAGATTGGCCTTAGAAACGTTCTTGGAACAAATTTGAATCTTAATCACTAAAGGAAGTTGTATAGGAAAATCTTGGAACAATAATGCTTTATTCGAAGCTCTTACGAATTTGGGGATTTTACCAGTCATAGGATAATGTGAAGCATTAGGTGGTTTAGTAATACCAAGGGCAAACAGAGACCTACAGGGGTGTATTCCGTCCACACTATACTGACACCACCAAATTGTCAGGCATTACTCGCCACCCCCACGATACCGCTTGGCCTACCATAACGTACTACTTATACCAGTCATAAAATAATACAAAGCAATCGATTGGTTAATAGTACCGAGGACTAACATGGGACCTACAGAGGTATATACCGCTACTACCATATCACTCCGTACGTGAAGCCCGACACACCCTGACCCGAATGAGGTAGTAACGGAATGTACAGTGGACAACAACAGTGGTCAACGTGTCTATGGCGTCGCGTGCGCATCATGATGTCACGACGTTAATAGCAACATCAACTGTTTCGCGGGGAAAACTTTCAAGAAACCCACCTTCACCATCAGTATCCCACCACACACTCAAACTATATACCCGTAGCCACATGTGTACATATATCACTATACATACCATAGCAGAGCATATACGGAGTACGTAAACCACTTGCCGGATCTAGCTGGATTTAACCGAAATTTTGATTCGGTAAAAGTTGCTCCGGCAAAAGTCCGGTTCCTATGGGAATATAACACTAGCTGGTCCGGCAAAAGTTCGGTGTCGATTCATACGTGATACACTATTCTCGACAACCTGACGTTTATGAGAACATTCTATTTGAATAACCGGCGCCAGAATTTGGGCCAGACATGAACTGTTTTGAATTTAACGATCCAGTTAACAGAATTTTATTGCCCTATGATGTTTTGTTCAAAATATGCATGCTGTTTCGTTTCGTATTTCATATTTTGATAAATTCTTTGAATCTGACAGAATTGTAATTATTTTAGTTGTAGTTTCGGAATTTAGAGTTATCTATCCTAGCAATTCAGATTTATATATCCTTGTCTCCTCCATTTGGAATAAGCACCGGTTGCTCGTTTCATTTCATTTGTTAGTGGTGCAGGTGCGCAATCCGCGATTTTGTACATACAACATGCACACTTCCGGTTACAACGTCACAAACTTTGCTATTTCATTTTCGTTGGAGTAAAGGGCACGTGCAAAAAGTTGTTAACAATGCAAGTCTTTGTTTTGTCCATCTTCCTGGTGGTATTTGCATGCAATACAAACTTATCAATGATATTCCTTCAGATTGTCAGCTGTCGCGTTCCAACACAAGACATTAGGTGGTTTAGTAATACCAAGGGCAAACAGAGACCTACAGGGGTATATTCCGTCCACACTATACTGACACCACCAAATTGTCAGGCATTACTCGCCTGACAATTTGTCAGGCGAGTAATGCCTGACAATTTGGTGGTGTCAGTATAGTGACAGTAATAGGAAAAAAATAGGGATAGACAGAACAATCGCGTTCCAACACAAGACATTCCCTGAGTTCCAATGTGTTCTATAAGCCTACTGGTTGCCTACTGGTTGCCCACTGGCTGCCTGCTGGCTGCCTACTGCCTACTGGCACAAAGAACACATTGGGACTCAGGGGACGTTACACACTGTACATTATGTGCAGTAAGAACACATTGGGACTCAGGGGACGTTACACACTGTACATTATGTGCAGTAAGAACACATTGGGACTCAGGGGACGTTACACACTGTACATTATGTGCAGTAAGAACACATTGGGACTCAGGGGACGTTACACACTGTACATTATGTGCAGTAAGAACACATTGGGACTCAGGGGACGTTACACACTGTACATTATGTGCAGTAAGAACACATTGGGACTCAGGGGACGTTACACACTGTACATTATGTGCAGTGTATACGAACGATAAAGCTGAGAATCTGAATGAAAATCATCACTTGGTTTGTATATTAGCAGCCAATACACAGAGACGAGTTAGGAGTTTTTTCAATGAGGGCGTGGAGGGGGGGGGGGGGGAGTTGTTAGGACATTCTGAAATTATTTCCAAGCAGAATAAATGACTGCTGCTAAATATTTACATACATTAAAGTGAGGTTTTAGACAGCACAAAATGACAATTTCTTATGGTTCTGTAGTCTGTAAGTAGATCCAGCTGTCTTCATCAGACAATTATCTCAATGTACATGCATGCGGAACGGTAAAAAATCAGTATACAACCAATAATTTATTAATTAATCATCACAAACGTGAGATCTTGCGGATCAGTTGGCACACTATTCTTGAAATGGACTCATTGACTAACAACCATTCATGATGTTTACAAAGTATGAGTAATGAGTTACCTGACTAACTCAGCCTGCATGTAACAATATTTGTGAGATATTAATTCTACAAATACCACAGACAAATAAAATTTTTCAGTCTGGCTATATCTGTTTTTTCACGGGAGAACAGTCAAAGAAAACTGCACAATTTAAAATTTCAGGACACAGCCTCACAAAGGGCACATTTTGAGTCCTAATGCAAACTGCAGTCTGTGAGTGCATTGCATAAAGAAGACAACAAAATGCTCTACACGACTACGGTTGTGGAATTAACCTCGGAGACACTGAGTACTCGAAAAACCTTGCGTTGTTCGGTCAGAATTCTGTCCGTGGGAGTCAGCGGTTGAAATTTGCACGGAAATGTAATACCACACTTGAAAAAGAACCTCCGTTACAAGAATGCTTCGAATTTCCAACTGTTGGAATTTAGAAAACACCTCCACACCCTCCTGTAACTACGTATCCGCCAATACTGACGCATACGACGCGTGAGGCGGTTTATATGCGATTTTTCTCACATCTGATTGCGATATGTCCGGTACCGGTTTTTGCGGGACAGGCTCTGTCCCGTCAAAAGTAGAAAGTGTGGAAATCGGGCCAGATTCGATGGACATAGTAGTGGACCTAGGAAGTGACGTCATGTCACGTGACCCAATTACATCATGTTTAATTGCCATGGTAGCTCGCGTGAGCGCACATATGGTGTCGTCATCTTCACACTGATACGTGGTCATAGTGTGCATGCTCAGCGCGTGTTGTTGGGGTGATATGTGTTTCCATTGTCCATTTTGTATACTTGAGGCCGCCATCTTGGTTTCTATGTAGCATGTGGTTGCTATGTGACCCGACCCGTCAATCCCCCCAGAGGGGTTCCGATTCCCCAGAATCCTCCTTTTTCAAATGATAGGCACGTTTCTTTGTATAAGAATCAATCAAATTACCCAGAATCCTCGATTGTTCTGTCTATCCCGATCTTTTCTATGGCTTATTCTTCTATTACCTGACCTGTTTTTTTCCTATTACTGGCTCCCTATTCTGACTATCATAACAGTCTATTGAGTCTTAACCCTTTACCCAACGTAACGGCCAAAACCGGCCAGCGCTATTCACGAAAATCGTCAATTAATTTTCATTATTTTTTCATTTTTGTCTCAAAAACATAGGTTATGACCCCTCGTTGGAACGAGCTCGTTGAGCTCGTTCCAACGAGGGGTCATAACCTATGTTTTTGAGACAAAAAATGAAAAAAAAATAGTCATTCAAGAATTTTTTTTGCAAGTGTCGTCTGCTTTTCATGTTAGGTAAAGGGTTAACTATCTCTGGTTCCACCCTCTACCCTAGTCCAAGTCTTATAATCATCAGTCAGACTGCTACATTTCCTGTAGTCTGTACATACACATACAAAGTTATCTCACCTGTATATATATGCTCGATTATCCCTCTACCCTAGTCCAAGTCTTATAGTCATCAGTCAGACTGCTACATTTCCTGTAATCTGTACATACACATACAAAGTTATCTCACCTGTATATATATGCTCGATTATCCCTCTACCCTAGTCCAAGTCTTATAGTCATCAGTCAGACTGCTACATTTCCTGTAATCTGTACATACACATACAAAGTTATCTCACCTGTATATATATGCTCGATTATCCCTCTACCCTAGTCCAAGTCTTATAGTCATCAGTCAGACTGCTACATTTCCTGTAATCTGTACATACACATACAAAGTTATCTCACCTGTATATATATGCTCGATTATCCCTCTACCCTAGTCCAAGTCTAAAAGTCATCAGTCAGACTGCTACATTTCCCATAATCTGTACATTTACATACAAAGTTATCTCACCTGTATATATATGCTCGATTATCCCTCTACCCTAGTCCAAGTCTTATAGTCATCAGTCAGACTGCTACATTTCCCGTAATCTGTACATACACATACAAAGTTATCTCACCTGTATATATATGCTCGATTATCCCTCTACCCTAGTCCAAGTCTAAAAGTCATCAGTCAGACTGCTACATTTCCCATAATCTGCACATTTACATACAAAGTTACCTCACCTGTATATATATGCTCGATTATCCCTCTACCCTAGTCCAAGTCTTATAGTCATCAGTCAGACTGCTACATTTCCTGTAATCTGTACATACACATACAAAGTTATCTCACCTGTATATATATGCTCGATTATCCCTCTACCCTAGTCCAAGTCTTATAGTCATCAGTCAGACTGCTACATTTCCTGTAATCTGTACATACACATACAAAGTTATCTCACCTGTATATATATGCTCGATTATCCCTCTACCCTAGTCCAAGTCTTATAGTCATCAGTCAGACTGCTACATTTCCTGTAATCTGTACATACACATACAAAGTTATCTCACCTGTATATATATGCTCGATTATCCCTCTACCCTAGTCCAAGTCTTATAGTCATCAGTCAGACTGCTACATTTCCTGTAATCTGTACATACACATACAAAGTTATCTCACCTGTATATATATGCTCGATTATCCCTCTACCCTAGTCCAAGTCTTATAGTCATCAGTCAGACTGCTACATTTCCTGTAATCTGTACATACACATACAAAGTTATCTCACCTGTATATATATGCTCGATTATCCCTTTACCCTAGTCCAAGTCTTATAGTCATCAGTCAGACTGCTACATTTCCTGTAATCTGTACATACACATACAAAGTTATCTCACCTGTATATATATGCTCGATTATCCCTCTACCCTAGTCCAAGTCTTATAGTCATCAGTCAGACTGCTACATTTCCCGTAATCTGTACATACACATACAAAGTTATCTCACCTGTATATATATGCTCGATTATCCCTCTACCCTAGTCCAAGTCTTATAGTCATCAGTCAGACTGCTACATTTCCTGTAATCTGTACATACACATACAAAGTTATCTCACCTGTATATATATATGCTCGATTATCCCTTTACCCTAGTCCAAGTCTTATAGTCATCAGTCAGACTGCTACATTTCCTGTAATCTGTACATACACATACAAAGTTATCTCACCTGTATATATATGCTTGATTATCCCTCTACCCTAGTCCAAGTCTTATAGTCATCAGTCAGACTGCTACATTTCCTGTAATCTGTACATACACATACAAAGTTATCTCACCTGTATATATATGCTCGATTATCCCTCTACCCTAGTCCAAGTCTTATAGTCATCAGTCAGACTGCTACATTTCCTGTAATCTGTACATACACATACAAAGTTATCTCAGATGTATATATATGCTCGATTATACCTCTACCCTAGTCCAAGTCTTATAGTCATCAGTCAGACTGCTACATTTCCTGTAATCTGTACATACACATACAAAGTTATCTCACCTGTATATATATGCTCGATTATCCCTCTACCCTAGTCCAAGTCTTATAGTCATCAGTCAGACTGCTACATTTCCCGTAATCTGTACATACACATACAAAGTTATCTCACCTGTATATATATGCTCGATTATCCCTCTACCCTAGTCCAAGTCTTATAGTCATCAGTCAGACTGCTACATTTCCTGTAATCTGTACATACACATACAAAGTTATCTCACCTGTATATATATGCTCGATTATCCCTCTACCCTAGTCCAAGTCTTATAGTCATCAGTCAGACTGCTACATTTCCCGTAATCTGTACATACCCATACAAAGTTATCTCACCTGTATATATATGCTCGATTATCCCTCAACCCTAGTCCAAGTCTTATAGTCATCAGTCAGACTGCTACATTTCCTGTAATTTGTACATACACATACAAAGTTATCTCACCTGTATATATATGCTCGATTATCCCTTTACCCTAGTCCAAGTCTTATAGTCATCAGTCAGACTGCTACATTTCCTGTAATCTGTACATACACATACAAAGTTATCTCACCTGTATATATATGCTCGATTATCCCTTTACCCTAGTCCAAGTCTTATAGTCATCAGTCAGACTGCTACATTTCCTGTAATGTGTACATACAGATACAAAGTTATCTCACCTGTATATATATGCTCGATTATCCCTCTACCCTAGTCCAATTCTTATAGTCATCAGTCAGACTGCTACATTTCCTGTAATCTGTACATACACATACAAAGTTATCTCACCTGTATATATATGCTCGATTATCCCTCTACCCTAGTCCAAGTCTTATAGTCATCAGTCAGACTGCTACATTTCCTGTAATCTGTACATACACATACAAAGTTATCTCACCTGTATATATATGCTCGATTATCCCTCTACCCTAGTCCAAGTCTTATAGTCATCAGTCAGACTGCTACATTTCCTGTAATCTGTACATACACATACAAAGTTATCTCACCTGTATATATATGCTCGATTATCCCTCTACCCTAGTCCAAGTCTTATAGTCATCAGTCAGACTGCTACATTTCCCGTAATCTGTACATACACATACAAAGTTATCTCACCTGTATATATATGCTCGATTATCCCTTTACCCTAGTCCAAGTCTTATAGTCATCAGTCAGACTGCTACATTTCCTGTAATCTGTACATACACATACAAAGTTATCTCACCTGTATATATATGCTCGATTATCCGTTTACCCTAGTCCAAGTCGTATAGTCATCAGTCAGACTGCTACATTTCCTGTAATCTGTACATACACATACAAAGTTATCTCACCTGTATATATATGCTCGATTATCCCTTTACCCTAGTCCAAGTCTTATAGTCATCAGTCAGACTGCTACATTTCCTGTAATCTGTACATACACATACAAAGTTATCTCACCTGTATATATATGCTCGATTATCCCTTTACCCTAGTCCAAGTCTTATAGTCATCAGTCAGACTGCTACATTTCCAAAAATCTGTACATTTACATACAAAGTTATCTCACCTGTATATATATGCTCGATTATCCCTCTACCCTAGTCCAAGTCTTATAGTCATCAGTCAGACTGCTACATTTCCTGTAATCTGTACATACACATACAAAGTTATCTCACCTGTATATATATGCTCGATTATCCCTCTACCCTAGTCCAAGTCTTATAGTCATCAGTCAGACTGCTACATTTCCTGTAATCTGTACATACACATACAAAGTTATCTCACCTGTATATATATGCTCGATTATCCCTCTACCCTAGTCCAAGTCTTATAGTCAACAGTCAGACTGCTACATTTCCTGTAATCTGTACATACACATACAAAGTTATCTCACCTGTATATATATGCTCGATTATCCCTCTACCCTAGTCCAAGTCTTATAGTCATCAGTCAGACTGCTACATTTCCTGTAATCTGTACATACACATACAAAGTTATCTCACCTGTATATATATGCTCGATTATCCCTCTACCCTAGTCCAAGTCTTATAGTCATCAGTCAGACTGCTACATTTCCTGTAATCTGTACATACACATACAAAGTTATCTCACCTGTATATATATGCTCGATTATCCCTTTACCCTAGTCCAAGTCTTATAGTCATCAGTCAGACTGCTACATTTCCTGTAATCTGTACATACACATACAAAGTTATCTCACCTGTATATATATGCTCGATTATCCCTCTACCCTAGTCCAAGTCTTATAGTCATCAGTCAGACTGCTACATTTCCCGTAATCTGTACATACACATACAAAGTTATCTCACCTGTATATATATGCTCGATTATCCCTCTACCCTAGTCCAAGTCTTATAGTCATCAGTCAGACTGCTACATTTCCTGTAATCTGTACATACACATACAAAGTTATCTCACCTGTATATATATATGCTCGATTATCCCTTTACCCTAGTCCAAGTCTTATAGTCATCAGTCAGACTGCTACATTTCCTGTAATCTGTACATACACATACAAAGTTATCTCACCTGTATATATATGCTTGATTATCCCTCTACCCTAGTCCAAGTCTTATAGTCATCAGTCAGACTGCTACATTTCCTGTAATCTGTACATACACATACAAAGTTATCTCACCTGTATATATATGCTCGATTATCCCTCTACCCTAGTCCAAGTCTTATAGTCATCAGTCAGACTGCTACATTTCCTGTAATCTGTACATACACATACAAAGTTATCTCACCTGTATATATATGCTCGATTATCCCTCTACCCTAGTCCAAGTCTTATAGTCATCAGTCAGACTGCTACATTTCCTGTAATCTGTACATACACATACAAAGTTATCTCACCTGTATATATATGCTCGATTATCCCTCTACCCTAGTCCAAGTCTTATAGTCATCAGCCAGACTGCTACATTTCCTGTAATCTGTACATACACATACAAAGTTATCTCACCTGTATATATATGCTCGATTATCCCTCTACCCTAGTCCAAGTCTTATAGTCATCAGTCAGACTGCTACATTTCCTGTAATCTGTACATACACATACAAAGTTATCTCACCTGTATATATATGCTCGATTATCCCTCTACCCTAGTCCAAGTCTTATAGTCATCAGTCAGACTGCTACATTTCCTGTAATCTGTACATACACATACAAAGTTATCTCACCTGTATATATATGCTCGATTATCCCTCTACCCTAGTCCAAGTCTTATAGTCATCAGTCAGACTGCTACATTTCCTGTAATCTGTACATACACATACAAAGTTATCTGACCTGTATATATATGCTCGATTATCCCTCTACCCTAGTCCAAGTCTTATAGTCATCAGTCAGACTGCTACATTTCCTGTAATCTGTACATACACATACAAAGTTATCTCACCTGTATATATATGCTCGATTATCCCTCTACCCTAGTCCAAGTCTTATAGTCATCAGTCAGACTGCTACATTTCCTGTAATCTGTACATACACATACAAAGTTATCTCACCTGTATATATATGCTCGATTATCCCTTTACCCTAGTCCAAGTCTTATAGTCATCAGTCAGACTGCTACATTTCCTGTAATCTGTACATACACATACAAAGTTATCTCACCTGTATATATATGCTCGATTATCCCTCTACCCTAGTCCAAGTCTTATAGTCATCAGTCAGACTGCTACATTTCCTGTAATCTGTACATACACATACAAAGTTATCTCACCTGTATATATATGCTCGATTATCCCTCTACCCTAGTCCAAGTCTTATAGTCATCAGTCAGACTGCTACATTTCCTGTAATCTGTACATACACATACAAAGTTATCTCACCTGTATATATATGCTCGATTATCCCTCTACCCTAGTCCAAGTCTTATAGTCATCAGTCAGACTGCTACATTTCCTGTAATCTGTACATACACATACAAAGTTATCTCACCTGTATATATATGCTCGATTATCCCTCTACCCTAGTCCAAGTCTTATAGTCATCAGTCAGACTGCTACATTTCCTGTAATCTGTACATACACATCCAAAGTTATCTCACCTGTATATATATGCTCGATTATCCCTCTACCCTAGTCCAAGTCTTATAGTCATCAGTCAGACTGCTACATTTCCCGTAATCTGTACATACACATACAAAGTTATCTCACCTGTATATATATGCTCGATTATCCCTTTACCCTGGTCCAAGTCTTATAGTCATCAGTCAGACTGCTACATTTCCTGTAATCTGTACATACACATACAAAGTTATCTCACCTGTATATATATGCTCGATTATCCCTCTACCCTAGTCCAAGTCTTATAGTCATCAGTCAGACTGCTACATTTCCCGTAATCTGTACATACCCATACAAAGTTATCTCACCTGTATATATATGCTCGATTATCCCTCAACCCTAGTCCAAGTCTTATAGTCATCAGTCAGACTGCTACATTTCCTGTAATTTGTACATACACATACAAAGTTATCTCACCTGTATATATATGCTCGATTATCCCTTTACCCTAGTCCAAGTCTTATAGTCATCAGTCAGACTGCTACATTTCCTGTAATCTGTACATACACATACAAAGTTATCTCACCTGTATATATATGCTCGATTATCCCTTTACCCTAGTCCAAGTCTTATAGTCATCAGTCAGACTGCTACATTTCCCGTAATGTGTACATACACATACAAAGTTATCTCACCTGTATATATATGCTCGATTATCCCTCTACCCTAGTCCAAGTCTTATAGTCATCAGTCAGACTGCTACATTTCCTGTAATCTGTACATACACATACAAAGTTATCTCACCTGTATATATATGCTCGATTATCCCTCTACCCTAGTCCAAGTCTTATAGTCATCAGTCAGACTGCTACATTTCCTGTAATCTGTACATACACATACAAAGTTATCTCACCTGTATATATATGCTCGATTATCCCTCTACCCTAGTCCAAGTCTTATAGTCATCAGTCAGACTGCTACATTTCCTGTAATCTGTACATACACATCCAAAGTTATCTCACCTGTATATATATGCTCGATTATCCCTCTACCCTAGTCCAAGTCTTATAGTCATCAGTCAGACTGCTACATTTCCTGTAATCTGTACATACACATACAAAGTTATCTCACCTGTATATATATATGCTCGATTATCCCTTTACCCTAGTCCAAGTCTTATAGTCATCAGTCAGACTGCTACATTTCCTGTAATCTGTACATACACATACAAAGTTATCTCACCTGTATATATATGCTCGATTATCCCTCTACCCTAGTCCAAGTCTTATAGTCATCAGTCAGACTGCTACATTTCCTGTAATCTGTACATACACATACAAAGTTATCTCACCTGTATATATATGCTCGATTATCCCTCTACCCTAGTCCAAGTCTTATAGTCATCAGTCAGACTGCTACATTTCCCGTAATCTGTACATACACATACAAAGTTATCTCACCTGTATATATATGCTCGATTATCCCTTTACCCTAGTCCAAGTCTTATAGTCATCAGTCAGACTGCTACATTTCCTGTAATCTGTACATACACATACAAAGTTATCTCACCTGTATATATATGCTCGATTATCCGTTTACCCTAGTCCAAGTCGTAGAGTCATCAGTCAGACTGCTACATTTCCTGTAATCTGTACATACACATACAAAGTTATCTCACCTGTATATATATGCTCGATTATCCCTTTACCCTAGTCCAAGTCTTATAGTCATCAGTCAGACTGCTACATTTCCTGTAATCTGTACATACACATACAAAATTATCTCACCTGTATATATATGCTCGATTATCCCTTTACCCTAGTCCAAGTCTTATAGTCATCAGTCAGACTGCTACATTTCCCATAATCTGTACATTTACATACAAAGTTATCTCACCTGTATATATATGCTCGATTATCCCTCTACCCTAGTCAAAGTCTTATAGTCATCAGTCAGACTGCTACATTTCCTGTAATCTGTACATACACATACAAAGTTATCTCACCTGTATATATATGCTCGATTATCCCTCTACCCTAGTCCAAGTCTTATAGTCATCAGTCAGACTGCTACATTTCCTGTAATCTGTACATACACATACAAAGTTATCTCACCTGTATATATATGCTCGATTATCCCTCTACCCTAGTCCAAGTCTTATAGTCATCAGTCAGACTGCTACATTTCCTGTAATCTGTACATACACATACAAAGTTATCTCACCTGTATATATATGCTCGATTATCCCTCTACCCTAGTCCAAGTCTTATAGTCATCAGTCAGACTGCTACATTTCCTGTAATCTGTACATACACATACAAAGTTATCTCACCTGTATATATATGCTCGATTATCCCTTTACCCTAGTCCAAGTCTTATAGTCATCAGTCAGACTGCTACATTTCCTGTAATCTGTACATACACATACAAAGTTATCTCACCTGTATATATATGCTCGATTATCCCTCTACCCTAGTCCAAGTCTTATAGTCATCAGTCAGACTGCTACATTTCCTGTAATCTGTACATACACATACAAAGTTATCTCACCTGTATATATATGCTCGATTATCACTCTACCCTAGTCCAAGTCTTATAGTCATCAGTCAGACTGCTACATTTCCTGTAATCTGTACATACACATACAAAGTTATCTCACCTGTATATATATGCTCGATTATCCCTCTACCCTAGTCCAAGTCTTATAGTCATCAGTCAGACTGCTACATTTCCCGTAATCTGTACATACACATACAAAGTTATCTCACCTGTATATATATGCTCGATTATCCCTCTACCCTAGTCCAAGTCTTATAGTCATCAGTCAGACTGCTACATTTCCTGTAATCTGTACATACACATACAAAGTTATCTCACCTGTATATATATGCTCGATTATCCCTTTACCCTAGTCCAAGTCTTATAGTCATCAGACAGACTGCTACATTTCCCATAATCTGTACATACACATACAAAGTTATCTGACCTGTATATATATGCTCGATTATCCCTCTACCCTAGTCCAAGTCTTATAGTCATCAGTCAGACTGCTACATTTCCCATAATCTGTACATTTACATACAAAGTTATCTCACCTGTATATATATGCTCGATTATCCCTCTACCCTAGTCCAAGTCTTATAGTCATCAGTCAGACTGCTACATTTCCTGTAATCTGTACATACACATACAAAGTTATCTCACCTGTATATATATGCTCGATTATCCCTCTACCCTAGTCCAAGTCTTATAGTCATCAGTCAGACTGCTACATTTCCTGTAATCTGTACATACACATACAAAGTTATCTCACCTGTATATATGTGCTCGATTATCCCTCTACCCTAGTCCAAGTCTTATAGTCATCAGTCAGACTGCTACATTTCCTGTAATCTGTACGTACACATACAAAGTTATCTCACCTCTATATATATGCTCGATTATCCCTCTACCCTAGTCCAAGTCTTATAGTCATCAGTCAGACTGCTACATTTCCTGTAATCTGTACATACACATACAAAGTTATCTCACCTGTATATATATGCTCGATTATCCCTCTACCCTAGTCCAAGTCTTATAGTCATCAGCCAGACTGCTACATTTCCTGTAATCTGTACATACACATACAAAGTTATCTCACCTGTATATATATGCTCGATTATCCCTCTACCCTAGTCCAAGTCTTATAGTCATCAGTCAGACTGCTACATTTCCTGTAATCTGTACATACACATACAAAGTTATCTCACCTGTATATATATGCTCGATTATCCCTCTACCCTAGTCCAAGTCTTATAGTCATCAGTCAGACTGCTACATTTCCTGTAATCTGTACATACACATACAAAGTTATCTCACCTGTATATATATGCTCGATTATCCCTCTACCCTAGTCCAAGTCTTATAGTCATCAGTCAGACTGCTACATTTCCTGTAATCTGTACATACACATACAAAGTTATCTCACCTGTATATATATGCTCGATTATCCCTTTACCCTAGTCCAAGTCTTATAGTCATCAGTCAGACTGCTACATTTCCTGTAATCTGTACATACACATACAAAGTTATCTCACCTGTATATATATGCTCGATTATCCCTCTACCCTAGTCCAAGTCTTATAGTCATCAGTCAGACTGCTACATTTCCTGTAATCTGTACATACACATACAAAGTTATCTCACCTGTATATATATGCTCGATTATCCCTCTACCCTAGTCCAAGTCTTATAGTCATCAGTCAGACTGCTACATTTCCTGTAATCTGTACATACACATACAAAGTTATCTCACCTGTATATATATGCTCGATTATCCCTCTACCCTAGTCCAAGTCTTATAGTCATCAGTCAGACTGCTACATTTCCCGTAATCTGTACATACACATACAAAGTTATCTCACCTGTATATATATGCTCGATTATCCCTCTACCCTAGTCCAAGTCTTATAGTCATCAGTCAGACTGCTACATTTCCTGTAATCTGTACATACACATACAAAGTTATCTCACCTGTATATATATGCTCGATTATCCCTTTACCCTAGTCCAAGTCTTATAGTCATCAGACAGACTGCTACATTTCCCATAATCTGTACATACACATAGAAAGTTATCTGACCTGTATATATATGCTCGATTATCCCTCTACCCTAGTCCAAGTCTTATAGTCATCAGTCAGACTGCTACATTTCCTGTAATCTGTACATACACATACAAAGTTATCTCACCTGTATATATATGCTCGATTATCCCTCTACCCTAGTCCAAGTCTTATAGTCATCAGTCAGACTGCTACATTTCCTGTAATCTGTACTTACACATACAAAGTTATCTCACCTGTATATATATGCTCGATTATCCCTCTACCCTAGTCCAAGTCTTATAGTCATCAGTCAGACTGCTACATTTCCTGTAATCTGTACATACACATACAAAGTTATCTCACCTGTATATATATGCTCGATTATCCCTCTACCCTAGTCCAAGTCTTATAGTCATCAGTCAGACTGCTACATTTCCCGTAATCTGTACATACTCATACAAAGTTATCTCACCTGTATATATATGCTCGATTATCCCTTTACCCTAGTCCAAGTCTTATAGTCATTAGTCAGACTGCTACATTTCCTGTAATCTGTACATACACATACAAAGTTATCTCACCTGTATATATATGCTCGATTATCCCTTTACCCTAGTCCAAGTCTTATAGTCATCAGTCAGACTGCTACATTTCCTGTAATCTGTACATACACATACAAAGTTATCTCACCTGTATATATATGCTCGATTATCCCTCTACCCTAGTCCAAGTCTTATAGTCATCAGTCAGACTGCTACATTTCCTGTAATCTGTACATACACATACAAAGTTATCTCACCTGTATATATATGCTCGATTATCCCTCTACCCTAGTCCAAGTCTTATAGTCATCAGTCAGACTGCTACATTTCCTGTAATCTGTACATACACATATGAAGTTATCTCACCTGTATATATATGCTCGATTATCCCTCTACCCTAGTCCAAGTCTTATAGTCATCAGTCAGACTGCTACATTTCCTGTAATCTGTACATACACATACAAAGTTATCTCACCTGTATATATATGCTCGATTATCCCTCTACCCTAGTCCAAGTCTTATAGTCATCAGTCAGACTGCTACATTTCCTGTAATCTGTACATACACATACAAAGTTATCTCACCTGTATATATATGCTCGATTATCCCTCTACCCTAGTCCAAGTCTTATAGTCATCAGTCAGACTGCTACATTTCCTGTAATCTGTACATACACATACAAAGTTATCTCACCTGTATATATATGCTCGATTATCCCTCTACCCTAGTCCAAGTCTTATAGTCATCAGTCAGACTGCTACATTTCCCGTAATCTGTACATACACATACAAAGTTATCTCACCTGTATATATATGCTCGATTATCCCTCTACCCTAGTCCAAGTCTTATAGTCATCAGTCAGACTGCTACATTTCCTGTAATCTGTACATACACATACAAAGTTATCTCACCTGTATATATATGCTCGATTATCCCTTTACCCTAGTCCAAGTCTTATAGTCATCAGACAGACTGCTACATTTCCCATAATCTGTACATACACATACAAAGTTATCTGACCTGTATATATATGCTCGATTATCCCTCTTCCCTAGTCCAAGTCTTATAGTCATCAGTCAGACTGCTACATTTCCCGTAATCTGTACATACACATACAAAGTTATCTCACCTGTATATATATGCTCGATTATCCCTTTACCCTAGTCCAAGTCTTATAGTCATCAGTCAGACTGCTACATTTCCTGTAATCTGTACATACACATACAAAGTTATCTCACCTGTATATATATGCTCGATTATTCGTTTACCCTAGTCCAAGTCGTATAGTCATCAGTCAGACTGCTACATTTCCTGTAATCTGTACATACACATACAAAGTTATCTCACCTGTATATATATGCTCGATTATCCCTTTACCCTAGTCCAAGTCTTATAGTCATCAGTCAGACTGCTACATTTCCTGTAATCTGTACATACACATACAAAGTTATCTCACCTGTATATATATGCTCGATTATCCCTTTACCCTAGTCCAAGTCTTATAGTCATCAGTCAGACTGCTACATTTCCCATAATCTGTACATTTACATACAAAGTTATCTCACCTTTGTATGTAAATACATTTCCTGTAATCTGTACATACACATACAAAGTTATCTCACCTGTATATATATGCTCGATTATCCCTCTACCCTAGTCCAAGTCTTATAGTCATCAGTCAGACTGCTACATTTCCTGTAATCTGTACATACACATACAAAGTTATCTCACCTGTATATATATGCTCGATTATCCCTCTACCCTAGTCCAAGTCTTATAGTCATCAGTCAGACTGCTACATTTCCTGTAATCTGTACATACACATACAAAGTTATCTCACCTGTATATATATGCTCGATTATCCCTCTACCCTAGTCCAAGTCTTATAGTCATCAGTCAGACTGCTACATTTCCTGTAATCTGTACATACACATACAAAGTAATCTCACCTGTATATATATGCTCGATTATCCCTCTACCCTAGTCCAAGTCTTATAGTCATCAGTCAGACTGCTACATTTCCTGTAATCTGTACATACACATACAAAGTTATCTCACCTGTATATATATGCTCGATTATCCCTCTACCCTAGTCCAAGTCTTATAGTCATCAGTCAGACTGCTACATTTCCCGTAATCTGTACATACACATACAAAGTTATCTCACCTGTATATATATGCTCGATTATCCCTCTACCCTAGTCCAAGTCTTATAGTCATCAGTCAGACTGCTACATTTCCTGTAATCTGTACATACACATACAAAGTTATCTCACCTGTATATATATGCTCGATTATCCCTTTACCCTAGTCCAAGTCTTATAGTCATCAGACAGACTGCTACATTTCCCATAATCTGTACATACACATACAAAGTTATCTGACCTGTATATATATGCTCGATTATCCCTCTACCCTAGTCCAAGTCTTATAGTCATCAGTCAGACTGCTACATTTCCCATAATCTGTACATTTACATACAAAGTTATCTCACCTGTATATATATGCTCGATTATCCCTCTACCCTAGTCCAAGTCTTATAGTCATCAGTCAGACTGCTACATTTCCTGTAATCTGTACATACACATACAAAGTTATCTCACCTGTATATATATGCTCGATTATCCCTCTACCCTAGTCCAAGTCTTATAGTCATCAGTCAGACTGCTACATTTCCTGTAATCTGTACATACACATACAAAGTTATCTCACCTGTATATATATGCTCGATTATCCCTCTACCCTAGTCCAAGTCTTATAGTCATCAGTCAGACTGCTACATTTCCTGTAATCTGTACATACACATACAAAGTTATCTCACCTGTATATATATGCTCGATTATCCCTCTACCCTAGTCCAAGTCTTATAGTCATCAGTCAGACTGCTACATTTCCTGTAATCTGTTCATACACATACAAAGTTATCTCACCTGTATATATATGCTCGATTATCCCTCTACCCTAGTCGAAGTCTTATAGTCATCAGCCAGACTGCTAGATTTCCTGTAATCTGTACATACACATACAAAGTTATCTCACCTGTATATATATGCTCGATTATCCCTCTACCCTAGTCCAAGTCTTATAGTCAATAGTCAGACTGCTACATTTCCTGTAATCTGTACATACACATACAAAGTTATCTCACCTGTATATATATGCTCGATTATCCCTCTACCCTAGTCCAAGTCTTATAGTCATCAGTCAGACTGCTACATTTCCCGTAATCTGTACATACACATACAAAGTTATCTCACCTGTATATATATGCTCGATTATCCCTTTACCCTAGTCCAAGTCTTATAGTCATCAGTCAGACTGCTACATTTCCTGTAATCTGTACATACACATACAAAGTTATCTCACCTGTATATATATGCTCGATTATCCGTTTACCCTAGTCCAAGTCGTATAGTCATCAGTCAGACTGCTACATTTCCTGTAATCTGTACATACACATACAAAGTTATCTCACCTGTATATATATGCTCGATTATCCCTTTACCCTAGTCCAAGTCTTATAGTCATCAGTCAGACTGCTACATTTCCTGTAATCTGTACATACACATACAAAGTTATCTCACCTGTATATATATGCTCGATTATCCCTTTACCCTAGTCCAAGTCTTATAGTCATCAGTCAGACTGCTACATTTCCCATAATCTGTACATTTACATACAAAGTTATCTCACCTGTATATATATGCTCGATTATCCCTCTACCCTAGTCCAAGTCTTATAGTCATCAGTCAGACTGCTACATTTCCTGTAATCTGTACATACACATACAAAGTTATCTCACCTGTATATATATGCTCGATTATCCCTCTACCCTAGTCCAAGTCTTATAGTCATCAGTCAGACTGCTACATTTCCTGTAATCTGTACATACACATACAAAGTTATCTCACCTGTATATATATGCTCGATTATCCCTCTACCCTAGTCCAAGTCCTATAGTCATCAGTCAGACTGCTACATTTCCTGTAATCTGTACATACACATACAAAGTTATCTCACCTGTATATATATGCTCGATTATCCCTCTACCCTAGTCCAAGTCTTATAGTCATCAGTCAGACTGCTACATTTCCTGTAATCTGTACATACACATACAAAGTTATCTCACCTGTATATATATGCTCGATTATCCCTTTACCCTAGTCCAAGTCTTATAGTCATCAGTCAGACTGCTACATTTCCTGTAATCTGTACATACACATACAAAGTTATCTCACCTGTATATATATGCTCGATTATCCCTCTACCCTAGTCCAAGTCTTATAGTCATCAGTCAGACTGCTACATTTCCTGTAATCTGTACATACACATACAAAGTTATCTCACCTGTATATATATGCTCGATTATCCCTCTACCCTAGTCCAAGTCTTATAGTCATCAGTCAGACTGCTACATTTCCTGTAATCTGTACATACACATACAAAGTTATCTCACCTGTATATATATGCTCGATTATCCCTCTACCTTAGTCCAAGTCTTATAGTCATCAGTCAGACTGCTACATTTCCCGTAATCTGTACATACACATACAAAGTTATCTCACCTGTATATATATGCTCGATTATCCCTCTACACTAGTCCAAGTCTTATAGTCATCAGTCAGACTGCTACATTTCCTGTAATCTGTACATACACATACAAAGTTATCTCACCTGTATATATATGCTCGATTATCCCTTTACCCTAGTCCAAGTCTTATAGTCATCAGACAGACTGCTACATTTCCCATAATCTGTACATACACATACAAAGTTATCTGACCTGTATATATATGCTCGATTATCCCTCTACCCTAGTCCAAGTCTTATAGTCATCAGTCAGACTGCTACATTTCCCATAATCTGTACATTTACATACAAAGTTATCTCACCTGTATATATATGCTCGATTATCCCTCTACCCTAGTCCAAGTCTTATAGTCATCAGTCAGACTGCTACATTTCCTGTAATCTGTACATACACATACAAAGTTATCTCACCTGTATATATATGCTCGATTATCCCTCTACCCTAGTCCAAGTCTTATAGTCATCAGTCAGACTGCTACATTTCCTGTAATCTGTACATACACATACAAAGTTATCTCACCTGTATATATATGCTCGATTATCCCTCTACCCTAGTCCAAGTCTTATAGTCATCAGTCAGACTGCTACATTTCCTGTAATCTGTACATACACATACAAAGTTATCTCACCTGTATATATATGCTCGATTATCCCTCTACCCTAGTCCAAGTCTTATAGTCATCAGTCAGACTGCTACATTTCCTGTAATCTGTACATACACATACAAAGTTATCTCACCTGTATATATATGCTCGATTATCCCTTTACCCTAGTCCAAGTCTTATAGTCATCAGTCAGACTGCTACATTTCCTGTAATCTGTACATACACATACAAAGTTATCTCACCTGTATATATATGCTCGATTATCCCTCTACCCTAGTCCAAGTCTTATAGTCATCAGTCAGACTGCTACATTTCCTGTAATCTGTACATACACATACAAAGTTATCTCACCTGTATATATATGCTCGATTATCCCTCTACCCTAGTCCAAGTCTTATAGTCATCAGTCAGACTGCTACATTTCCTGTAATCTGTACATACACATACAAAGTTATCTCACCTGTATATATATGCTCGATTATCCCTCTACCCTAGTCCAAGTCTTATAATCATCAGTCAGACTGCTACATTTCCCGTAATCTGTACATACACATACAAAGTTATCTCACCTGTATATATATGCTCGATTATCCCTCTACCCTAGTCCAAGTCTTATAGTCATCAGTCAGACTGCTACATTTCCTGTAATCTGTACATACACATACAAAGTTATCTCACCTGTATATATATGCTCGATTATCCCTTTACCCTAGTCCAAGTCTTATAGTCATCAGACAGACTGCTACATTTCCCATAATCTGTACATACACATACAAAGTTATCTGACCTGTATATATATGCTCGATTATCCCTCTACCCTAGTCCAAGTCTTATAGTCATCAGTCAGACTGCTACATTTCCTGTAATCTGTACATACACATACAAAGTTATCTCACCTGTATATATATGCTCGATTATCCCTCTACCCTAGTCCAAGTCTTATAGTCATCAGTCAGACTGCTACATTTCCTGTAATCTGTACGTACACATACAAAGTTATCTCACCTGTATATATATGCTCGATTATCCCTCTACCCTAGTCCAAGTCTTATAGTCATCAGTCAGACTGCTACATTTCCTGTAATCTGTACATACACATACAAAGTTATCTCACCTGTATATATATGCTCGATTATCCCTCTACCCTAGTCCAAGTCTTATAGTCATCAGTCAGACTGCCACATTTCCCGTAATCTGTACATACTCATACAAAGTTATCTCACCTGTATATATATGCTCGATTATCCCTTTACCCTAGTCCAAGTCTTATAGTCATTAGTCAGACTGCTACATTTCCTGTAATCTGTACATACACATACAAAGTTATCTCACCTGTATATATATGCTCGATTATCCCTTTACCCTAGTCAAAGTCTTATAGTAATCAGTCAGACTGCTACATTTCCTGTAATCTGTACATACACATACAAAGTTATCTCACCTGTATATATATGCTCGATTATCCCTTTACCCTAGTCCAAGTCTTATAGTCATCAGTCAGACTGCTACATTTCCTGTAATCTGTACATACACATACAAAGTTATCTCACCTGTATATATATGCTCGATTATCCCTCTACCCTAGTCCAAGTCTTATAGTCATCAGTCAGACTGCTACATTTCCTGTAATCTGTACATACACATACAAAGTTATCTCACCTGTATATATATGCTCGATTATCCCTTTACCCTAGTCCAAGTCTTATAGTCATCAGACAGACTGCTACATTTCCCATAATCTGTACATACACATACAAAGTTATCTGACCTGTATATATATGCTCGATTATCCCTCTACCCTAGTCCAAGTATTATAGTCATCAGTCAGACTGCTACATTTCCCGTAATCTGTACATACACATACAAAGTTATCTCACCTGTATATATATGCTCGATTATCCCTTTACCCTAGTCCAAGTCTTATAGTCATCAGTCAGACTGCTACATTTCCTGTAATCTGTACATACACATACAAAGTTATCTCACCTGTATATATATGCTCGATTATTCGTTTACCCTAGTCCAAGTCGTATAGTCATCAGTCAGACTGCTACATTTCCTGTAATCTGTACATACACATACAAAGTTATCTCACCTGTATATATATGCTCGATTATCCCTTTACCCTAGTCCAAGTCTTATAGTCATCAGTCAGACTGCTACATTTCCTGTAATCTGTACATACACATACAAAGTTATCTCACCTGTATATATATGCTCGATTATCCCTTTACCCTAGTCCAAGTCTTATAGTCATCAGTCAGACTGCTACATTTCCCATAATCTGTACATTTACATACAAAGTTATCTCACCTGTATATATATGCTCGATTATCCCTCTACCCTAGTCCAAGTCTTATAGTCATCAGTCAGACTGCTACATTTCCTGTAATCTGTACATACACATACAAAGTTATCTCACCTGTATATATATGCTCGATTATCCCTCTACCCTAGTCCAAGTCTTATAGTCATCAGTCAGACTGCTACATTTCCTGTAATCTGTACATACACATACAAAGTTATCTCACCTGTATATATATGCTCGATTATCCCTCTACCCTAGTCCAAGTCTTATAGTCATCAGTCAGACTGCTACATTTCCTGTAATCTGTACATACACATACAAAGTTATCTCACCTGTATATATATGCTCGATTATCCCTCTACCCTAGTCCAAGTCTTATAGTTATCAGTCAGACTGCTACATTTCCTGTAATCTGTACATACACATACAAAGTTATCTCACCTGTATATATATGCTCGATTATCCCTTTACCCTAGTCCAAGTCTTATAGTCATCAGTCAGACTGCTACATTTCCTGTAATCTGTACATACACATACAAAGTTATCTCACCTGTATATATATGCTCGATTATCCCTCTACCCTAGTCCAAGTCTTATAGTCATCAGTCAGACTGCTACATTTCCTGTAATCAGTACATACACATACAAAGTTATCTCACCTGTATATATATGCTCGATTATCCCTCTACCCTAGTCCAAGTCTTATAGTCATCAGTCAGACTGCTACATTTCCTGTAATCTGTACATACACATACAAATGTATCTCACCTGTATATATATGCTCGATTATCCCTCTACCCTAGTCCAAGTCTTATAGTCATCAGTCAGACTGCTACATTTCCCGTAATCTGTACATACACATACAAAGTTATCTCACCTGTATATATATGCTCGATTATCCCTCTACCCTAGTCCAAGTCTTATAGTCATCAGTCAGACTGCTACATTTCCTGTAATCTGTACATACACATACAAAGTTATCTCACCTGTATATATATGCTCGATTATCCCTTTACCCTAGTCCAAGTCTTATAGTCATCAGACAGACTGCTACATTTCCCATAATCTGTACATACACATACAAAGTTATCTGACCTGTATATATATGCTCGATTATCCCTCTACCCTAGTCCAAGTCTTATAGTCATCAGTCAGACTGCTACATTTCCCATAATCTGTACATTTACATACAAAGTTATCTCACCTGTATATATATGCTCGATTATCCCTCTACCCTAGTCCCAGTCTTATAGTCATCAGTCAGACTGCTACATTTCCTGTAATCTGTACATACACATACAAAGTTATCTCACCTGTATATATATGCTCGATTATCCCTCTACCCTAGTCCAAGTCTTATAGTCATCAGTCAGACTGCTACATTTCCTGTAATCTGTACATACACATACAAAGTTATCTCACCTGTATATATATGCTCGATTATCCCTCTACCCTAGTCCAAGTCTTATAGTCATCAGTCAGACTGCTACATTTCCTGTAATCTGTACATACACATACAAAGTTATCTCACCTGTATATATATGCTCGATTATCCCTCTACCCTAGTCCAAGTCTTATAGTCATCAGTCAGACTGCTACATTTCCTGTAATCTGTACATACACATACAAAGTTATCTCACTTGTATATATATGCTCGATTATCCCTCTACCCTAGTCCAAGTCTTATAGTCATCAGCCAGACTGCTAGATTTCCTGTAATCTGTACATACACATACAAAGTTATCTCACCTGTATATATATGCTCGATTATCCCTCTACCCTAGTCCAAGTCTTATAGTCAATAGTCAGACTGCTACATTTCCTGTAATCTGTACATACACATACAAAGTTATCTCACCTGTATATATATGCTCGATTATCCCTCTACCCTAGTCCAAGTCTTATAGTCATCAGTCAGACTGCTACATTTCCCGTAATCTGTACATACACATACAAAGTTATCTCACCTGTATATATATGCTCGATTATCCCTTTACCCTAGTCCAAGTCTTATAGTCATCAGTCAGACTGCTACATTTCCTGTAATCTGTACATACACATACAAAGTTATCTCACCTGTATATATATGCTCGATTATCCGTTTACCCTAGTCCAAGTCGTATAGTCATCAGTCAGACTGCTACATTTCCTGTAATCTGTACATACACATACAAAGTTATCTCACCTGTATATATATGCTCGATTATCCCTTTACCCTAGTCCAAGTCTTATAGTCATCAGTCAGACTGCTACATTTCCTGTAATCTGGACATACACATACAAAGTTATCTCACCTGTATATATATGCTCGATTATCCCTTTACCCTAGTCCAAGTCTTATAGTCATCAGTCAGACTGCTACATTTCCCATAATCTGTACATTTACATACAAAGTTATCTCACCTGTATATATATGCTCGATTATCCCTCTACCCTAGTCCAAGTCTTATAGTCATCAGTCAGACTGCTACATTTCCTGTAATCTGTACATACACATACAAAGTTATCTCACCTGTATATATATGCTCGATTATCCCTCTACCCTAGTCCAAGTCTTATAGTCATCAGTCAGACTGCTACATTTCCTGTAATCTGTACATACACATACAAAGTTATCTCACCTGTATATATATGCTCGATTATCCCTCTACCCTAGTCCAAGTCCTATAGTCATCAGTCAGACTGCTACATTTCCTGTAATCTGTACATACACATACAAAGTTATCTCACCTGTATATATATGCTCGATTATCCCTCTACCCTAGTCCAAGTCTTATAGTCATCAGTCAGACTGCTACATTTCCTGTAATCTGTACATACACATACAAAGTTATCTCACCTGTATATATATGCTCGATTATCCCTTTACCCTAGTCCAAGTCTTATAGTCATCAGTCAGACTGCTACATTTCCTGTAATCTGTACATACACATACAAAGTTATCTCACCTGTATATATATGCTCGATTATCCCTCTACCCTAGTCCAAGTCTTATAGTCATCAGTCAGACTGCTACATTTCCTGTAATCTGTACATACACATACAAAGTTATCTCACCTGTATATATATGCTCGATTATCCCTCTACCCTAGTCCAAGTCTTATAGTCATCAGTCAGACTGCTACATTTCCTGTAATCTGTACATACACATACAAAGTTATCTCACCTGTATATATATGCTCGATTATCCCTCTACCCTAGTCCAAGTCTTATAGTCATCAGTCAGACTGCTACATTTCCCGTAATCTGTACATACACATACAAAGTTATCTCACCTGTATATATATGCTCGATTATCCCTCTACCCTAGTCCAAGTCTTATAGTCATCAGTCAGACTGCTACATTTCCTGTAATCTGTACATACACATACAAAGTTATCTCACCTGTATATATATGCTCGATTATCCCTTTACCCTAGTCCAAGTCTTATAGTCATCAGACAGACTGCTACATTTCCCATAATCTGTACATACACATACAAATTCATCTGACCTGTATATATATGCTCGATTATCCCTCTACCCTAGTCCAAGTCTTATAGTCATCAGTCAGACTGCTACATTTCCCATAATCTGTACATTTACATACAAAGTTATCTCACCTGTATATATATGCTCGATTATCCCTTTACCCTAGTCCAAGTCTTATAGTCATCAGTCAGACTGCTACATTTCCTGTAATCTGTACATACACATACAAAGTTATCTCACCTGTATATATATGCTCGATTATCCCTCTACCCTAGTCCAAGTCTTATAGTCATCAGTCAGACTGCTACATTTCCTGTAATCTGTACATACACATACAAAGTTATCTCACCTGTATATATATGCTCGATTATCCCTGTACCCTAGTCCAAGTCTTATAGTCATCAGTCAGACTGCTACATTTCCTGTAATCTGTACATACACATACAAAGTTATCTCACCTGTATATATATGCTCGATTATCCCTCTACCCTAGTCCAAGTCTTATAGTCATCAGTCAGACTGCTACATTTCCCGTAATCTGTACATACACATACAAAGTTATCTCACCTGTATATATATGCTCGATTATCCCTCTACACTAGTCCAAGTCTTATAGTCATCAGTCAGACTGCTACATTTCCTGTAATCTGTACATACACATACAAAGTTATCTCACCTGTATATATATGCTCGATTATCCCTTTACCCTAGTCCAAGCCTTATAGTCATCAGACAGACTGCTACATTTCCCATAATCTGTACATACACATACAAAGTTATCTGACCTGTATATATATGCTCGATTATCCCTCTACCCTAGTCCAAGTCTTATAGTCATCAGTCAGACTGCTACATTTCCTGTAATCTGTACATACACATACAAAGTTATCTCACCTGTATATATATGCTCGATTATCCCTCTACCCTAGTCCAAGTCTTATAGTCATCAGTCAGACTGCTACATTTCCTGTAATCTGTACGTACACATACAAAGTTATCTCACCTGTATATATATGCTCGATTATCCCTCTACCCTAGTCCAAGTCTTATAGTCATCAGTCAGACTGCTACATTTCCTGTAATCTGTACATACACATACAAAGTTATCTCACCTGTATATATATGCTCGATTATCCCTCTACCCTAGTCCAAGTCTTATAGTCATCAGTCAGACTGCTACATTTCCCGTAATCTGTACATACTCATACAAAGTTATCTCACCTGTATATATATGCTCGATTATCCCTTTACCCTAGTCCAAGTCTTATAGTCATTAGTCTGACTGCTACATTTCCTGTAATCTGTACATACACATACAAAGTTATCTCACCTGTATATATATGCTCGATTATCCCTTTACCCTAGTCCAAGTCTTATAGTCATCAGTCAGACTGCTACATTTCCAGTAATCTGTACATACACATACAAAGTTATCTCACCTGTATATATATGCTCGATTATCCCTTTACCCTAGTCCAAGTCTTATAGTCATCAGTCAGACTGCTACATTTCCTGTAATCTGTACATACACATACAAAGTTATCTCACCTGTATATATATGCTCGATTATCCCTCTACCCTAGTCCAAGTCTTATAGTCATCAGTCAGACTGCTACATTTCCTGTAATCTGTACATACACATACGAAGTTATCTCACCTGTATATATATGCTCGATTATCCCTCTACCCTAGTCCAAGTCTTATAGTCATCAGTCAGACTGCTACATTTCCTGTAATCTGTACATACACATACAAAGTTATCTCACCTGTATATATATGCTCGATTATCCCTCTACCCTAGTCCAAGTCTTATAGTCATCAGTCAGACTGCTACATTTCCTGTAATCTGTACATACACATACAAAGTTATCTCACCTGTATATATATGCTCGATTATCCCTCTACCCTAGTCCAAGTCTTATAGTCATCAGTCAGACTGCTACATTTCCTGTAATCTGTACATACACATACAAAGTTATCTCACCTGTATATATATGCTCGATTATCCCTCTACCCTAGTCCAAGTCTTATAGTCATCAGTCAGACTGCTACATTTCCCGTAATCTGTACATACACATACAAAGTTATCTCACCTGTATATATATGCTCGATTATCCCTCTACCCTAGTCCAAGTCTTATAGTCATCAGTCAGACTGCTACATTTCCTGTAATCTGTACATACACATACAAAGTTATCTCACCTGTATATATATGCTCGATTATCCCTTTACCCTAGTCCAAGTCTTATAGTCATCAGACAGACTGCTACATTTCCCATAATCTGTACATACACATACAAAGTTATCTGACCTGTATATATATGCTCGATTATCCCTCTACCCTAGTCCAAGTCTTATAGTCATCAGTCAGACTGCTACATTTCCTGTAATCTGTACATACACATACAAAGTTATCTCACCTGTATATATATGCTCGATTATCCCTCTACCCTAGTCCAAGTCTTATAGTCATCAGTCAGACTGCTACATTTCCTGTAATCTGTACGTACACATACAAAGTTATCTCACCTGTATATATATGCTCGATTATCCCTCTACCCTAGTCCAAGTCTTATAGTCATCAGTCAGACTGCTACATTTCCTGTAATCTGTACATACACATACAAAGTTATCTCACCTGTATATATATGCTCGATTATCCCTCTACCCTAGTCCAAGTCTTATAGTCATCAGTCAGACTGCTACATTTCCCGTAATCTGTACATACACATACAAAGTTATCTCACCTGTATATATATGCTCGATTATCCCTCTACCCTAGTCCAAGTCTTATAGTCATTAGTCAGACTGCTACATTTCCTGTAATCTGTACATACACATACAAAGTTATCTCACCTGTATATATATGCTCGATTATCCCTTTACCCTAGTCCAAGTCTTATAGTCATCAGTCAGACTGCTACATTTCCTGTAATCTGTACATACACATACAAAGTTATCTCACCTGTATATATATGCTCGATTATCCCTTTACCCTAGTCCAAGTCTTATAGTCATCAGTCAGACTGCTACATTTCCTGTAAGCTGTACATACACATACAAAGTTATCTCACCTGTATATATATGCTCGATTATCGCTCTACCCTAGTCCAAGTCTTATAGTCATCAGTCAGACTGCTACATTTCCTGTAATCTGTACATACACATACAAAGTTATCTCACCTGTATATATATGCTCGATTATCCCTCTACCCTAGTCCAAGTCTTATAGTCATCAGTCAGACTGCTACATTTCCTGTAATCTGTACATACACATACAAAGTTATCTCACCTGTATATATATGCTCGATTATCCCTCTACCCTAGTCCAAGTCTTATAGTCATCAGTCAGACTGCTACATTTCCTGTAATCTGTACATACACATACAAAGTTATCTCACCTGTATATATATGCTCGATTATCCCTCTACCCTAGTCCAAGTCTTATAGTCATCAGTCAGACTGCTACATTTCCTGTAATCTGTACATACACATACAAAGTTATCTCACCTGTATATATATGCTCGATTATCCCTCTACC
Source organism: Pictodentalium vernedei (assembly GCA_031216915.1). NCBI lineage: Eukaryota > Metazoa > Mollusca > Scaphopoda > Dentaliida > Dentaliidae > Pictodentalium > Pictodentalium vernedei. The sequence continues at coordinate 2,275,851 of CM062295.1, read as the reverse complement.
CTAGTCCAAGTCTTATAGTCATCAGTCAGACTGCTACATTTCCTGTAATCTGTACATACACATACAAAGTTATCTCACCTGTATATATATGCTCGATTATCCCTCTACCCTAGTCCAAGTCTTATAGTCATCAGTCAGACTGCTACATTTCCTGTAATCTGTACATACACATACAAAGTTATCTCACCTGTATATATATGCTCGATTATCCCTCTACCCTAGTCCAAGTCTTATAGTCATCAGTCAGACTGCTACATTTCCTGTAATCTGTACATACACATACAAAGTTATCTCACCTGTATATATATGCTCGATTATCCCTCTACCCTAGTCCAAGTCTTATAGTCATCAGTCAGACTGCTACATTTCCTGTAATTTGTACATACACATACAAAGTTATCTCACCTGTATATATATGCTCGATTATCCCTCTACCCTAGTCCAAGTCTTATAGTCATCAGTCAGACTGCTACATTTCCTGTAATCTGTACATACACATACAAAGTTATCTCACCTGTATATATATGCTCGATTATCCCTTTACCCTAGTCCAAGTCTTATAGTCATCAGTCAGACTGCTACATTTCCTGTAATCTGTACATACACATACAAAGTTATCTCACCTGTATATATATGCTCCATTATCCCTTTACCCTAGTCCAAGTCTTATAGTCATCAGTCAGACTGCTACATTTCCTGTAATCTGCACAGACACATACAAAGTTATCTCACCTGTATATATATGCTCGATTATCCCTTTACCCTAGTCCAAGTCTTATAGTCATCAGTCAGACTGCTACATTTCCTGTAATCTGTACATACACATACAAAGTTATCTCACCTGTATATATATGCTCGATTATCCCTCTACCCTAGTCCAAGTCTTATAGTCATCAGTCAGACTGCTACATTTCCTGTAATCTGTACATACACATACAAAGTTATCTCACTTGTATATATATGCTCGATTGTCCCTTGGCTGAAGAAATCAACGAACTTCGTTATAACGAAGTTCGTCGACGTCTTCAGCCTAGGGGCAATCGAGCGGGAACATACATTGCTCGAATGGCTCGAATCTTAACCACGAAATAAACTATCGAGTAGTGGCTGAAACAGGCATTGCTCGAACAACTAGAACCCCATCGAACAATTGAGTTATAGAGCAAATGCCGGATCGAATGACCCCCCCATATACTGATCTACGACTCATTGCAGAAAGGGGGATTCTGTAACCACCGACGTTTCCCAAAAACGGATACAATAAGTGGTATTCCGTAAGTGGGATTCCAAGCACATATACTGCTCCTGGTTGTCTTACCATCGGCTTTCTCTTGTCTTCAACTATTTGCCCTATGATTTACCTCTATTGTAGTCATCCAATACTTTAGTTTCCTACAACCCTTACAGCGTTGTACCATTACTACCTTGTACCATTACTATCTTGTACCGTTACTACCTTGTACCATTACTGCCTTGTACCATTAAGACCTGATACCATTACTACCTTGTACCATTACTACTTTGTACCATTACTACCTTGTAACATTACTGCCTTGTATCATTACTATCTTGTACCGTTACTACCTTGTACCATTACTGCCTTGTACCATTAAGACCTTGTACCATTACTACCTTGAAGAATTACTACTTTGTACCATTACTACCTTGTACCATTACTGCCTTGTATCATTACTATCTTGTAATATTACTACCTTGTACCATTACTACCTTGTACCGTTACTGCCTTGTACCATTACTACCTTGGACAATTACTGCCTCGTACCATTACTACCTTGTACCATTACTACCTTGTACCATTACTACCTTGTACCATTACTACCTTATACCATTACTACGTTGTACCATTACTACTTTGTACCATTACTACCTTGTACCATTACTACCTTGTACCGTTACTACCTTGTACCATTACTACCTTGTACCATCACTACCTTGTACCATTACTACCTTGTTTGTACCATTACTTCCTTGTACCATTACTACCTTGTACTATTACTATTTCCGTGTAGTACTACTACAAGCTTAGTAGCTAACTCCGACTCTGTCTGGACATTTGCCCTCGGTCAGGTCTTTAACAGGGGCAACCAGATTGCTCCATTAATCTAAGTCTCTACCGGCTATACAATGTCCAGATCTGGTGCAAGCTTGGAATATAAGAAACTGTATGTTGATCATACCGAGATGTGTTTATGTGTTAGTACACATTGTTTACACATATCATACGGCACATACAGTACGTGGAGAGTGGATTGTAACTAAATCTCCCGCGGAGTGGAGTTATCACTCAAGCTATAACTTTCAAATTTTGTATATATCGACAAAAAACACAAACAATGTTTCAGCCAATGGACCTCCGTGTTTAACCCGGAGGTCCATTGCCTGAAACTTTGTTGGTGCTGGTTATGCTTTGCAACAAATTTGAAATGATTGCTCGGGTGGAATCTACACTCTGCGCGTAATTTAGTGATAATACACTCTCCGCATACTGTACGATGAAAAGGGATTCTAGACGGATAGTTGGAAATGGATTCCATGGATTGATGTTTGGTGGAATGTGCTTGTGAACTAATACACATTGTGTCACAATTTGTACACATTACAAGTAGAACATAGACAAATCTCGGTTGTGCCGATATATGCTTACGCACATTGTGACATATTATGCACTAGCACTTAGGCACATGCGACGAGAAAATGATTCTACAACCACAGGCATATCCTAAAAAGGGATTCCGTAAGTGGGATTCTTATTCGACTCCCTTAAATGGGATTCCGTGATTTGGAATAAACACTCGAGGGGATTTGCCTTCTCTATTGAAAAACAAGAGTTTTGTTATAGTTTAAAACTTTATTGACTTTTCTGTACACTGTTAAAGTTCTTTATATAGTACAATATTTGTGTTCTGTTTGTTCTGTTCACTTGGCTGTGTCAGGACTTCGTTCTCCATTTCGATCTTTGGTCTGTTCCATTCTCTTCCACCTTCTGCGATCTTTGTTCTGTTTAATTCTGTCCAGTCAGTCCATCTTCGTTCATTGTTTTCTCTCCATTGACATTACTGGTTAGATATCCTGATTGTCATTTGATGTGAAGCTTTAATGTAGAATTATCTTTATTTCCAAATGAAACAAAATACTGCATTTTCATTGGCTGAAAGGTACGGTGTAACTTGCAATCCACAGTGGCTTTTTTTTACACCGTGTTTAACCACGGTGTAAAAACAAGAATATACAAGAGCAAGTTATATGGCTAAAAAGTACCCATTTTTAATTATTAATTCATACCTTCTGCTCGGTTATGTTAGAAGGAAAATAAAAATACAGGAAATTTAATATTTATGTGCAAAAAATGTTAAAATGTTACAGATATGGATGTCATTGGAACTGACTCATTGAGAAAGTTCCAGTGACATCCATATTTGTCTGGTTTTATTTAACCCTTTACCTAACATGAAAAGCAGACGACACTTGCAAACAAAATTCTTGAATAACTAATTTTTTTCATTTTTTGTCTCACAAACATAGGTTATGACCACTCGTTGGAACGAGCTCGTTCCAACGAGGGGTCATAACCTATGTTTTTGAGACAAAAAATGAAAATAATAATGAAAATTAATTGGCGATTTTTGAGAATAGCGCTGGCCGGTTTTGGCCGTTACGTTGGGTAAAGGGTTAAGAAACTTGCAAAGTACAAATTTTCTGTCAGTTTTTTCCCACAATGTAGGTTAAAGTATTAAGTACACCAAAATTCTTGGAAATATATCCGTTATCCTTGTGTTTTCCAGGGTGTATGGGAATTTACCGGTGTAAATTCCCATACAACCTGGAAAACACAAGGATAACTAATAGTATCCTTGTGAGATTTGGTTGTACTGAAGAATTTTCTCGTTCTCGTTCATGGCTCGGAATTCTATGATCTCTCTCGAGACTTTGTCCAGGTCCATCGGGGCAAGCTCGTTTGGTTCTCTGCGCACCAAATGCTGTCGTTCTCATAAGCTTTCCAGTAAACTGGGTTCGAGCAAGACATATTGTTTCTCTGCGTGTGGCTTCGTTGTTGAATTATTATCTGGATCTGTATGTCGTTTATTCCCCGTTCCGGCCATTACTGTACGAGGCATTTCTGTTGGAGGCATTGGTATCCACGGGTATCTGATTGGTTCCACATTCTGTCGTTGGTATGTTTGAGGTAGGTCCATTGGTTCCAATTTGTTTACTCTTTTGCACTCTTCTTCTGTTTTGCTGGAATGTCGTAGTTCTCGTGATGAGTGAAGCTTTTCGTGTCTGGCTAGATGGTGTCTCCTTTTAAACGTCTTTGCACACTTGAAGCATTGATACTTCTTAGGTTCTTGGGTGGTTTGTTTGTGTAGTAGAAGACATTTTAAACGACTGAAAGATTTTCGGCACTCGCCGCAGGTTTGATGTTGATTCATCAACGGTTAAACGTGGAATTTAGGGAGAGGAATCCCTGTTCAGGATATGCCTGAGGTAAAAGAATCCCTTTTACGTCGCATGTGCCTATGTGCTAGTGCACAATGTGTCACATTGAGCACTAGCACATATTGACACATCCACTATATCTAATAGCGTCTATACCAGGAATTAGGTACTGCCAGTTACAGATATGTGTAATTAGCGCCATTAAAATACTGCATATTTTCATCATTGTGTTGTCTTTCGTTTGCCAATAGACCATTCTTCCTGAAACAATAACTCTTGGCCATCTGAAAGAAGCATGGAAGTAATGACAGTTTTTATTATCACCACTGCGGAAAAAACAGAAGGTGCTTAATTAAGTTCCAGGTGTGTATTTAGTTGTAGCATTACTACAAGCTTAGTAGCTACCCCCGACTCTGTCTGGACTTTTGCCCTCGGCCATGTCTTTAACGGGCGCAACAAGATTGTCACTAATGTTTTTGATGGAAAAATGTTCTCTCGACAAGTATGGTGCTGGAACGGCCCATAATGAAACAATGCCAGTAATTACTGACAAAAACTGTAACTTATGACCTTCTGAACATAACAGCAATATCTGACGTCAGTAGCGAGTGTATCCACCACGTGCTCTGATGACAGCCTGAACCCTCCTCCTAATGATATCCGTGAGCTTTCTGATACGGCCCAGGGAGAACTGCTGCCACTCCTCATGTAATGCAGCTTCCAAATCGGCCAACTTCTATACAGGCGGATCCCTTGCTTGCACACGACGTCCGAGAAAGTCCCAGATTTGTTCTAAGGGATTCAAAGCGGAGCCCATTACAGGCCAAGGTAGTGTTGTAATAGCATTGTTCCGAAGGAATGATCTCACTGCATGGGAACGATGTGTCCTTGCATTGTCGTCCATAAATACAGGGCGAGTAGCCAACGGGTGGTTGTCAAAATGGGGCACGACAACCGGATTGAGAATGTCCCGGATGAACTGATGATCATGGAAATTCCCACGTACAGTCACCATATTAAGCTTAGAATCATGTGAGAGGCATCCCCAGATCATTACTAATCGTCCCCCACAAGAAACAGTAGCCCTGGTATTCCTTGGCACGTAAGCAGTATTTCAAATCTGTCACACTCCCATGCGACCATCTGTGACGTGAAGCAGGAACCCACTCTCGTCCGACCAATGGACTCTTCTCCATGTCCTGAGATTTCAATTTTGTCGTGCCATACACCACTGCAAACGTCGTCTTTGATGCTGATCGGGCAGATCTGAATGCTTGATGACCCTTCTGGACCTCATATCCTGTGCTTTGAGACGGTTTCGGACAGTTCTGTTGCACAAACGCATGTTGGGGAGCCTAAGGCGTTTCAAAACCCCACTTGAAGCAACGGGTTCACACCAAACGAGGCGTGCCACACTACGATCGTCCCGAAAGGAAAGGAAAGGTCTTTCGGGGTTGTCCAGGCCTTGGTCAGTGTTTAACATCGTTGTTTCGTTGATGTTTTTGGACAAGTTTGCTGATGACAGAATGACTATAGCCAAACTGCCATCCAATAGCTTTGAGTGACATGCATGTTGCATGTATGCCAACGATTTGCCATCTTAGTGCCTCTGACAGTCTCCTCCTTGCCATCTCATCATTTACTTATAAATGAAGTGCCTTTCTTGTTTTATACCCAGATATTGCATGTGGATGATAGCGTTTCTTGTGACATTCGTGGCTAGCATGCTTCTCGTGGACGAAGGGATGTGTTTGGGGTATGCTATCAACCAGAAACAGCATGTTTTTTACGAGATGAAATATACTGCAAGACAATCATCAAAACATAATAATCAGTAACAGCAACTTCACTGTCATAAAACAGTTCAGGGGGTGCTTAATTAAGTTCCAGGTGTATAGCAATAATACAAGGACATAATGGTACAAAGCTGTAAGGGTTGTAGAAGACACAAGTATTGGATGACTACAATAGAGGTAAATAACAGGGTGGATAGTTGGAGACAAGAGGAAGCCGATGGTAAGATTACCGGGAGCAGTATAGGAGTTTGGAATCCCACTTTCGGAAACCCTCTTATGGAATTCCTATATGGAATCCCTTTTAAGGAGTACCTTTTTAGGAAACGTAGGTGGTTACAGAATCCCCTTTTCCCGGAATGAGTCGTAGAGCAGTATGTGGAGTCATTCGAGCAATGCCCGTTCCAGCCACTACTCGATAGTTTATTTGGTGGTTAAGATTCGAGCCATTCGAGCAATGTCTGTTCCCGCTCGATTGCCCCTTGGCTGAAGACGTCAACGAACTTCGTTATAAGAAGTTCGTTGATTTCTTCAGCCAAGGGACAATCGAGCATATATATACAGATGAGATAACTTTGTATGGGTATGTACAGATTACGGGAAATGTAGCAGTCTGGCTGATGCTTATAAGACTTGGACTAGGGTAGAGGGTGGAACCAGGGATAGCTAAGACTCAATAGACTGTTATGATAGTCAGAATAGGGAGTCAGTAATAGGAAAATAGATCTGGATAGGCAGAAAAACGAGAATTCTGGGTAATTAGATTGACTTTTATACAAAGGAACGCGCCTATTATTTGAAAAAGGGGGATTCTGTGGGTATCAGAATTGGGTGATTTGGAGGGATTGTCGGGTTGTTTGTGGTAAATATACGAAGTAAACGAACTAGTAACGTATTCCTACTCAATCGAACACACCTGAATATACCCCCTTTCCTATTGTAAGCCTTCGGGTCACATATCAAACACGTGCTACCATAGATATCCAAGATGGCGGCCTCCAATATACAAAATGGACGACGGAAAATTTTTCATCCAACAACACACGAAGAGCATGCGCACTATGGCCACGCATCACCATGGAGATGACGTCACAAGATGACCGCTACAATGACACCCAAACGTGACGTAACTGGGGCACGTGACATAACGTCACTTCTAAGATCCACCATTAGGTCCATCCAATCTGGCAAGATCACCACATCTACTACTCCCGTCCCGGTACCTGTTATGTTGGTACCGGCGGTACTTTGGCATGCCTGGACGTGATAGGCCTATACAAAATAAATTACAGGAATTTATCAACCCGTTCATTGTATTTTCGAATAAAATTACTCACCTATCGCAGCTCCGACAATCACTCGTCCAACAAGCAGCATGTATACGTTCACTGACGTACCCATTAAAACTGCTCCAAAAGTATACACAATACTAGAGAATAACACAGTTTTCCTTCTACCAATTATATCGTTCAAATATCCCGCCAGTAATGAGAAAACAGCGCATGACGCAACAGTACTGCTCACTATACTTTGTTGCCACGTTTTATTCAGATGAAACTCGTGTCGAATAAGAATCATGGATGCGGACATAACTCCAACGTCATAGCCAAAAAGTAGGGCTCCAATTGCAGAGAAACACCCCACTAAGTAGGGAAATATCCCATGACTTCTGTCACTACATATCATGCTTGAAACACAAAAACATGCGTCTGTTGTTAAGTTGATGTTTAACGTGCAGGATTCACGCGCACCGAAACTAGCACACTAGGCGAATTATATCTGAATAAAGGTCAAGACAAGACAAGGTACACGAGAAAACTGAAGAATACATATTTATCTTTTGAAATGAGAGACAGGAAATTAATCTATATCTTGACAACAGTTGTCGACCAGTCAACATAATTTGGAACACATTGTGAAAAGCAGTATAGGTTTATTTATCGACCCGGATCTTGAGACGTTGTCAGAGCAAGAGAGTGGTATCGAGTAATATTTGTATTTCCCTGTCAGTAATGATTGCCCTCCACGACACCATGGGGTGTACACAGTTCATAAACGGGGCATTATAAAATTGCCCTCACACCATGGGGTGTACACAGTTCATAAACGGGGCATTATTTTAACACTTTAACCTTTTAACCAACGAATCGCACGCATCCGCCCGCGTAATATACAAATTCAGCAGTTGAAAAAATATTATTTTAAAAAAAATTCCAACAAACCATATCATGCGACCCCTCGTTGGAACGAGCTCGATGAGCTCGTTCCAACGAGGGGTCACATGATATGGTTTTGTTGAAATCTTTTGAAAAATTTGAAAAAATGATATTTAAAATAATAAATTTTAATATCGTCTGCGTTGGGTAAAGGGTTAACCAACGGTACGAATGAAACCGGTCAACGCTAATCACAACAAACGTCATTCGAATTTAATTTTATCCTTGATTTTTATATTTTAAAAAACACCCATAGCACAGGTGGTCATCTAAAATGTATCTCTAGTTTCCAAACTTTACAGAGGTGATAAAATACTAAATATGTTTGTAATATTTGAACACAGAACAAAGTAACTGTAACTCATAACCTGGAAAGACAGTCGTCACTTGAGGGTTTACAATATGAAATATGACCTATAGACGGCGATACAACACTTTAAAAGCAAACTGACCGTAAGGAAAATTATATGACATTTTTAAATGATCATACTTTTTGTCATAAGAAAAAGGTGCAGAAACCATAAGCCAGTATCATTCTGGAAGAATCCGAACCTAATAAAGTCCGTTTTGGAAATTGACGTGTCATCTACGGTGATCAGATATATACTCTCATTGAATCAAACCCACCCTTTAAGGTCTTATGATACACCTACCGGCAGGTGTCTGAGAGAATTCGAGTCTAATGAAATCCGTTTGGGGTACGCTTTGGTAGTTGCAGTGTCGATTTGGGTAATTAGATATCGAATCAAGCATTAACTCAGGACACTCTCCACACCCTACTGTAGGACTTTGGCTTCCAGGGCTTTCACGTGTCTCCATAAAAACTAAAATGGCAGCATCTAATATACAAAATGGAAGTCGTAAACACGTGTTACCCCAACAAAACGCGCTGCGCATGCGCATTGACGCCACCCATCACCGTGTAATGACATCACAACATGTGGCTATGTTTTTGAGATAAAAAAATGAAAAAAAAATATGAAAATGAAATGGTGATTTTTGTGAATAGCGTTTTCGGATTTGGTCGTTACGTTGGGTAAAGGGTTAACTGTATTTAATACGCTGTAAAATTAGGTAAATCATTGGGGGGGGGGGGGTAGTAGTATGTAATGTGGTTTTCACCCTCATCTGCAGGACCTAGGAAGTGACGTCATGTCACCCTGACCCAGTGGCGCCAAGTTTAGTTGCCATGGTAACCGCGTGAGCGACCATGTTGTGACGTCATCCACATAGTGATACTTGATGTTAGTGCGCATCCTACTTATAATAGTAGCACAACAGCGATGGACAAAGATCAAACAAACTTGAACCGCCCACTCAGTGTATATTCAGGGGATCACCGCTGTGAGACAGTTTTTACAAAAATATATTCGGCGAAAAAGATGCCTTGAGCAAATGATTTGTAAACTGTGAATGGAAGAAAAATGAATGAAAATGCTATACATTGTTGTTTTTTCATCAACTACCCAGTAGAAGTACCCGGCTGACGATACCCTTTATAGGATAACATTTGAGGATACACTTTATAGGATACTATTTGGGGATACTCTTTATAAGATACTATTTGAGAATACCCTTTATAAGACACAATTTGAGGATACCCTTTATAGGATACTATTTGAGGATAAACTTTATAGGATTCTATTTGAGGATATCCCTTTGGAGGATACTATTTGAGGATACCATTTATAAGATACTATTTGAGGATACCCTTTTGAGGATACTATTTGAGGATACCCTTTATAAGAAACTACTTGAGGATACCTTTCATAAGATACTATTTGAGGATACCCTTTGGAGGATACTATTTGTGGATACCATTCATAGGATATTATTTGAGGATACCCTTTATAAGATACTTTTTGAGGATACCCTTTATAAGATACTATTTGAGGATACCCTTCATAAGATACTATTTGAGGATACCTTTTGGAGGATACTATTTGTGGATACCCTTCATATGATACTATTTGAGGATACCCTTCATAAGATACTATTTGAGGATACCTTTTATAAGATACGATTCGAGGAAACCCTTTATAGGATACTATTTGAGGATACTCCTTATAGGATACTATTTGAGGACACCCTTTGGAGGATACTATTTGCAAATACCCTTTATAAGATAATATTTGAGGATACCCTTTATAGGATACTATTTGAGGATACCCTTTATAGGATGCTATTTGAGGATACCCTTTATAAGATACTATTTGAGGATACCCTTTATAGGGTACTATTTGAGGATACCCTTTTTAAGACACTTTTTGAGGATACCCTTTATAAGATACTATTTGAGGATACCATTTGGAGGATACTCTTTATAGGATATTATTTGAGTATACCCTTTTTAAGACACTATTTGATGATACCTTTTATAAGATACTATTTGAGGATACCCTTTGGAGGATACCCTTTATAGGATACTAATTGATTATACCCTTTATAAGATACTACTTGAGTATACCCTTTTTAAGACACTATTTGAGGATACCTTTTATAAGATACTATTTGAGGATACCCTTTGGAGGATACCCTTTATAGGATACTATTTGAGGATACCCTTTATAAGATACTAGTCGAGGATACCCTTTATAAGACACTATTTGAGATAAACTTTATAAGATACTATTTGAGGATACCCTTTATAAGGCACTATTTGAGTATACGCTTTATAAGATACTATCTGAGGATACCCTTTGGAGGATACTATTTGAGGATACCCTTTATAGGATACTATTTGAGGATACCCGTTATAAGATACTATTTGAGGATACCCTCTATAGGATACTATTTGAGGATACCCTTTATAAGACATTATGGAGGATACCCTTTATAAGATACTATTTGAGGATACCCTTTATAAGATACTATTTGAGGATACCCTTTAAAAAATAGTATTTGAGGAAACCCTTTATATGATACTATTTGAGGATACCCCTTATAGAATACTATTTGAGGATACCCTTTGGAGGATACTATTTGCAGATATCCTTTATAGGATATTATTTGAGGATACCCTTTTTAATACACTATTTGATGATACCCTTTATAAGATACTATTTGAGGATACCCTTTGGAGGATACCCTTTATAGGATACTATTTGATTATACCCTTTATAAGACATTATTTGAGGATACCCTTTATAAGACACTATTTGAGATACCCTTTATAGGATACTATTTGAGGATACCATTTATAAGATACTATTTGATGATACCCTTTGGAGAATACTATTTGAGGATACACTTTATATGATACTATTTGAGGATACCCTTTATAAGACACTATTTGAAGATACCCTTTATAGGATACTATTTGAGGACACCCTTTATGCGATACTATTTGAGGATACCTTTTATTAGATACTATTTGAGGATACCCTTTATAGGAAACTATTTGAGGATACCCTTTGGAGGATACTATTTGAGGATACCCTTTATATGATACTATTTGAGGATACCCTTTATAAGACACTATTTGAGGATACCCTTTATAGGATACTATTAGAAGATACCCTTTATAAGTCACTATTTGAGGATACCCTTATAAGATACTATTTGAGGATACCATTTGGAGGATACTATTTGAGAATACCCTTTATAGGATACTATTTCTGGATACTCTTTATAAGACACTATTTGAGGATACCCTTTTTAAGATACTATTTGAGGATACCCTTTGGAGGATACTATTTGAGGATACCCTTTATAATGTACTATTTGAGGATACCTTTTATAGGATATTATTTGAGGATATCCTTTATATGATACTATTTTAGGATACCCTTTATGGGATACTTTTGAAGATACCCTTTGTAGGATACTATTTGAGGATACCCTTTGGAGGATATCTATTAAAGGGTATCCTCAAATAGTATCCGTTAAAGGATATACCCAAATAGTATCCTATATAGGGTAACCTCAAATAGTATCTATTGAAGGGTATCCTCAAATTGTATCCGTTAAAGGGTATCCTCAAATAGTATCCTATAATGGGTATCCTCAAATAGCATCCGTTATAGGATATCCTTAAATAGTATCCATTAAAGGGTATCCTCAAATAGTATCCATTAAAGGGTATCCTCAAATAGTATCCATTAAAGGGTATCCTCATATAGTATCCAATAAAGGGTATCCTCAAATAGTATCGTTAAAGGGTATCCTCAAATAGTATCCTATAAAGGGTATCCTCAAATAGTATCCATTAAAGGATGTCCTCAAATAGTGTCTTATAAAGGGTATCCTCAAATAGTATCCGTTAAAGGGTATCCTCAAATAGTATCCATTAAATGGTATCCTCAAATAGTATTTTATAAAGGGTATCCTCAAATAATTGCCATTAAAGAATATCCTCAAATAGTATCCATTAAAGGGTATCCTCAAATAGTATCCATTAAAGGGTATCCTCAAATAGTATCCATTAAAATGTGTCCTCAAATAGTATCCATTAAAGGGTATCCTCAAATAGAATCCATTAAAGGGTATCCTCAAATAGTATCCATTAAAGGGTATCCTCAAATAGTGTCTTATAAAGGGTATCCTCAAATAGTATCCATTGAAGGGTATCCACAAATAGTATCCATTAAAAGGATTCCTCAAATAGTATCCTACAAAGGGTATCCTCAAATAGTATCTTATAAAGGGCATCCTCAAATAGTATCCCATAAGGGGTATCCTCAAATAATACATTGCCATGTCATAGGTATCCTCAAATATCCATATGGATATCCACATAGCACTATCTGGAGTCACTTGATCGTACAATTGCACTAAAGCTGATGGGGCAATTACTCTGTTGGGTCTTGAGTTTATTAGAGGTAAATCATCAATCCAGTTTCTAAGTATCCCACTAACGGAATCTCTTTTTTGAAAAACCTCTGGCCTTCGGCACTCCTTTTTTCTGAAATGAGTTGAAGAGTCGCATTTGGGGTCACTCGTTCGAGCAATTGCTTGATGGCTTATTTGCTTCAGTAGATTCAAGTCGTTCGAGAAATCAGAGATAACTAGCAAGCCTGCAGTGATGTGATACAAGGCAATAGCAATCGTACAAAGACTATAATATAACTCGATTATAGTAATGATACAAACCAATGGTAATCTTACAGACTATAATATAAAGTGATTACAGTAATGATACAAGGCAATAGTAATCTTACAGACTATAATATAAGGTGATTACAGTAATGATACAAGACAATAGTAATCTTACAGACTATAATATAAGGTGATTACAGTAATGATACAAGGCAATAGTAATCTTACAAAGACTATAATATAAGGTGATTACAGTAATGATACAAGACAATAGTAATCTTACAAAGACTATAATATAAGGTGATTACAGTAATGATACAAGGCAATAGTAATCTTACAAAGACTATAATATAAGGTGATTACAGTAATGATACAAGGCAATAGTAATCTTACAAAGACTATAATATAAGGTGATTACAGTAATGATACAAGGCAATAGTAATCTTACAAAGACTATAATATAAGGTGATTACAGTAATGATACAAGGCAATAGTAATCTTACAAAGACTATAATATAAGGTGATTACAGTAATGATACAAGGCAATATTAATCTTACAGACTATAATATAAGGTGATTACAGTAATGATACAAGGCAGTAGTAATCTTACAGACTATAATATAAGGTGATTACAGTAATGATACAAGACAATAGTAATCTTAGAGACTATAATATAAGGTGATTACAGTAATGATACAAGAAATAGTAATCTTACAGACTATAATATAAGGTGATTAAAGTAATGATACAAGACAATAGTAATCTTACAGACTATAATATAAGGTGATTACAGTAATGATACCAGACAATAGTAATCTTAGAGACTATAATATAAGGTGATTACAGTAATGATACAAGGCAATAGTAATCTTACAGACTATAATATAAGGTGATTACAGTAATGATACAAGGCAATAGTAATCTTGCAAAGACTATAATATAAGGTGATTACAGTAATGATACAAGACAATAGTAATCTTACAGACTATAATATAAGGTGATTACAGTAATGATACAAGACAATAGTAATCTTACAGACTATAATATAAGGTGATTACAGTAATGATACAAGGCAATAGTAATCTTACAAACTATAATATAAGGTGATTACAGTAATGATACAAGGCAATAGTAATCTTGCAAAGACTATAATATAAGGTGATTACAGTAATGATACAAGACAATAGTAATCTTACAGACTATAATATAAGGTGATTACAGTAATGATACAAGACAATAGTAATCTTAGAGACTATAATATAAGGTGATTACAGTAATGATACAAGGCAATAGTAATCTTACAGATTATAATATAAGGTGATTACAGTAATGATACAAGACAATAGTAATCTTAGAGACTATAATATAAGGTGATTACAGTAATGATACAAGACAATAGTAATCTTACAGACTATAATATAAGGTGATTACAGTAATGATACAAGACAATAGTAATCTTACAGACTATAATATAAGGTGATTACAGTAATGATACAAGACAATAGTAATCTTACAGACTATAATATAAGGTGATTACAGTAATGATACAAGGCAATAGTAATCTTACAAAGACTATAATATAAGGTGATTACAGTAATGATACAAGACAATAGTAATCTTACAAAGACTATAATATAAGGTGATTACAGTAATGATACAAGGCAATAGTAATCTTACAGACTATAATATAAGGTAATTACAGTAATGATACAAGGCAATAGTAATCTTACAAAGACTATAATATAAGGTGATTACAGTAATGATACAAGACAATAGTAATCTTACAAAGACTATAATATAAGGTGATTACAGTAATGATACAAGGCAATAGTAATCTTACAGACTATAATATAAGGTAATTACAGTAATGATACAAGGCAATAGTAATCTTACAAAGACTATAATATAAGGTGATTACAGTAATGATACAAGACAATAGTAATCTTACAAAGACTATAATATAAGGCAATTACAGTAATGATACAAGACAATAGTAATCTTACAGACTATAATATAAGGTGATTACAGTAATGATACAAGACAATAGTAATCTTACAGACTATAATATAAGGTGATTACAGTAATGATACAAGACAATAGTAATCTTACAAAGACTATAATATAAGGTGATTACAGTAATGATACAAGGCAATAGTAATCTTACAAAGACTATAATATAAGGTGATTACAGTAATGATACAAGGCAATAGTAATCTTACAAAGACTATAATATAAGGTGGTTACAGTAATGATACAAGGCAATAGTAATCTTACAAAAGCTATAATATAAGGTGCTTACAGTAATGATACAAGGCAATAGTAATCTTACAAAGACTATAATATAAGGTGATTACAGTAATGATACAAGGCAATAGTAATCTTACAAAGCCTATAATATAAGGTGATTACAGTAATGATAGAAGGCAATAGTAATCTTACAGACTATAATATAAGGTGATTACAGTAATGATACAAGACAATAGTAATCTTACAGACTATAATATAAGGTGATTACAGTAATGATACAAGACAATAGTAATCTTACAGACTATAATATAAGGTGATTACAGTAATGATACAAGGCAATAGTAATCTTACAAAGACTATAATATAAGGTGATTACAGTAATGATACAAGGCAATAGTAATCTTACAGACTATAATATAAGGTGAATACAGTAATGATACAAGGCAATACTAATCTTACAGACTATAATATAAGGTGATTACAGTAATGATACAAGACAATAGTAATCTTACAGACTATAATATAAGGTGATTACAATAATGATACAAGACAATAGTAATCTTACAAAGACTATAATATAAAGTGATTACAGTAATGATACAAGGCAATCATAATCTTACAAAGACTATAATACAAGGTGATTACAGTAATGATACAAGACAATAGTAATCTTACAAAGACTATAATATAAAGTGATTACAGTAATGATACAAGGCAATCATAATCTTACAAAGACTATAATATAAAGTGATTACAGTAATGATACAAGGCAATCATAATCTTACAAAGACTATAATATAAAGTGATTACAGTAATGATACAAGGCAATCATAATCTTACAAAGACTATAATATAAAGTGATTACAGTAATGATACAAGGCAATCATAATCTTACAAAGACTATAATACAAGGTGATTACAGTAATGATACAAGACAATAGTAATCTTACAGACTATAATATAAGTGATTACAGTAATGATACAAGGCAATAGTAATCTTACAAAGACTATAATATAAGGTGATTACAGTAATGATACAAGGCAATAGTAATCTTACAAAGACTATAATATAAGGTGATTACAGTAATGATACAAGGCAATAGTAATCTTGCAAAGACTATAATATAAGGTGATTACAGTAATGATACAAGACAATAGTAATCTTACAGACTATAATATAAGGTGATTACAGTAATGATACAAGACAATAGTAATCTTAGAGACTATAATATAAGGTGATTACAGTAATGATACAAGGCAATAGTAATCTTACAGACTATAATATAAGGTGATTACAGTAATGATGCAAGACAATAGTAATCTTAGAGACTATAATATAAGGTGATTACAGTAATGATACAAGACAATAGTAATCTTACAGACTATAATATAAGGTGATTACAGTAATGATACAAGACAATAGTAATCTTACAGACTATAATATAAGGTGATTACAGTAATGATACAAGACAATAGTAATCTTACAGACTATAATATAAGGTGATTACAGTAATGATACAAGGCAATAGTAATCTTACAAAGACTATTATATAAGGTGATTACAGTAATGATACAAGACAATAGTAATCTTACAAAGACTATAATATAAGGTGATTACAGTAATGATACAAGGCAATAGTAATCTTACAGACTATAATATAAGGTAATTACAGTAATGATACAAGGCAATAGTAATCTTACAAAGACTATAATATAAGGTGATTACAGTAATGATACAAGACAATAGTAATCTTACAAAGACTATAATATAAGGTGATTACAGTAATGATACAAGGCAATAGTAATCTTACAGACTATAATATAAGGTAATTACAGTAATGATACAAGGCAATAGTAATCTTACAAAGACTATAATATAAGGTGATTACAGTAATGATACAAGACAATAGTAATCTTACAAAGACTATAATATAAGGCAATTACAGTAATGATACAAGACAATAGTAATCTTACAGACTATAATATAAGGTGATTACAGTAATGATACAAGACAATAGTAATCTTACAGACTATAATATAAGGTGATTACAGTAATGATACAAGACAATAGTAATCTTACAAAGACTATAATATAAGGTGATTACAGTAATGATACAAGGCAATAGTAATCTTACAAAGACTATAATATAAGGTGATTACAGTAATGATACAAGGCAATAGTAATCTTACAAAGACTATAATATAAGGTGGTTACAGTAATGATACAAGGCAATAGTAATCTTACAAAAGCTATAATATAAGGTGCTTACAGTAATGATACAAGGCAATAGTAATCTTACAAAGACTATAATATAAGGTGATTACAGTAATGATACAAGGCAATAGTAATCTTACAAAGCCTATAATATAAGGTGATTACAGTAATGATAGAAGGCAATAGTAATCTTACAGACTATAATATAAGGTGATTACAGTAATGATACAAGACAATAGTAATCTTACAGACTATAATATAAGGTGATTACAGTAATGATACAAGACAATAGTAATCTTACAGACTATAATATAAGGTGATTACAGTAATGATACAAGACAATAGTAATCTTACAGACTATAATATAAGGTGATTACAGTAATGATACAAGGCAATAGTAATCTTACAAAGACTATAATATAAGGTGATTACAGTAATGATACAAGACAATAGTAATCTTACAAAGACTATAATATAAGGTGATTACAGTAATGATACAAGGCAATAGTAATCTTACAGACTATAATATAAGGTAATTACAGTAATGATACAAGGCAATAGTAATCTTACAAAGACTATAATATAAGGTGATTACAGTAATGATACAAGCCAATAGTAATCTTACAAAGACTATAATATAAGGTGATTACAGTAATGATACAAGGCAATAGTAATCTTACAGACTATAATATAAGGTAATTACAGTAATGATACAAGGCAATAGTAATCTTACAAAGACTATAATATAAGGTGATTACAGTAATGATACAAGACAATAGTAATCTTACAAAGACTATAATATAAGGCAATTACAGTAATGATACAAGACAATAGTAATCTTACAGACTATAATATAAGGTGATTACAGTAATGATACAAGACAATAGTAATCTTACAGACTATAATATAAGGTGATTACAGTAATGATACAAGGCAATAGTAATCTTACAAAGACTATAATATAAGGTGATTACAGTAATGATACAAGGCAATAGTAATCTTACAGACTATAATATAAGGTGAATACAGTAATGATACAAGGCAATACTAATCTTACAGACTATAATATAAGGTGATTACAGTAATGATACAAGACAATAGTAATCTTACCGACTATAATATAAGGTGATTACAATAATGATACAAGACAATAGTAATCTTACAAAGACTATAATATAAAGTGATTACAGTAATGATACAAGGCAATCATAATCTTACAAAGACTATAATACAAGGTGATTACAGTAATGATACAAGACAATAGTAATCTTACAAAGACTATAATATAAAGTGATTACAGTAATGATACAAGGCAATCATAATCTTACAAAGACTATAATATAAAGTGATTACAGTAATGATACAAGGCAATCATAATCTTACAAAGACTATAATATAAAGTGATTACAGTAATGATACAAGGCAATCATAATCTTACAAAGACTATAATACAAGGTGATTACAGTAATGATACAAGACAATAGTAATCTTACAGACTATAATATAAGTGATTACAGTAATGATACAAGGCAATAGTAATCTTACAAAGACTATAATATAAGGTGATTACAGTAATGATACAAGGCAATAGTAATCTTACAAAGACTATAATATAAGGTGATTACAGTAATGATACAAGACAATAGTAATGTTCCAAAGACTGTAATATAAGGTGATTACAGCAATGATACAAGACAATAGTAATCTTAGAGACTATAATATAAGGTGATTACAGTAATGATACAAGACAATAGTAATCTTCCAAAGCCTGTAATATAAGGTGATTACAGCAATGATACAAGACAATAGTAATCTTACAGACTATAATATAAGGTGATTACAGTAATGATACAAGGCAATAGTAATCTTACAGACTTTGATATAAGGTGATTACAGTAATGATACAAGACAATAGTAATCTTCCAAAGACTATAATATAAGGTGATTACAGCAATGATACAAGGCAATAGTAATCTTACAGACTTTATAATTAATTATTGATTAATTGAAATCTTATTTGTGTTAAGTTTAATTCATTCTTCGTCACATTTCTGACGCGTCGAATTCTATTGTCTTTCCTATAAATCCCATATTGTGGCAGAGTGAATTGTATACTGGCGGACAGGGACTCAGTGGATGCCAGATGAGGTGTGTAGGAGTGCTGCAAAATACTCTCTTTGTTCTAACCTGGAGCCAGTACTATAAAACCTTTACAACTGCATTTTCTAGAATTATATTTTCTACCTTTTAATATGACTGATTAAAATGAATCGTTAGCATTTTCAAAGATGTGGCAATTTGCCAGTTGGCAAATTGCCACATATTTGAAAATGCTAATGGTTCATTGAAACCCATTTGAAAACATAACTAGAAAAAAGGGGAGTGCGGTGGCTCCGTGGTAGACTGTTGGACTTCTATGACTTCAAGAGGTCCCGAGTTCGATCCCCGTCCGCGGCGACCAGCGTTGTGCCCATGGCAAGGCACCTTATCCCGGCTACCTACCTAGGGGCACGATGACACCGTATACTAAGGCGTACTGCACGTCGATGGTGCACGTGTCTTCAACCGCTGTAACCCTGTTGGAGCGGAGCTTGGACAGAGTTAGAATGTTGAGGAGCTGACAGTTGCTCGTCGTTGCTCGGTGGTTCTCTCCGGGTACTCCGGCTTCCTCCACAGGTAAAACTGTCATGATTAGCCATTGTGCATAAGTATGTGACCTTAAACACCAAAACATAAATGTAAATATAACTAGAAAATACAATTCTAGAACATATTATTGTATCAGTTTTATAATATTGGACCCTGAAGAGGATTACCATGCGTTAATATTATTTCTTTCGTTACAAACCTCGTGTAAAAGGAATGATGCGACCATCATTTATTTATTTATTTATTTTATTATTTATTTATTAATTATTATTTATTTATTTATTCACACATGCAAACTGCTTGTCGAAATTAGCATGTTGTACATTTTAAGGATTCGTGTTCTGCCTGAAAATAATTTTGTCCTATTTACCCAAAATATTTGAGAGATGTAGATCGTCTGTGGTGCGACTATAGATGACTTCTGTAATTCATCAGTATTCAGAGTCAGCACGCAAATGGGAGACATGTATCTACTACAGGCGCAAACTCGAAGATGGTGTTAATAAGCCTTGAATTTAAATATAATAATCCCTGTACAATGATTGGAGAATTCATTCGATTGTTTTTAGACTGGGCAACAAACTTTTGGTCAAAATATTAGTAATTTTCCATCACTTCTGCGACACTTTACTAACCAAGCCTGACAAAACGTTTCAAATTTTTTTCGGCAAGCACGATGCTGGGGGGTGGGGGGTGGGGGGGGGGAGGGGGTGGGGGAGAGATTTTGTCTGGGACGTATGATGGGGTGGTGGATTTTTCATGATCTCAAATTTCTTTTCCATTCATTCTTATAATGCTTTTACAGTCTTTACTCCATATAAATGTCGCTTGTTTATCGATTTGCATCAATCATTCAGTGTGTCATTAGTTACCTTTTTAAACTAGCGGACGTTTTTTTTTAGCTTTTTACTCAACAGTGTTAGTAGTGGCAACATCTGATATATACTGTCCAAAAAAGAAACAACTCCCCACTTGGAACGGTTTTGTAACCACTACCACTGTATTACTGGCTTCTAAGCCCCCCCTCCCCAGCCCACGCTTACCATGACTGACCTCTTCTCCCACTGTCTCCTATCAGTTAAACTACTAACCACTACAAGTACACGTCCACCTTTATATCAATGTAAGTCCTACACTTTTTGTCTATTGCAACAACTTCTAAAACCATTAGCCTCTTCTATTGATGGTCCTTCGAATACTACTGATAGCTCAATGCTGTCAGCCTATAGCCGTAGTACTCGTCTCCTCATAGACCGAACTCAAGGAGGATCGCGGTGACTCAGTGATTACAAAATTGAACTTCAAACCGAAAGGATCACGATTGGATCAGCGAGCGGTAACTGCTTTGTGTCCTTGGGCAAAGGTACGTAATCTCGATTGCCCATGTGGGGGCATGGTGGTGCTGTGTACTGAGGCGTCCTGCACGTTGATGATACACTTGTCTTCAATCAGCTTTAACCCTTTTACTAACACGAAAAGCAGACGACACTTGCAAATACAATTCTTGAATAACTATTGTTTTTTACTTTTTGCGTCAAAGCCATAGCTTATGACCCCTCAATGGAACGAGCTCGACGAGCTCGTTCCAATGAGGGGTCATAACCTATGTTTTGGAGACAAAAATGAAAAAAATAATGAAAATTAATTGGCGATTTTTGTGAATAGCGCTGGTCGGCTTTGGCCGTTACGATGGGTAAAGGGTTAACTCTACTTGCGTGGAGTTAGTACCTTGGCGAGTCTGACGGTTAATCGCTGCTGCTCGGTAGCTCAGTCCTCCACCCGTAAAACTGTCCGATACGGGGTAACGCTGGCTGTTGATAGTGTCGTTAAATCCCAATAAAGAAATAAATAGGCTGAACCTGTGGGTTTGTGTGACATTGTCTTTTAATACCGGGGATGAGGGACTTTGGGTTAGACCTTCACCCTTTGAACCTTTGTGGTATCTTCCACGTCAATTCAATTACAGCTATTGGAAAAGTCTATATTCATTATTTGGGGGTGGATCAGTTTGTATTTTCAACATTTTATTGGTCTACCGCTCACGTTCACTAAGAGGCCACATAATGAAATTATGAGGCATTATGTCCCTGACCGAAAAAGCGCCCTCCCGTGTTTAAAGGGTTAACGAGGTAACCAGTCCCGTCAAGCGATTACTCTCTTTGTATTGCATTTCTACCTTGTTTTTTGTCAATATTCGGAATGAAAAGTTACATCCTGATATTATTTTTATTTTGCGGGTGATATCAAACATGTTTGATACGGTTATATCGTATAGTTTGTCCGCGTAACTGTCGCAACGCAGTATGTTGGTGTCCACGCATACGGTTAAATGTGTATCTTTCAGTATCTTTGGTATAATATTGCTTCCAACAAACCCTACTTCCCCAATTCAAATATTTAGATTATCTTCTGTAAACTTGTCTCAGTTTAAAAACTCAACAGAAGGCAATCATTATAAAAGGGAGAAGTTGATTAGCAACTTACTAACTGATGAGATTTCACACGGTTGATAAAAACGAAGTCTCATAATTAAATTAAAAGACGGCAAACTGGTTGTAATTATACACAAAGTTAGGGGTTGTAAACTGCACACCCGTAATATGTGTAAGATATTTTATTTCCAAATGGAATGAAATATTGCTTTTTGATTTGCTGACAGGTACATTGTAACTTTTAGTTCACAGTATCTCTTAATTTTTATATCGTGGTTAACTACTGTATAAAAACAGGAATGCAAATTAACTGGTAAATTTATTTATTTATTTGTGTTCAAGGTCACATACTTATGCACAATGGCTAATCATGCCCGTGGCAGTTTTACGGGTGGAGGAAACCGGAGTAAACGGAGATAACCACAGAGCAACGACGAGCACGGTCCGCTCCCCAACATCGCAACAACGCACTAGAGCACAGGCAGGGTTAGATTGGTTGAAAACATGCACACGATCGATGCCCCCATGTGGACAATCGGGGTTAAGTGCCTTGCCCAAGGACAAAACGCGGGAGTCCGAATCGATTGCTCAGACGGTCACCTATCCAAGGATTAACCAGGATCGACGTTGCTTAACTTCGGTGATCTGGCGAGAACCGGTTACCGCAACGCCACCGGCGCGCCCCCAATAACTGGTAAAAAGACTGAAGAAAGTGTTCTGCTTTTTATATTATTATAAATATTTATTTACTGGCTCATTTACAATTAAAACTAGAAGTCCTGTCATGAAATGCCCACAAATAGCACATCGATCTGCGCGTTAATCAACGCGTTATGACCATAGTAAGGCTATCAAATTCTGTATATATGGTTTGTGCATAAGCAATGTTTCAGCCAATGGTCCTACGGGTAACCCGGAGGTCTTTGCAGAAACGTTGCCTGTTTTTGTTAAGAGTAACCGGGGAACCCGTTGTGCTTTTGATGTCATTCGATATGGCAATTGTGCGCAATTCCTACGCACAATTAGGCCTCGATAACCGCACAGTACATGGCAGGACTTCTAGTTTTAACTACATGTTTGAAAAAATAAAAATATGGTTAACTGAATATACTAAAGAAAACTGTTGTTCAAAAAGACGTGTATAATTTGGAGGTTATTTATTTGTGGTACTATGTTTTAGAAGGGTGGGGGAGAGGGGTGGGGAGGGTGGGGGGGGGGGGGTGCGTTTTATTTTGGTGTCTGCTTAATTAAAAATGACTCAAATTAACTTTAAGAAACACTGTACTGTAACTGAAATTTGGAAAAGAGAACAAAAGTAATACCAGTAAATAGGTCCAAAGTGCAACAAAAACTGTGTCAGTTTACTGAGAACATATTTATTGAAAAAAAAGAGAAAATGCTGATTCCGAAAGCTATATTAGACGTAGGGTTAACATAACGAATAGATTTTTGGAAATAAATCGGTCATCAATGTGTACATTCCCATACACCGCGGAAGACACATGGATAAATCACTGAATTAATAGTCTATGGTAATGACCCCATACCTACAATAAACATATCTGGATATATTACTATACCGCATGACCCTAATGGGTAAAATCCCTGAGTGAATAGTCCACGACAAAACGAATTATTTCCAAATGAAACGAAATAATACGTTTTGATTGGCTGAGAGGTACGGTGTAACTTGCAATCCACAGTAGCCTTTTTACACTGTGGTTAACCATGGTATAAAAACAAGAATACACAACAGCAGGCTATATGGCAAAAAAGTTCCCATTTTTAATTATTAATTCACACCTTCTGCTCGGTTATGTTAGAACAAAAATAAAAATACAGAAAATTTAATATTTATGTGTAATGAGATGTGACGGATATGGATGTCATTGGAACTGGCTCACTGAGCCAGTTCCAATGACATCCATATTCGTATGTATGATTTTATTAAGAACTTACAAAGTACAAATTTTAAGTCAGTTGTTTCCCCATAGTTTAGGTTAAATTATTAAGTACACCAAAATTCTTGGAAATAAATCCGTTATCCTTGTGTTTTCCAGGGTGTATGGCGAAGCCGAAGGGTGTATGAGTTCCCAAACCGGTGTAAATTCCCATACACACTGGAAGACACAAGGATAACCAATAGTGTCGCCCCCTTGAGTGCAACAATGCGTCATCTGCAATGCATATGCATTGCAGATGGTTAATTGTTGAACTCAAGGGCGGATATGATTTTCTTCATTCCAGTGACTTTTTGTCTTATTTTATCAACGGTTGTTCAGTTTGACACGTTATTGAAATATCAGTAGATATAAAATGTGTGTTATGAAAAAACAATTTGATCGTACTACAAAGACAGACGACGGTTGATTAATTATTATCAATCTCCGAGTGAACTCAAGATCGACTAAGCTGAACTGATCAATAATATAACTAAAAACCGGACAGTTTTGTGTTGAGGATTCATTTTAGGGGGTTGAAGGGGTTGGGTTCCCCACATGAAAAAGGGAAACATTTTCTCCCAAAACGGAGGTGATGGGTGGCCTTGAGGTGGAAGAATTTTTCTTTCAGCCCTGTGTATAGGCATTTTATTGGGGTTTAACGACACTATCAACAGTCACAATCATATTGTTTCGCACATTGTACGGGTGGAGAAAGCCGGATCACCCGGATAGAACCAACGAGCAGCCGTGAGAAACTGTCAGACTCTCCAACTTACTGGTTTCACACAAACAGAGTTAACAGTAATGCACCATCAGTGTACAGTGTCGCATAGTCCAAAGCGCCATTGTACTCACACATTAGAAAACGGGATTAAGAATCTTGTTCAAGGACACAATGAAGTTACCGCAACTCACGCTCGACCCGTCGACCTTTCCATTTAAATTCCAATGCTCTTACCACTGAACCACCTGACTAATTAATTGTTTATCAAAAGTTCCTTCAGTTTCTTAGCATTTCAAAGTAAGAAGAAAAATTTATCTTAACCGATTTTGCCTTGAACAATCGATAATCGATTAATCGAACATCCGTGACACCCCTAGACCTGTTTTACCATTAACTCTATGAACCCGAGAGCACTCTTTTCTGGCATTGGAACAAAACACGTCATAATCCCATTAAGTAGAGTTCAGGCGCCGCCAGTGTCTTTGATGCGACGTATGAAAAGTAAAAATGGTCGGCCTTATCGAGTTGTGGTGCAGACAGAACCTGCACCTGTAGAGTGTTTTGATATGTTCATTCCCAAATAAGTTAAAAGTATGTCGTGCAAGTGAACATACACGATTATCAGCCTGTTTACCCTCGTTCAGTTAGGAACTTCCCCTTAGAATATTTTTGTCCCGGCACCAGTGGGACAAAAGCTTCAGGACCGGCACCGGCTGGAGCATAAGGGAACCGGGGGTAAAGGTACAGGTATCGGTTGACATGCCTGATTTGTCTTGATTGCTTTTTTCATAATTTAACCCTCTACCAAACACATGCGATATCAAAATTTGTTAATTGAATTGTCTTTCATATTTTTATTGGGGTGTAACGACACTTCCGACAATCAGGATGTCACCTCGTGTCGGACAGTTTTATGGGTGTAGGAAGGCGGAGTATACGACGAGACCAATAAGCAGCGACGAGCAACTGTCAGGCTCTTCAACGAACTAACTCTGAACAAGCAGGATTAGCATTGGACCGGAATGTAGTACGCCTCAGTGCATAGCGCCACGGTATCCACGCGTGGGCAATTGGGATTAAGGGCCTTGTCCAAGGACACAACGGAGTTACCCCTGATAGGGATCGAACCGTGGACCTTTCGGTGTTAACTTCAATGCCGTAACCACTGAGCAAACGCACTCCCTTCATAATCTATACTATATTTAGTCTGTCTGTCTGTCTGTTTTATCGGGAATCTAATGATGAGGTTTAAAAAAAGTATCGGGTGGGCATGGGGGTGGGGGTGTAGAGGGGCACCAAAAGTTATGACCAAAATTTTTCTCACCGATATAGGTCTTCAAAGGGATCTACTAGGGGTAATTGTTTACCAGGAATCTAATGGTGAGGTTTAAAAAAGTGCCGGGGTGGGGTGTGGGTGGGGGTGTAGAGGGGCACCAACAGTTATGACCCAAATTTTTCTCACCGATATAGGTCTTCAAAGGGGTCTACTGGGGTAATTTTAATACTCCCCTCAGCCCAAGCAATGCCGAGTAACCCTGCTAGTTAAACAATAAAACCATACCATGGTACCTCTCGTTGGAACGAGATCAACGAGCTCATTCCAATAAAGGTGTCATATGATATGGTTTTGATGAAATATGTTGATTTTTTTTTTAAATATTCAATTTGTAGCTCAGTGGTTATGGCATTGGACATTAAACCGAAAGGTTCAGGATTCGATCCCCACCAGGGGTAACTGTGTTGTGTCCTTGCGCAAGGCACTTAATCCCGACTGTCCGCGTGGGGGCACGGTGGCGCTGTGTACTAAGACGTACTGCACGTCGATAGTGCACTTGTCTTCAACCAATGCTAACCCTGCTTGTGTGGAGTTAGTACATTGGGGAGTCTGACAGTTGGTCGCCGTTGCTCAATAATTCTCTCCGGGTACTTCGGCTTCCTCAACCTGTAAAACTATCCGACACGAGGTAACCCTGGCTGTCGAAAGTGTCGTTAAATCTTAATAAATAAATAAATAATTCAAGTTGTAAATTATGCGAGTGGATGCTGCCGAATCGTTGTGTTATCCGTTTGGACCTTAGTGGTATCTTCCATGTCAGTTCAATGGCAGCAGTTAGAAGGGTGTCCATATTCATTATTTGGGGTAGACCAATCAATATTTTCAACGCGAAGCCCCGAGGCTGCACGTTGAAAATATTGATTGCTCTACCCCACACATTTACTAAACAGCCATCCTATATAATGACATTATGACGTCTCATGCTCCTGGTCGGTAAAGCGGCCGCTAGGGTTCAGGTTTTAAACTCCATTTCCTTACCTCCGAATATTATTTCACATGTATTACAGTATGTTTTGACGTTCCACTCGGCTAATTTCGTCAATGCTTTTGAAAGCCGAATAAATAAAATAACTCAGCTATTAGACAAGAATGTTCTCATTTTATCACTTGTGTCAAATACAATGCGGAGAAAAGTTTGTGAGAGTTTTGTATGTACCAGCCTTCAAAGAAATGATGTCAGAAGACATTGATGACTGTTCGTGTGTTGTTATATCGGATTTTTCTAATTTGCACCTCCCAACATCGACAACTTGAGTTTACCTGTAATTTCTCGTCAACAATAATTTCTTCTACCTGTTTGATGTGATTAATGCAGTTTGACATATAACACCTTGAGGCGTCCATGTAAAGTCGTTAGACGGGTTGTTTAATAGGTCCTCGACATGTTTTCAATTTAATTTAGTTTTCTTAAGGTGCATGGATAACCCTAATACACATTTAACAACACGATGGATATATT
The DNA here is from genome assembly GCA_031216915.1 of Pictodentalium vernedei. NCBI lineage: Eukaryota > Metazoa > Mollusca > Scaphopoda > Dentaliida > Dentaliidae > Pictodentalium > Pictodentalium vernedei. The sequence goes on along the minus strand of CM062295.1, from coordinate 2,247,344 downwards.
TAAAAGTTTCGATGTTTTGGGATTATTCAGAATCCTGTAGGGATAGTGAACGGTAGACACATTACAAGGTAAGCAGTAGTTTACGTACATGCTTCCCGTGGGACCCTGGGGAATGAAGCCGTGTTTGTTTATTGCGGTAAACAGGCTCTGTTTTACTGGTAAAATAGGACCCAGTGACCAATGCTTGGGGTGGAAGTCCTAAATAAAATGGGTATAAACGATTGACTAAATTTGACTTTATTTCCATGTTGCGAACACGATTAGCTATTGTGCAGAAATATGTAACCTTAAATACCTATAAATAAATATATGCTTCTAAATGTTCACGAAAATGTAAAGATATGTGAAGGTTTAAACAGGGCATGGTACACCTTTTCAACGAAAAATAACAAAAAAAAAAAAAAAATAAAAAAAATATTTCAGGAAGAGAACAACATATTAAACTTCGCCAAACTGATTGATGTGGTATAAAAAATTGTGCAGACAATATTATTCCCCTAACTGCGTTGCGTCCGAGGGCAGACTGCACACGTGAACGGACGGTGGCGCCATGTACCGCTCAAGGCATAATTCACATCGATGGTGCACTTGTCCATTGCTAACCCTGCTTTTGTGGAGTTAGTACGTTGGGGAGTCTGGTAAATGCTCACCGCTGCTCGGTGGTTCTCTCCGTGTACTCCGGCTTCCTCCTCCCGTAAAACTATACGATACGAGGTGTCCCTGGCTGTCCAAAGTGTCATTAAATCCCCAATAAACAAGGGATTACCTATTAACATTTCATTGTTGTGAATGCAAATAAAATATTAAAGTTGAGCTAACTGAGCCTATTTTTTTCTCAATCTGAAAGAAATTTGTCGATGCGTGTCAGACAGTGAGACAGGCACTCTTACACAGAAATTAATCTAATTAGGTTCAAATACAACAGTGTAAATTTGAATTAGTGAGGATATCATTTACAAATAATACGGCTGATGTCTGAAAAAAGGAATTTATCCATTCCTATCTTTAAATTATGTGAACCTTTACACGAAGCTGGAATATCAAAGAATTTTTTGAGTGCCACAGATGGTTCAAAATTTACATCCTGTATCCTGCTGTATCCTTAAAACTGCAAGTTGAAATCATGATCGGTTTGAACTCGATTGTCTGTGAAACGTCGGAGAAAACTACTCAGAATTGAATTTAAAAGAATTCCAATTTTTCTTAAAAATAACCTCCAGATTTTATAACTCAATTGAGGTAAATTTTCCGCATGAAACGAGTCCCTAGAACTGTCTAGTGGGAGGTGCGGATGCTTGAGAAATTGTTCTGGGTGTATTTTAGGACAATATCCAACAAATTGAAATAATATTCACAAGAAAAAAAAATACGACACACGATTTTCAAAAATATTCAGCTGAATTTTAACCCTATACAGATAATATTAATAAAACAGTCAACGTACAAACATTTCAAGCAGTGAATTTTCCCCATAAAGCAACTTGGAGGAATTTTACTGATTTAACACTTTCGGCGACGAGAGCAACTATTGTCACTTATTTTATTTTGGTTATCTTCACGTTCTGGCATGCGCAGATCAAACCTGCCATCTGATTAATTGTTGGAAAGGGCTCAGAGAGCCCTTTCCAACAATTAATCAGATGATAGAGTCTCAATTTTGTCATAATTTTTATTAAACTTCCTCGCATAATTTTATTTATTTATTTATTGGTGTTTAAGGTCACATACTTATGCACAATTGCTAATCGTGACCGTCACAGTTTTACGGGTGGAGGAAGCCAGAGTACCCGGAGAGAACCATCGAGCATTGACGAGCAACTGTCAGCTCCTCAACATTCTAACTCTGTCCAAGCTCCGCTCAAGTAGGGTTACAACGGTTAAAGACATGTGCACCATCGACGTGCAGTACGCCTTAGTACACGGCGTCATCATGCCCCCATGTAGGCAACCGGGATAAAGTGCCTTGCCCAAGGACACAACGCGGGTCGTCCCGGACGGGGATCGAACTCGGGACCTCTAGCATAGAAGTCCAACAGTCTACCACTGAGCCACCGCGCCCCCTCCTCGCATAAAGGCGTACATAGAGGACACCCATCTATGGTTAAAGTGGGTGTGGCAATGAAAGGGTTAATCCCGTTGTATAGGGTTCAGTAAGATCTGTCAAACAAGACTGAATTGGTTAAGTTCGTTGTTGTATAAAAAGAAAAATTTCCAGCTAGAAATGTTGATATTTCAACATCAGAATACAGAAAGTGAATACAAAATTAACTTACAAAAAAAAAAGAAATTAATGTTTTCAAATTTCAATGAAATTCTAATTTTTGTCAACTTCACATCCTTTTTTAACTATCAACAGCTTGTTAATCTTTCAACCACTATATTTAGCGCCTCTTCTAAAACTCACCTATCAAACTTGTAATATTTTTTTCAACATCGCCCAAATAAGTATTTGTGTGTAGGGGATGAGAGGAGGGTCCAAATAATTTTCCTCTGCCAATGGCACGTTTTTCCTCCCCATTCTACTTTGCCTTGTCTCCGGGTACGCGTGGTTATCCGTCATATGTGAAGGTTTAATTGCTTCCAGTGGATCAAAAATTAACCACATTTTGGAAGTTGAGCCATGAATAAGGTTTTGTATAAGTAACGTTAAACCTTCGAACCCTAAAGACCGGTTTTCCGGCCAGGGAACATTATAAGTCATACATTCATAAAGTTGGACGGTTCCTAAGTTAAAGTGATGGATAGACCAACCCCGAGGCTGCACGTTGAAAATATTAATTGCTCTACCCCCAAATAATGAATATGGACTCTCCCAATTGCTAACATTGAACTGACATGGATGATAACACCAGTGTTCATTGTTTTAATATTTTATAAGGTTATTGTTTTATTTATAAGGTTTTAGTTTGTACAGTTAAAACTAGAAGTCCTGTCACGAACTGTGTGCTTATCTAGGCTTAATTGCGCGTAGGAATTGCGCGCAATTGCCATATAGAGTGACGTTCAAAGCACGGCAGGTTCTCCTGATTACTCATAGCAAACACGGGCAATGTTTCTGCCAATGGACCTCCGGGTTACCCGGAGGTCCATTGGCTGAAACATTGCTTGTGTACAGGCTATATTTACAGAATTTGATAGCCTTACTATGGTCATATCGCGTAGATTAACGCGCATATCAACGTGCTATTTGTGCGCATTTCAGGACAGGACTTTTAATTTTAACTGTAAGGATATTTTTAATATCACATAAGGTTGATATTTTCGGCAAAACATGTTGGGGAGTTTCTTCCCCCCAATTCCTCCCATGCCAAAGCCGCAACTCGGGTGTAATGGTGAAATGAAGACTGACACCACCAAAAGGAAGGAAGGAAGATGCTCTTGTTTTTGACACGCGCCTCCTTGTAATACAGCCTGAGGAGATATTAACAGTTTATCTAACAGGAGACACTAATTGAAGTTTGGCACAAATAATCACGTAGTTTTTATTTCTTCCAAAATAAACCTTTGATCAGAGGTGGTTGAAATTTAATGAAAATGGGATACAGTACAAGTCAAAATAAGTTGTAGGATAACAGCTATAAACTATGCATATTTCTCTTTCTACACTGATGAGACCAGAGTCTAACATCATTTTCTGGAAAGCTCTCATTGAGAGCTTTTCCAGAAAATGATGTCAGATTTTGATCTTATTAGTGCAGAAACAGCAGTATACTTAGTTTTTTGCAGTTATGCTACAACTTATTTTGCCTTGTACTGTAGCTCAAATAGTATCCTAAATGTACACTAAACTATTCAGTCCGACGGCAGTATATCCGTGGGTTTATATGCCCAAGTTAAGCAACGCCGAGCCCTGTTAATCCTTGGATGGGTGACCATTTGGCGATTGATTCGGTTGCTTCTCTTAGTAGTGGCTGGTGTGCGATCAGCGAAGGTTGAGTGTGTGATTCTGCGACGTTGCATCACATGCCAGCTGTGAAGGTTGGGAATGTTCACCAGTACTACGCGATCACGACAGGACCTAGGTGTAAAATAGGGACCTGTTAAGGTGCTTGTCTTGTGTGCTCATCTGTTGAGCACCGACAGTATGCTCCGTTGAGTTGAGCTGAGGATGTCATAGAATGAACAAAGGTTGTGAACACCTGTGATACGGGGTAATAATGTATGTCAGAGAGCACTGTGCACAGTGGATTCTAGACGTTAACGTTGCATTGTATTGCATATCTAAAGCAAATGCCAAAATAGTCCTGCCCTCTTCATAAAATTCACTGTTCAACCTATAATTCCTTTTCATATTTGGTCTAAAAACATAACTTACGATAATGACAGACTGGCCGATAAAGAAATCGGGGTATTTCCCAACAGGATTGTGCCCCACACAATAAAAACATTCATTAGATAACCTCGTTGAAGATGCTTCATTTGTAAATGTGATCGATTCTATGGACAAACTAAAGGGGCGATTCGTCACTACTGGGTCAAAGGAAGATTGCTACTGACATAACTATTTATGTCAGGAAAAAAGATAGCTGCTACCTAATTATGTGGTTGATGGGAACTCAAGTTTCTATTTTTGGGCCAGGAAATCATGGAACTGGACCGCATTTGACCTAACATGGGGCCGATTGCAATTGGAAATTTGGACCGACTGCTCATGCTGCCCAGTATGAGAGTGGGTCGGTTCAAAGTTGAGGATGGGGGAGTGAAACGTTGATGGTGTACAGAAAAAACGTAATTTTTGTCTCCATATTTAACAAATCGTCTGCTGAGTTCCAATGTGTTCTATGTGCCTACTGGCACATAGAACACATTGGAACTCAGGGGACGAAATAACCCCCCCCCCCCCACCCCCGAGCCGAGGCATCGTTTCTTTCAGACCGTCCAATTTGTTAAATATTGAGCCAAACGTTTGCATTTCTGTCAATATAGAGGTTCCTGAGTTCTAGACATAGCTTTGTGTATTGTATTCCCTCACCCTCTAAAAGCACATGATGCTCCACTGATACACATACATGTAAGTGTGCCTTGCCACTTAAATAATATTTATTTCTACCGCAGTATTCTGTATTCATTGTGAATAAAGAACACACCAAGTATAGTATGTGCGTAAACAATAGAAATTTGATCCCTCATCGTTTTGACATTTACTTGTCGCTCGTCCGTGGTTCTCTCGGAGCTACCCCTCCACATAAAACCCTCCGACATGATATCATCTGTTTGTTGAAACGTTATTTTTGATGTTACATAACTATCCACCATTTGTACAGATCAGGGTGATGTAGGGATATCAAGTATCTTGTGTATGGGAGCACATGTAACGTTATTGTTCCTGGTAAGATGTAAAGTAGACTTTCGTGCGGTCAAACACACTATCAGAAGTTCCAAACAAACAATGGATAAAATTCAAACAGGTCATGTTGGCATCTCCAGTTTTATGGCCTTATGTTTCGTTTTGGGCGTATTCCAGAATAACAGGGTATAGTGGCTCTCACTGTCAACGGGATGTTGAAAGGGGTTGGACCATGAAGGGGTTTCATATCACTTGGAAGTTCAACATGTTTTTCTGTGGGGCGAATTCTTACTAATATCCAACAGCCTGTCGCAAAGTGAATTTTAACTCCTTACTTATAGCTGGCTGAATTGCCTGCTCTCGAGGTCAGATTTCTTTTGTAGGTCCTAGAGAATCTTCGAATTTCGATTCGTTTGTCCAGTTCGATTTGGTTCGATTTTCGAATACCTGCCGCCGAATATTGAAATTGAATACCTCGGTGACGATCAGAGAAACTAATGTCCTTGTTTTCGAGTATGTCATTATGTCGGCCCTTGAGTGGAACAAGGTGCTAAAGCATTGCAGATGGCAGCTTGTTCCTCTGAAGGGATGATATGTGGTCATTGTTTCTCTCCAATTACGTTAACGTCAAGAATATTACGTTTAACTGGTCAGTCAGAGCTGACGGGTGGTTATTATTTTAAAATGAGTAGCTGGGCACGAATAATATCATTAGGGGCAACTGAGCAGACCTTATGCCAGAATGCATGCACGTGAACTTGAAAGGGCGGGAACGCGAGAGAAGTGTCACCTGTGATCTACGCGGTTGCCACATATACCGACAGAATGTCCGATTCCATTCGAAATCGAATCTTAAACACGCTATTCGATTCGTTTTCGATTCGAACCGAAAAAGTCCGATTCGCAAAAGGGGGGCGTGGGATTCGGAAAACAATTTGGAGTACACGATGTAATTGTTTTTGCATTCAACCTTCGCGGACAATACCCAGAATCCCACCCACCCACCCCTGAACCGAAAGATTTTTCTTATTTTCCGTATTTCATTTCCGGTCATTTTGAACACCCACCCCATATCTTGCAAAAAAAAAATTACGATATATTTTTGCACACCCATCACTTTCAGCATCATATATCAATTTTTGAGCACTTTTTCAGTGTTGTTGAGGACCATTTGCTAGGGTTTCTGGGCATTTCTTATGACCCCGAGATTTTACAGAGATATGTTGACACAGGAAATGTCATGGGATTGGTTTTGTAGAAACCATTTTTTTGACACATCAACCCGCGTTGGCCCTTCAAGATTTGATTTTTTTTTCATCCAAATAGGACATGAGAGCTTTGTTTTAAATTTTCAATAATTTTATTTTTTATTTTAACACTGGTTGGTAACATTGTTATATAAACCATTTATTCTACTGTTAGTTGTATCTTGATTCTTGATGGATGTTAAAAATAATTTACATGTACTTTAAAGACTTTATTTCTAAAGAGCCACGAGGAACCTAAAAAAACTTTGATTATCTGTCATTATGAGAAGTGTTTACATCTGTTTGAATACACAGACAGTACGTGGAAAGTGTATTATCACTAAATCACCCACAGAGTGGAGATTCCACCCAAGCAATAATTGCAAATTTGTTGCAAAGCATAACCAGCACAAGCAAAGTTTCAGCCAATGGACCTCCGGGTTAAACCCGGAGGTCCATTGGCTGAAACATTGCTTGTGTTTTTTGTCGATATGTACAAAATTTGAAAGTTATAGCTTGGGTGATAACTCCACTCCGCGGGTGATTTAGTTACAATCCACTCTCCACGTACTGTACACAAACAGGATATGCAATTATAGAAATCGAGACACTCAAGGACGAGCAAACTGCTGGTTAAAAAAAATCATGGGCCCAGATGGGACAGGTAGCTGAACAAACCTATCAATACAACCCCCTAATAGAGCTATAATGTGTGTATATTGGTGTAATGCATTTTAAAGTGTTTACCTTGGCATAAAAATGCACCATGAAAAAATTGCAAGGGGTTGGAAAAAATGTTTTTTGAGCCTTCTCTCCGCCCAAAACCCACCCACCCGTATATTCACCCCGGCCCCGACCCCCGCCTTGATTCGCAGAGCTCCACTAGTAGTATAGCTCGTATGTTTCAGATATTGGTTGGGGGATCTCATCGGATGATTTCATGTGTCGCCATAGTCACGTGACCCAATGGCGCCATGTTGGGTTACATGGTAGCCCGCGTGAGCGGCCATATTGTGACATTACTATAGTGGTAGGTGGTGTCAGTGCGTGTTCGCAGCGCCTGTAGTTAAGGTGATACGTGTTTCCGCCGTCCTTTTTTATACTGCAGCCATCTTGGTTTCTGTGGTAGCACATGATTGCTATGTGGCCCCAAACCGTCTAATAGGATAGAGCTATGTTCGGAGGAGGTGTTTGATTGAATGGGAGTAAATCTAATTTCCGCAAACAATCCGCCAATCCTGGAACATGCGCGTATTTGAAGATAGTTATGGCATGGTGGTGTACTATTTGAAGATACATTTTGAGGATATCATTTGAGGATACCTTTTGGAGAAAATCTATCGGAAGATAGTTATGACTTCTAACCCTATTTAGCATCAGGCTGCTGGACTACCCTTTATAGCTCCAAGGTCAGTGCTTGTCCACAGTCACGAGCATCTGTTATTGTTAAAAGAGCATCTCACAAATAATTCTCTCCTCGATATATTTCAGTCTACTTACCGTGAGAACCATAGCACTGAAACTGCTCTTTTACACATCACAAATTCTCTACTTAGCCACGCAGACAAAGGCAAAGTAACGGTGTTGGCACTATTAGACCTGTCTGCAGCATTTGACACAATTGATCATCAAATACTTCTTGAGAGACTTCAGACCACGTTTGGTATCACGGGCAATGCCCTCATGTGGTTTTCATCATATTTGACTGAAAGATATCAGACCGTCAGTACAGGCGGCTTGCTCTCTCGCCCTCAGAAACTCAAATTCGATGTCCCACAAGGCTCTGTCCTTGGCTCTGTACTCTTTACACTGTATACCCAACCCCTCTCACCAATAATCAGCCAAAATGGCTGTGACCATCACAGATATGCTGATGACTCCCAGCTTTCGAAACGTTCAATGCCTGACAATTTTGATGAATCACTGCAAGCTGTTGAAAACTGCACCAAATCTGTGAAACAATGGATGATGAGAAATAGATTGAAATTAACTGACGACAAGACAGAAGCAGCATTGATAGGCACACATGCAAAAGTCACCCCACTCCTTAACCATCATTTGGCAGTCGGTAATTCAGTCATCCCTTTCAGAAACTGTGTTAAGAACCTCGGGGTTCATATTGAATCTAGCTTAACAATGAATGAGCAAGCTGGACACATCTGTCACTCTTCGTATCTAGAGCTTAGGAGAATAAGTGCCATTCGTAATCTTTTAACAAAAAAGACAACTGCACAACTTGTCTGTTGTTTTGTCTTATCTAAACTTAATTATTGTAACTCTTTGTTAACTGGCTTTACATTGAAGCAGTTCAACCGACTTCAAAAGATTCAAAACCACGCTGCTAAACTAATATTGTGTAAGACCAAAAGGGACCATGTAACACCTTTGCTGAAAAAGCTTCACTGGCTCCCAGTCAAGGCTAGAATCGAATACAAAACTGCCCTTTTAGTATTTAAATACTTCAATGATAACCTCCCAGTCTATCTCTCTACACGCCTTAAAGCATACACACCAACACGCTCGCTGCGCTCTAGTGCTGGTAACAGAATTCTTACCTGTCCAAAAATGAACTTAAAACACTGGGGACAACGGGCCTTCTGCTTTCAGGCACCTGGAATCTGGAACAGTCTAACGTTCCATATTCGACACAGTACATCCGTTCAGAGTTTTAAAAAGTGTCTGAAAACATCCCTATTTATAGACTCATTTGGCACTTAAAAACATAATTTGTTTCTTTTCATTTTTTAGTCTGCAGCTCGTTACTTATTTTATGAAGCGTTTTGTGCCTACCTTTTCAGTGCTATAGAAGTGCTATTATTATTATTATTATTATTATTATTATTATTATTATTATTATTATTATTATTATTATTATGTATTCTATGATCAGTGGGTATTGTATTCGACGTTAATATGGTGTTCTACCACATTTGGAGTCTTGTGCTTTTACTGCCTTGTACTATTGACCCTTAGAACCCTGGTGGTATGTACCATGTCAGTTCAACGGCAGCAACTGAAAGAGTCCATATTCATTAATTGGGGGTAGCCCTGGGGCTGCACGTTGAAAATATTAATCGGTGTACTTCATATATTCACCCTTCAGCCATCCTACTTAATTTATGATATATCTTGTCACCCGGCCGAAAAAGCAGCCTGTAGGGTCCAAAGGCTTAATAATGTCTACCACTATTCTGCCCTGTGCTGGAGTGACTCACCATTACTAACTTATAGCACTACTACAAACAAGCTTAGTAGCTATCCCGATTCTGTCTCGCCGCCTGATCTTAGCCAAATCTTTAATAAGCTCAATCTGATCATCCCATTCATCTAAGCGTGTGTCAGTCTATACAACGCTCAGATCTAGTGAGAGCTGGGGTATCTTACGAATAAGGGACTGTATGTTGATTGTACGGAGATGTTATTGTGTGATAGTGTACAATGTGTAACACTGAGCACACATTACATGCAACACATGGACACATACTGGATGTTTGTGTGATAGTGCACAATGCGTGCACATTACATGCAGCACTTGGACACTTACATGTACGTCGACAACGGGATTCTATAACCACTGACATATCATAATACATACGACCTATGGTACGTCTACTGTTCTCATCCATAAAGGAATGTCAATCCAAATTCCGAAGCGTTTGATAAAATGAATTTAATTCGATTTAAATAACTTTCCTAATAACTTCATGAGCTTTTATGATTTTATTTTCAAAATGAATTTTACCTAATAAAACATATAATTGCTGTCTGGTAAACTGATCTGTCACGAAAAGGTAAACAATATTGTTTATAAAAATCGTCAAAAAATAAAATATAAGTTTAATAGCAGAGTAAAATATTTTTAATCGCCATCCACACAAATATTAGTCACGATAAAGTTATATAAGAGAATTTATGGATCATGTTTTAACATTAAGAAACAAGGAAGACAACACCCTCAAATGTATAATCTGACAACATTTTTGCTTTTAACAGCCCGAATACAGAATATACCATATAGGGAAGAGGTGTCAAGGATAGGTCGCTTTCGCTGTTCATTCTTCACCACTCACTAGGCAAATGTTAGTATTTATATGGCGGGAGGATATGTGGAAAGACAGGTGGGAGGACAGTTTATCGGAGAGATGAAATCGGGCGGACTCCAACTCTTTCGAATTAACTAAGAACATGTGTTTGGGAATACTCCATTGCGACCTATCGTATGGACATGACAACCTTTACTTCATCCCAGTTCCTTATTCAACATTCGTTATCAACCGATTTTATCGGTTGATAACGAATGTCGAATAAGGAAATGGGAATAAGTAACGATTATCACGTCCCCACCTATTGAGGGTGTTTCGATTTTGAGCCGACATTTGAGAGGATTAGACAATCAGTTCTTCGTATTTAACCCTTACGGGGATAATTCTGACTTTAATTGGTAGAGTGCTGAATTACTTTTGGTCATCAAAATTTGTTTACATGTCTTTGTCTTGTTACAATTTATGGAAGAGTGCCTATAAGCTTTAACATTGCAAATTCATATAGACTAAATGGGGAGCGCGGTGGCTCAGTAGGTGGAGGTGAAGGCTGCAAGCCGAGAGGTCCTCGGTTCGAATCCCACAGGTCTGCGGCAACCGCGTTGTGTCCTTGGGCAAGACAATTCATCTCCATTGCCAAAGTGGGGGCACGGTGGCGTTGTGTACTAAGGCGTACTGAACGTCGATGGTGCACTTGTCTTCAACCAATGCTAACCCTGCTTGTGTGGAGTTGGTATGTTGGGGAGCTGACAGTTGCTCGCCGTTGCTCGGCGGTTCTCTCCAGGTACTCCGACTTCCTCCACCCGTAAAACTGTCGCGGTCATGATTAGCCGTTGTGCATAAATATGTGACCTTAAACACCAATAAATAATAATTATAATAATAATATAGACTGAATAATTTCACTTCAAAGATAATACGATGCACATCCACGGAATATGAAGCCTTCATTCAGGAAGTGGTATGTGTACTTCAGAGTAACGCTCAAACATGGGCTTCCAGCACTCTACCAATTAATCACCCTATTCTACATGTACAACAAAGCAGTCTCTCATAAACGTGCAAAATGCAGTCCAAGTGCTTCTACAGTCAAGTGCTTCGACAGTTGTAACTAGATAAATTTAATGTCATGTGTGCAATTCTAATACATCAGTTTAAGTTTTGAAACTTTTATCCCGGCAGACTGACATTCCAACAACACGATCGTGGTACGCTTTAGATGAAAGCATGTCCTGACATTGTACAAGACGGCCGTCATTGACTGGTCACTTTCCACGGGTGGACGCAATAATATTAGACGTCGAACACTAATTACAGGAATAAACATCAAAAATATAATTAATAAGGCACCGGATACAAATTTTGCTGATGATGAATTTTTACCTGATAAACGCAAGCGTGGGCATCACTACCCACGTGTAGATTACGACCAATCCACGGCGACTGTACTGCACTTGGAATACTTCACAAGTCGGCACCTGAGTCATCACAGTCGAGGAAGATCAGTTACAAAACCCTTTCCCACTTATCAGTCATCCCATCTCTGCACTGTATTCAGTGAATTATACCGTGACGGAATGGCTTATCAAAGCTTCATGTGTTCTACGACAATCAGAGATAATTTTACGTCATTCACGACAGATCAGTGGAGGGTAATAAAATCATCGGATGACACATGCTATACAGTTTCAAACTGATAAACAACTATATATCCTACGGTACTTTAAAATTAAATTCATTTAATGGCATTTTATCGCGGTTTGGAACAGTGGTGCACTTGTTATAGAATGTTGTCATTTCCTTTGCTAGTTGGTACAATATTAGTCATTTCCGTCTACGTCGTAGTTAAAACCCTTTACCCAACGAAACGGCCAAAAACCGACTAGCGCTATTCAAAAAAATTACCATTCAGTTTTCGTTATCTTTTCAATTTTTTTTCTCTTAAACATAGCTTGTTACCGACCCGTCATTGGAACGACCTCGTTGATCTCGCCCCAATGAGTGTCATGAGCTATGTTTTTGATGAAAATATTTAGTTATTCAAGAATTTTTTTTGCAAGTGGCATCTGTCTTTCGTTCTTTAGATAAAGAGTTTAGGAATGTTTGATCGTTGATGTTGAGTTGTAGAGATGCTGATCGAGAATTCTTGAGGGTTAGTTTTTTTGGGGGGGTGGGGGGGGGGGGTGGGGTGGGGGCACATATCAATCGTCGGTCATAATGTGAAGAAACATCCGACACGCGTCTGGAAACGAGCACGTACGAGGCTATAGCCTTTCCGGCGGCAAAGTTTGGCGACCCCTCCACCTCTCCGGGAGAAAAGTTTGAAAATATAAATTAGTGTGAACAAACAATGGCTTCGTTGCGCTTGGCCACTGGGCGTTTTGGTTTTTTTTGTTTTCCATTTCAGTTCCAGTCAGGGTTTGCAATCGGTACTGATACCGATACCGGCGGTACTCGGCCTTCTAATCGGTACCGGTTCCCATCTTCAGAACCGACGGTTCCGGTACTCGTAGTTATTATATGTGAATGTGATACGGAGTAACTCGACAGAATCTACACGGGCAGTAAAGTGTTAATTGAATGTTTCCATAACGTTGGCACTTCAAAGACTAGAGTCCCGCCACCCTGTCCCCTGAGTTCCAATGTGTTCTACGTGCATATACTGGTACATAGAACACACTGAAACTCAGGGTACGACCCGTTTGAAACGGACTCTTGGATGTCGGATAGGTGAAGTCTATATAGTCTACTTCAAATTATTACTGTGTCTTACTATTAGGGTGCCCATTGATTCCAAGTTCGAACACTCGGAGTTGCTGACATTGATGACAATTACTGCAAACAAACAAACTGAAAAATAGATTTTCAGTTTTTCAGTCTAAATAACACGTGTTTATTGATTGAATTTGACCCCCAAAATCATTTGTTCACTCTTTTTTACCGATTAGAGTTTACACGAATCGACTGCGATCCGACTTTTCATTTGCACTATCGGTATATTAGATATGCCGTTTTTAGTACCGGTACCGACCCGGTTCTTGGTTCTGAATTCCAGTACGGTACCGATACAGACAAAACCCTGGTTCCAGTTTTGCGGCAAACCGAAAAACCGCAATATTCAACAAAACGGGCCGAACGGATTTTGTGTGTTTGTGTATAAACGGATCAAGCTACATGTACCTTATACTTAGAAGGAACTGAACTAGTAGCCCCCAACCCCCGCCCCCCTCCCCGTGGATTCTCGTCCCTTAGTCTATCCGGCGAAAGGCGAGGTGGGGTGGGTGGGGGGAGGGGCGTGTCCTATTTGTCACATTTTCTGCCTAATTGACTCGCCCACCGCGCAGTGACAACACATCACAGATTAGATGAATTGTATTCGTTTGTTACATCAATTTGGGTTTTTTTCTGACTTCGCAGACTTAGCAACTGATCCCTTAAGACATGATCAAAGGAAGTTAGACTGACCCTAAGGGAGATAGTTACAGAAAGGACATTCTGTAATGAGGGGTGCCGTACAAAGTATTGGCGATTGTTTTTCCTAAGTTGACGACCTAAAGAGTTATTTACAATATATTTTAAACATATTGAAAAACTGAATCGAAAAGGATTTTTTTCCTGAAACCGAGCCGAAACTGAAACTGAAAAATCAAAACCTCCGAACACTGTCGTCCATTTTGTTTTCTATCTAAAATATTCTGGATATTTTGTAAAGTCAGTCAAAATTTGAAAAGAGAAAGTAAATTATTTACTACAGTTAAAACTAGAAGCTTAACTGCGCGTAGGAATTGCACGCAATTGCCATATCGAATGGCAGCCAAAGCATGGCAGGTTCTCCTGGTTACTCATTGCAAACACAGGTAATGTTTCTGCCAATGGACCTCCGGGTTACCCGGAGGTCCATTGGCTGAAACATGGCTTGTGCACAAGACATACGTGGAAAATTTGATAGGCTTACCTACTATGGTCATAACGCGTAGAATAACTCGCAGATCGACGTGCTATATGTGCGCATTTCATCACAGGACTTCTAGTTTTAACTGTAACATGGAGGACCTATACGGGGCTTAAGTTGTATTCATGAGGAACGGTGTTATCCGCGATACACATGACATCCACCACCGGAGTGTGAAGAAAAGTAAGTTAAAATAGACTGAGGGAACCACCGGATTGTGAAGAAAAGTAAGTTAAAATAGACAGAGACATGTTGGCTGCCCCCCCCCCCCCCCCGTATCTGCCCATTTTAAAGGAATAGTGTTAGTGTACCTTTCACTGAAGACTTTTTCACATGGTGCGGGGCGCGGGTGAATTTAAACATTGACAAGGAAAATATTTTCTTTGCAGTTTCGCAAATTCTACATACTATAATACCTCAAATTTGATCTTTGTTGTGGAACAAAGAAACATTTGTCTGAACTGTAGCTTTTGCACAAACTCGAATATAAAATCACTGATTTTAATAATGACAGTACGAATAGACATTGTAATTATTCAGTTCCTCACTATCTTTGTTCGACAACAAAAGTCAATTAAGAAAACAAACTATTTTAAAATACCAAAACGAGAGGAAAGATCAATATTGATTATTTTATGACACGCCACGCTCGCATCACGTCTAGCGTGTTTAGCTCTTAAACCCGCTAAAGGTTTTTAAAACATTTTTCATCAAAACTATTCATGGCTGCTTTGACTAGATTTGATGAAAAATTCATATAAATTTAACTCAAGATATCATTAGTCAAACAGATCATCCAATTTATTATACGCTAAACGATAGATTATCGTAAATATTTTGGAAAGTTAGAAATCGTAAAAGACAATTTTCACTTTCATGGTATCAATCAGAATGGCGGTTTTCAAAGCATCACTTCAAGGTGAATATGAGTCAAACTATTACTGGAAAATGATCAATTTGTTACAAAAACGTACAATGAAAAGAAAATCTAGTATTTTTGAGTGGATACCGATCATTTCCAGCAACAATTCAACACGTATTCACCTTGAACTGATGCAGGAAACACGCAAGCTGAATCAGATCGCAAGACGCAACCTGTTCCGAGTATCGATCAAATCACTTAAGCGTATCAATGCACATCAGCTGTTTAGTTTCATTCACCAATTCAAGGTTGAAACGAGTGGAATCATCGATAGGAATGATCAGATTCTTATAAAAAAAAATCTTGTGTTTTTAAGTGGATGCTGAAAATTATCTCACTCCCGACTGAGATAAAAGGTAAAATTTGCTCGCGCAAACGCTCGCGAAAAATAAACATTTGTCTCGGTCACTCATGAGATAATTTTCGGTATCCACTCAGAAACACTAGATATCCTCTATATACAAGTAGGGCCGAAACGGTTGGCTCATTTTCTCAACCGATTAACCGAGAGCTATAACCGGTTAATATCCGTAGCCATTATTTCACCGAATCTCGGATCAAAACTATAGGAATTGGAAAGCAGTATTCTCAGAAACTATTCCGTAGTGAGTATACAAATGAATGTTGTCGAGTAATCGACAACATTCGTTTGTATACATACTACGGAATAGTTTCCGCGGTTACTCAGTACTCACGGAAATTGCCGATCATTAACGAAGTCTTGAAGCCAATGTCGATTACTTCTCAACACACATAACGCAGCTTCGAGGTGTAATCTATTTTTAAGGAAAGCGGCAGATTTACTTCGTTTTAACCGTGGAATGGCGATCACTATCGATATTTTGAATAAGCGGTTGACGTTTTTTTTTCAAATCGGTTAGGTAGGTAACCGGTTTCAAACCTGTTATCCGGTTAACCATTTCAGTACTATATACACGCGGAGAATGTGAATATAAGCGCTCAAATTCTACTTATTTTAACTTGCAACTATTGCATGTTCTAGACAGTAGACAGGAATATCAGTATGGAAAGAGGTAACTGCCTAAAGCTTTTTATGACAATTGAATTCTACAACTTATGTCAGTTCCTCACACTGGCATCATGACACATACTCCCGTGTGGTGTCCCACATGCGCATGGGCAACTTTGTGACCTCGACGTCCACGAATACTTATTTATTTATTTATTTATAGGGGCTTAACGACACTTTCAACAGCCAGATTTTCCTCGTGTCGGACAGTTTTACGAGTGTAGGAAGTCGGAGTATTCGAAGAGAACCACCGAGCAACGGCGAGCAATTGCCAGACTCCCCAACGTGCCGTAACTCCACACAACCAGGGTTAGCATTGGTTGAAGAGAAATGCACCATCGACGTGCAGTGCGCTTTAGTACACAGCGCTACTGTGCACACACGTGACCAATCGGGATTCCCTTCCACGAATACTGTATAAGGGACATTTGGTTTACAAACTGTAAGTTACTTCGTGACTTCACGCTGCAGACAGACATTTTACGTCCCTATCCAACACTGAATGCCCTAATATATACTGAATGTCCTAACAACTACGTTGCTAAGTATAGAAGATTTTGTTCAAACAATCATAAATCATATAAAACATAACGTCGCCTGAGTGCTAGAATGTTCTCTGTCCCCCTAAGGGACATAGAACATTCTAGCACTCAGCCGACAATAAGTTACACATAATATCTCTAAAGCCGTAACATTAACCAGTTATCCCAAACAATGAGATATATTTATACATTGAGAACACATTTCTGTTGTTTTATGCACGACTTCACCAGCCAACTGTGCCATCTCAGATAACGGCTGTGCTTTTTCCCCCAGACAGATCTTTATCTGAAAGTTGCACGATCGTACTCGCCCTTCTTCGTGTTCCAAACCAAAAAATGTAGAGATTCACCATAAATCTCAACCTGCAACTTTCTCCCATAATACAACTCGAATTTTAAGTTGAATTTTTAACCAGCTCAATCTTGTTTGACAGAGTTCAGTAAGATTTGGACAACGAATGAGCAAAATTTAAAATGAAAATATGGAGGATTCGGGTCCTCGCGGTGAGACAGATAATCACATCGGCCACCTAGATAGTATACGTACATGACTGGAAGGTATATCCGACAAGAAGGCTTTGGATCAAGGGTGCACCACATGCGTCCAGACACAACAAATCATATAAAACGTATAATATATACATTTTGTTCGACGTGTGTAATTTCTACGGATGCTTTGGCAGCCAAGAAAGGAATAATCCTTTTAAATTTATATTCTAAACAGTGTTCACTCTGGCCCCGAAAGTTTTTGGTACCAAGTTAAATTGAGAGTGGTGGCCGAGTGGATAATTGCGCTGGTCTCTCATGTCAGAGGTCCCGTGATCGATCCCCGGTCGGGGAAAGTTCTCGAGGCGTCTGAACACTCTCTATCAGCTTCACTTGTGGGGCTGATGCTGTCACAGCGTATCGTCCTATCAGGTGGGGACGCAAAATGGCTGTCCTCTGCGCGGAGAGAGACACACATCGTGCAGGCTCAAGATCCCTTCGTAGTATTCGAGAAGAGCTAGGTCACGAAGTTGCCGCTATGAAGGTCATCCCACACACCTACGCCATTGGGTCAAGGAGAGGCGTTAATAGAAGTTGCATAAATTGTTCGCCAATCCTTGTAAAACAAATAAGATTAAATAAAAAAATTTGTTGAGTGCCAAATTAATTTTTGTGGTACTAAATGAAAGATTTTGGTTCCAAACGAAATCTGAGTGTAAATGAGAATACAGAGTGACTATGTATCGCCCTTTGAGTGCAACAAGGTGTCATCTGCAATGCTTTGGCATTGCAGATGACACCTTGTTCCACCCAAAGCACGATATTTTAATTTAGTATATCCTGGCTCTTTCAAGTGTTTTAGTTGCCAAAATGATACAAATATTGATAACGAAAACTAAACTGAGTTTGTTAAATTTCAAGTTGTATTATAGGAACAGTTTGCTGCTTCGTTAAACGAACAGAATAATTTGATTTAATACATCTATATTTTACTTACAGAGGGGTTTTTCAGACAGAAATTCCAATCAATCACGAAGAAACACTTGTACTAAATTGAAAAACGGTGTTGCGAACATTTTAATTTTTTGGAGTTGACAACTTGAAGTTTTCTCTGCCATGTTTGGGTTTTGTTCATAGCTCTTACGAATAATTCAGAAAGATAATCGATAAATCGTAATGGAGTTAACTCTAGTAGTTTTGTTGAGATCAATGTTTACAATCGATAAATCAATGAATCAGGACGTACTGTTAAATTCTTGCTTGCACAATCCACACGCAGACTGATTATGGACTCAAATTTAAAACTAGACATCCATATCAATAAAATATGTCAAAAATACTACTAGCAGCTTCGTAATGTTGGAAGACTGCGACCTTATCTTAACCAGTCAGCACTTGAAAAACTTGTACACTCCTTCATCACCTCACAACTAGACTATTGTAATTCAGTGTTAGTGGGGCTGTCCCAGTGCCTGATTTAGAAGCTTCAAAAAGTTCAGAATACTGCTGCTAGGATAATTACTGGTACCAAACGTTCAGAACACATAACACCTGTTTTAAGACAATTACATTGGCTTCCAGTTAAACAGAGGATTGATTTCAAAATATTGATCTTAGTATTCAAATGTATTCACAAACTGGCTCCAGTTTACCTGCGAGAGCTCCTCACTGTATATAAACCAACGCGCAGTCTCCGATCTAAAAAACAAATTCAACTAGTTGTGCCGTTTAGCAGACCTAATCAGGCTCATGATCGTGTGTTCTCTATCGTGGGTCCCAGATTGTGGAATTCCCTGCCAATTAGTGTCAGAACTTCAGAAACTCTCGATGTCTTCAAAAGAAATCTTAAAACTTTCCTATTTACTGAAGCATTCTCCTAAACCTCTCTAAGAGGCAACCAAAACAGATGTGACTCTTCATTTCAGAAAAGTGTATTTATTTCTGTCAAGCGTTTTAGAGCACTATTTGTGGTTTTACCTTCTAGAAAATCAATTATTATTATTATTTAATGAATAAAAGTCTTAGTCTTAGCACGTCTCTAAAATAATTTTAATTTATTTTGTTTTTACCCACTTACCTTTCTATCTCACTATAGACGTGTATTTTATTATCGTGTCTTGCACTTTCTGGCACGTGCTCATCAGTCAGTTACTGACGCACATGATATCAAAATTGTTACTTTTATTATTTTTAATTGTTTTTTCAAAAAACACTCAACAAAACCATATCATGTGACCCATCATTTGAACGATCTCAACAAGTTCGTTCCAATGAGGGGTCACATGATAAAATTTTGTTGAATTTTTTAAAATCATATTTTTTCAGCTCCTCCGTTTGTAGATGACGTGGGATGACGTGGCCGATTCGTATATCTAAAGTGTTAGCACTATCATTGTCGGGGTCCAGAGAGATCTTTCCAATCAGATGATATAATTAGAATTACGCAAGATATTTTATTTATTTATTTATTTATTATGTATTTATTTTTTTTATTTACTGTGTATTTATTGATTTATATATTTTCTAGTTATTTGTTCATTTATTTAATGGGGTTTAACGACACTTCGTCAGCCATGTTCAACACGTTTCGGGCAGTTTGGAGGAAGCCGGTGTACCCGGAGAGAACTACCGAGCAGCGACGAGCAATCGTGACCCCACGTAGGTAATGTGGATTAAGTTCCTTGCCCAAGGACACAAATCAGTTACCACGGGCCCGGGCCTAACCGTCGACCGTTAAGTTTGAAGTTGTACCATTGACCTCCGCGCTCCTCTCATTATGCTTCCTTTCACCAATGCATGTACATGTACATAGATGCACCGTATAAGGTAAAAATGGGCGTGACATGATGGGTCTCAATATTTACTGAACAGGTTTCTTTGATTGTTAACTGTGTTTAACAGAACGAACTGTATACACTTTGCATAATGACGCTTCTTCGTTTCCCGGGGCGCTGATAATATGGTTTATACAAAGAAATTTGATTTGCCACCCGAAAAAGCACATAGATTCAAAATGACTTTTAATCTTTTTCAAAAAACTCTTTTTTACAGCTAAATATTAAAATGCTTTGAGCGTTGTGACCCAGTGATGCGAGCATTAAACTTTAAAACGAAAGGTCGACAGTTCTATTCTGACCAGGGGTAACAGCGTTGTATCCATAGAAACAGTGTGTGCACGGTAGCGTTGTGTCCATATGAACAGTGTTTGCACGGTAGCGTTGTGTCTTGAGGAGTACTATACGTCGTCGGTGCATTTCCTTTTAACCGTTGCTAAATCTCCCTACGTAAAGTCATTAAGTTGGAGAATCTGACAGTTACTCGCCACTGCTGGGTGGTGCCGCTCAATGTCCAAAGTGATCCAGGCTGTTGAAAGTGTCGTTAAACTCACTAAAATCAAAACCACTCCCACCCCCCTAAAAAAATGGAAAACTGCATTAGCGAAATTAAAGGACTGATATGTGAGCCAGAGCGTTCCACACTTTCGTTCAGCTGTTGAAAGGAACGTGAACCAAGTGATCACGATATCTTCTTGTAAACGCTAGATTCCAGTTAGGGTTTAATCTCGGGGACGGAAATTCCCGGGTTCCGGGTTCCGAAAGCCGACCCCGATACTCGGGAAATCTACAGAACGGAACCGGGCATGAAGTGTGGCACTGTTTGTGTATTGAACAGAAGTTTTTTGAATTGAAATTTTGTAGGATTTCGTCAGCCCTTCCACGCCTAACATTTTAACAATCCTGATTCCTGGCGAACCATTTTCAACAAATCGCTGTAGCTCTCAACCAGTTCTGGTGGACCCCCCCCCCCCCCTCCTCACTCCATTTCAACAGCAAGATCTTCACCCGCTTCCAAGTTCAAACTCGTCTTCATTTTCAGAATTACTAGTATCACCATTCACTACCTCCTCCAACATCAACACCCTCTTCACTACCGTCACCAGTTTCTTGTGCTTAAAGCAGAGGAGACTGTAACGGCAGTGAAGAGGATGTTGATGCTGGAGAAGGTAGAGGCGATTTATTTATTTATTTATTGGTGTTTAAGGTCACATATTTATGCACAATGGCTAATCATGACCGCAACAGTTTTACAGGTGGAGAAAGTCGGGGCAACGGCGAGCAACTGTCAAGCTCCCAAACATACTAACTCCACACATGCAGGGCTAGCATTGGTTGAAGACAAGTGCACCATCGACGTGCAGTACGCCTTAGTACACAACGCCACCGTGCCCCAACGCGGGCAATGGAGATGAAGTGTCTTGCCCAAGGACACAACGCGGTTACCGCAGGTGGGATTCGAACCGAGGACCTCTCGGCTTGCAGCCTGAACCTCTACCTACTGAGCCGTCGCGCTCCCGGTAGAGGTGATAATGTGAGTTATTCTGAAAATAAAGAAGATATTGAAGTGGGTTTGGGTTTTCATACTTATCTTATAGGAAAAGAACTTTTCTGTTTGGAGATGGGAGATTGTCAATGACATATGCTCATTATCATTAAAATAAATCCGGCATGTTACCCTCGTAAATTTCCCGGTTCCAGGTTCTGAGGGTAATTTCATCCCCGTTTCAGGTTCCTAGAAAACCAAGAATATATTAAACGCTAGATTCCAGTCGTCTTTTCTGAACGTGTGCAATAAAAATCTGGTGGAAGCGGAGGTGCCGTGAGTTCGGGGACCAAAAGCGAACATTCTAAATTCCTCCAAAACATTATTACGTCCTTCAAATTACACATTCCCTTTTGTTAGAGGGTACCAAAATATGTTCCCGTCAATGCCCGTTGACTGTCGAATACACTATTAAATTGTACTGAGTTTACTGACATCAGTCGGCGACATTATAATGTACCGTCATTGAGGGAACTATTTGACAACAACCATTTTCATCGGATAATCTCGTAAAGGAAATCGGCCTTTTAAAAAAGTTTAGTTGTTTTTAGCTAAATTTAATATGCCAAAATATTTATTGTCGGGTTGATGTACACAGTATTCATTCAGTTGTTGGTATCATTATTCATTACCGCCATCGCTATTTATTTCACTGTAACGCTTACAGTACGTGGAGAGTGGATTGTAACTAAATCACCCGCGGAGTAGAGTTATCACCCAAGCTATAACTTTCAAATTTTGTACATATCGTCAAAAAACACAAGCAATGTTTCAGCCAATGACCTCCGGGTTTAACCCGGAGGTCCATTGGCTGAAACTTTGCTGGTGCTGGTTATGCTTTGCAACAAATTTGCAATTATTGCTCGGGTGGAATCTCCACTCTGCGGGTGATTTAGTGATAATACACTCTCCACGTGCTGTATATACATTTTGGGGGCGCAGTGGCGTTGCGGTAACCGGTTCTAGTCTGATCAGCAAAGCGATTCAACGTCGAGCCCGGTCAGTCCTTGGATGGATGACCGTTTGAGCGATCGATTCGGACTCCCGCGTTGTGTCCTTGAACACGGCACTTGACCCCGATTGTCAACATGTGGGTGGGGGGGGGGGGGCACGATGACGCCGTGTACTAAGACGTACTGCACGTCGATGGTAGGCATGTCTTCAACCAATCTAACCCTGCCTGTGCTGCAGTGCGGAGTTACGATGTTGGGGAGCTTACAGCAGCACGTCGTTGCCCGGTGGTTCTCTCCGGGTACTCCGACTTCCTCCACCCATAAAACTTTCACCGAACCAATATGACCTTTGTATGTTAAAGTGTCGTTAAACCCAAATAAATAAATTATATAGATTATTCATGTTTTTAGTCAAATATTTCACTTTCAGATGAAATGGTTTCCTTCTCTCACCTTTTATCGCCACGATATACCCTTACCTGCTGATATGGTGTGAAACACAAATAAATAAATAAATAAATAAATAAATAAATAAATAAATAAATAAATAATCTTGACAAAAATGTCATAACTGGAAAAATGTTTTGGGCGTTGTCACACCATCCTATACTGTTCTATCCTCGTCCCTGGTCATAGGTATCCAGGTTAAATACACTAAATGGCCCTCGAAAAATCATTTTGTGAAATCGCTTACTATGTACAAGACATTGATTTAACCCTTTAAACAAAAAAACATAGGTTATGACCCCTCGTTGGAACGAGCTCGACGAGCTCGTTCCAACGAGGGGTCATAACCTATGTTTTTGAGACAAAAAATGAAAATATTTTGAAAATTAATTGGCGATTTTTGAGAATAGCGCTGGCCGGTTTTGGCCGTTACGTTGGGTAAAGGGTTAACAAAATAAGATCATAATTACATATATAAGATCATGGGCGCCGGAAGTACTTCAGGGCGGGGGTGGGGGGGTTCAGATCCCCGAAAAAGGGCATTTACTCGCGCTAACAGCCCCGCCATAACCTGCAGTAGCATACATGCCTCGAAGGCTAAAGGCCCGAGATGGGGGAGTCTGAGAGGAGGTGTCACAGATGGGAGGGGGCACAACTTCAAAAACTCCCCCATCTCCTCAACTGAATTTTGAAAGCTCCCAGAACGGATTTGGGATTTTTTAGCTTTACTTCAAGAATAAATCATCAAACAAATTGAGTCACGAAACTGAGAAAGGCATTAGCTGCCTCTCCCGCCCCCGTGGTGCGAAGGCAGGGAGGGCAGCTGCCCCCTCTGCTCCCGTGCTTCCTGAATATAAGTTTCTTTTTTCTTTACTGTGACATTTTACGGTAGCAACCATTTTGGTCGTATTTTTAATGGTTATTTTTTACAGTGTTGAGCGGAAAACAACTTGCGTTTGAAGTTGGAATTAAAACAACGAGAACACCTTACAAAAATAATGAAGGCATATTCACTGTTTGTGCTCAATGTACTGAAAAAAAATCCAACGCGACTGACCGTAGAATAATTTGTGTCTGTCGCGACTTGAGCCGGAATAAGTGGGAGATTGTAAGATGTTTAATTGTTAATCTTTTGCCGCTTTTCATGTTTGTTGATCTGTATTTAGCGCATTGTTCTCTATTTAGTTGCGGTATGTAAACAAATTAAGCAAGAGAAATGTGTAAATGTTTGTTAAGTATAGCCTGGAGGTTTACAATAGATTCCATTCTTCAAGTAACGATTACGAATGACGTGTAAACAAATTAACATTATGTCAAATGTATCCTGAAATTTTACTTCCAAATGTGAAAACGTTTTAAGAACACAATTCTCATAATTAACCCTTCCGGATATTTGGGTATGGCTGTTATAATTAACATAGTTGCTTTTATTTGGTTTAAACGACACACGCAACATTCAAAGTACCAATGTGTCGAACAACTTCAAGACAGAAGGAAGCTGTAGTATCCAGAGAGTCGAGCGGGTCGTTTTTAGCTCAACTTTGACGAAGTCAAATTTGAGCTATTGTCATGGCCCGTCGTCCGTCGTCCGTCTGTCCGTCCGTCCGTCTGTCCGTCTGTCCGTCTGTCCGTACGTCAACAATTGGCTATGGCTCGGGCTAGAGGTCGTATTTATGAACCGATCTTTACGAAACTTCTTGTGTACCTTTGTTATGACCCTGGGACGGGAACGAGTGTTTTTAGGTGTGGTCCGAAATTCAAGATGGCTGCCAGCGGCCATTTTGTACCGATGATGCAAAAATCAGTTTTTTGTACAGAACTTCTGTATGAAAGTTCTGATTTGAATAAAGTTTTGTATAAATGTTTAGTACCATGGGATACATCACATATAATACGGGTTTTTTTCTCGTGCGTAAATTATGCAAATTAGACTGACTTTGATTTATTTAGTGTTACTTTCAGAGCTGTAAGTGCCAAGCTGCTATGGCTCGGGTAGAGGCCGTATTTATGAACCAATCTTTACGAAACTTCTTGGGTACCTTTGTTATGACCCTGGGACGGGAACGAGTGTTTTTGGGTGTGGTCCGAAATTCAAGATGGCTGCCAGTGGCCATTTTGTACCGATGATCCAAAAATCAGTTTTTTGTACAGAACTTCTGTATGAAAGTTCTGATTTGAATAAAGTTTTGTATAAATGTATAGTACAATGGGATGCATCACATATAATACGGGTTTTTTTTCTCGTGCGTAAATTATGCAAATTAGACTAACTTTGATTTATTTAGTGTTACTTTCAGAGCTGTAAGTGCCAAGCTGCTATGGCTCGTGCTAGAGGCCGTATTTATGAACCAATCTTTACGAAACTTCTTGGGTACCTTTGTTATGACCGTGGGACGAGAACGAGTGTTTTTGGGTGCAGTCCCGAATTCCAGATGGCTGCCAGCAGCCATTTTGTACCGACGATGCCGAAATCTGTTTTTTGTACAGAACTTCCATATGAAAGCTCTGATTTGAATAATTTTTTGTATGAATGTTTAGTACCATGGGATACATTACATATATTACAGGTTTTTTTCTTGTGCGTAAATTATGCAAATTAGGCTTTGATTTATTTAGTGTTACTTTCAGCACTGTGAGTGCAAATCTCAATACGGCTCGGGCTAGAGGCCGTATTTATGAACCGATCTTCACGAAACTTCTTGGGTACCTTTGTTATCACTGTGGGACGAGAAGGAGTGTTTTGGGGTCCAGTCTGAAATTCAAGATGGCTGCTAGCAGCCATTTTGTTCAAAATTAAGTGCAATCAGATTTTTGCGCAGAACTTCCAAATGAAAGATCTGATTTGAATAAATTTTTGTATGAATGTTTAGTACCATGGGATGCATTACATATAATACAGAGTTTTTCTCGTGAATAAATTATGCAAATTAGGGGTCCGGGTGGGACTTAGAAAATTTTGGACCAAAATCCGGAAATTAGTTTTTTGGTTTTTTATGCGTTTTGGTCAATTTTAAGACAAAAAAAAAAAAAAAAAATTTTTACACTGAAAATTTGGGGTCCGGGTGGGACTTAGGAAATTTTGGACCAAAATCCGGAAATTAGTTTTTTGTGTTTTGATGCATTTTGGTCAATTTTAAGAAGAAGAAGAAAAAATTTTAGTCTGAAAATATTTTGTTTGGGACTGAAAATTTCCACACAAAAATAATAATCTACAATGATTGGTCTTAATCTGTAGTCCATTACAGTCACCTTGTAATTCTTTTATTATTGTTAACTGGGCCAAAACAAATACTAATTCCTGTCATATTCATTATTCAGTTGTCTTGGTCACAGCAAGTACTAATTCCTGTCATATCCAAGTTGAGCTACAGAGTCATTGACTCTTTCATTTTTTTTGGTTTTCCGGTTTGGTTCTGGTTTTGCGACAAACCGCAAAACCGAATCGCAAAACCCAACAAAAACCGGCCTAAGGGTTTCACTGTGTTTGTAAATGTACATTGAGTAATTAAGCTATCTTACCCGTAGACTCTCGTCACTTAGTTTATCCGGTAGAGAGGCGAATACTGTCACATTTTCTCCTTTCTTGACTCGTCCACTGAACGTGTCTTCCACCGGGCGAGTCTTCCATCTGACGAGTCAAGAAGGGGGGAGGAATGTAACAATGAGAACACAACATCTTTTAATGATCTTTAATCATTAAATTGTTTTACCCTAATTTACGGCCTTTTCTGACTCAGTGGGCTTAGAAATTGACCCCCAGAGACCCTAAGAATGATCAAATGGTAGTTGAGCTGAATCCAATGACGATATTAAAAGACAAGGTTTTTGTGTCGAGCTGTGCGAATTTTTTTCCAAGCTAAAAGCCTGAAGTGTTCTTCATTACATGTTCTTAACACAGAAAAACTGAACTGAAACCGAGTTTTTTTCATGAAACCGAACCGAAATCGAAACCAAATCTGAAAATTCAAAACCTCCCAGCCCTTCCAAAAACCTCCCAGCCCTACCAAAACCCCCCAGCCCTGTTAGAGGAGGAGGCTTGTTGGTTAGCGCCTTCAACTTCAAATAAAAATAGAATATGGTCGATCCCTATCCCTACTTATTTGTGTACCGCCCTTGGGCCTAAGGGCAAGATTCTTAACCCTTGGGCAAAATACTTAACCATTTGACGAACACACACAATATGCAAATTTGTTATTAGAACTATTTGTTTTCAAATTGTTACACATTTTCAACAAAACCATATCATGTGACCCTGCTAATTGGAATGAGCTCTACGAGCTAGTCCCAAATGGGGGGGGGGGGGGGGGGGGCTACATGATATAGTTTTGTTGAAATGTTTTGAAAAAGATTTTTTTCACCTGCCCAATTTGTAATTAGACTGGTGGATGGGGACGATTCGCAACATAGAGTTAAGGGATAAAGATGTTCTAGTAATCAGAGAGTACAATGATTTGTTGACTAGCGCTATTGACTTCAGTAGTCAGAGAGTACAATGATTTGTTGACTAGCGCTTTTGACTTCTGTAATCAGAGAGTACGATGATTTGTTGACTAGCGCTTTTGACTTCTGTAATCAGAGAGTACGATGATTTGTTGACTAGCGCTTTTGACTTCAGTAATCAGAGAGTACGATGATTTGTTGACTAGCGCTTTTGACTTCAGTAATCAGAGAGTACAATGATTTGTTGACTAGCGCTTTTGACTTCTGTAATCAGAGAGTACGATGATTTGTTGACTAGCGCTTTTGACTTCAGTAATCAGAGAGTACAATGATTTGTTGACTAGCGCTATTGACTTCAGTAATCAGAGAGTACGATGATTTGTTGACTAGCGCTTTTGACTTCAGTAATCAGAGAGTACAATGATTTGTTGACTAGCGCTTTTGACTTCTGTAATCAGAGAGTACGATGATTTGTTGACTAGCGCTTTTGACTTCAGTAATCAGAGAGTACAATGATTTGTTGACTAGCGCTATTGACTTCAGTAATCAGAGAGTACGATGATTTGTTGACTAGCGCTTTTGACTTCTGTAAACAGAGAGTACGATGATTTGTTGACTAGCGCTTTTGACTTCAGTAATCAGAGAGTACAATGATTTGTTGACTAGCGCTATTGACTTCAGTAATCAGAGAGTACGATGATTTGTTGACTAGCGCTTTTGACTTCTGTAAACAGAGAGTACGATGATTTGTTGACTAGCGCTTTTGACTTCAGTAATCAGAAAGTACAATGATTTGTTGACTAGCGCTTTTGACTTCAGTAATCAGAGAGTACAATGATTTGTTGACTAGCGCTATTGACTTCAGTAATCAGAGAGTACGATGATTTGTTGACTAGCGCTTTTGACTTCAGTAATCAGAGAGTACAATGATTTGTTGACTAGCGCTTTTGACTTCAGTAATCAGAGAGTACGATGATTTGTTGACTAGCGCTTTTGACTTCAGTAATCAGAGAGTACAATGATTTGTTGACTAGCGCTTTTGACTTCTGTAATCAGAGAGTACGATGATTTGTTGACTAGCGCTTTTGACTTCAGTAATCAGAGAGTACAATGATTTGTTGACTAGCGCTATTGACTTCAGTAATCAGAGGGTACGATGTTTTGTTGACTAGCGCTTTTGACTTCTGTAAACAGAGAGTACGATGATTTGTTGACTAGCGCTTTTGACTTCAGTAATCAGAGAGTACAATGATTTGTTGACTAGCGCTATTGACTTCAGTAATCAGAGAGTACGATGATTTGTTGACTAGCGCTTTTGACTTCTGTAAACAGAGAGTACGATGCTTTGTTGACTAGCACTTTTGACTTCAGTAATCAGGGAGTATGATGATTTGTTGACTAGCGCTATTGACTTCAATAATCAGAGAGTACGATGATTTGATGACTAGCGCTTTTGACTTCAGTAATCAGAGAGTACGATGCTTTGTTGACTAGCGCTTTTGACTTCAGTAATCAGAGAGTACGATGTTTTGTTGACTAGCGCTTTTGACTTCAGTAATCAGAGAGTATGATGATTTGTTGACTAGCGCTATTGACTTCAATAAACAGAGAGTACAATGATTTGTTGACTAGCACTTTTGACTTCAGTAATCAGAGAGTACGATGATTTGTTGACTAGCACTTTTGACTTCAGTAATCAGAGAGTACGATGTTTTGTTGACTAGCGCTTTTGACTTCAGTAATCAGAGAGTATGATGATTTGTTGACTAGCGCTACTGACTTCAATAATCAGAGAGTACAATGATTTGTTGACTAGCACTTTTGACTTCAGTAATCAGAGAGTATGATGATTTGTTGACTAGCACTTTTGACTTCAGTAATCAGAGAGTACAATGATTTGTTGACTAGCACTTTTGACTTCAGTAATCAGAGAGTATGATGATTTGTTGACTAGCACTTTTGACTTCAGTAATCAGAGAGTACGATGATTTGTTGTCTAGCGCCTTTGACTTCAGTAATCAGAGAGTACAATGATTTGTTGACTAGCACTTTTGACTTCAGTAATAAGAGAGTACAATGATTTGTTGACTAGCGCTTTTGACTTCAGTAATCAGAGAGTACAATGATTTGTTGACTAGCGCTATTGACTTCAGTAATCAGAGAGTACGATGATTTGTTGACTAGCACTTTTGACTTCAGTAATCAGAGAGTACGATGATTTGTTGACTAGCACTTTTGACTTCAGTAATCAGAGAGTACAATGATTTGTTGACTAGCACTTTTGACTTCAGTAATCAGAGAGTACAAAGATTTGTTGACTAGCGCTTTTGACTTCAGTAATCAGAGAGTACGGTGCTTTGTTGACTAGCGCTTTTGACTTCAGTAATCAGAGAGTACGATGCTTTGTTGACTAGCGCTCTTGACTTCAAATTGAAAGATCATTGGTTCGATCTCAACCCACATACGTCACATTGCGCCCTTTGGCAAGACACGTAATCATAGTTGTCCGAGTAATGAAGGGTCGGGGAGATACAGTAGGTGAGTGTAAGGCGTGAAGCAAGGTTATGGCATACATGTCATGCTTGTATCGGGTTACTGAACACGTCCCCTGAGTTCCAATGTGTTCTATGTGCCAGTAGACATGTCGTCTCCTGAGTTCCAATGTGTTATATGTGCCAGTTGACATGTCGTCTCCTGAGTTCCAATGTGTTCTATGTCCTAGTAGACATGTCTTATCCTGAGCTCCAATGCGTTCTATGTGCCAGTAGACATGTCATCTCCTGAGTTCCAATGTGTTCTATGTGCCAGTAGACATGTCGTCTCCTGAGTTCCAATGTATTCTATGTGCCAGTAGAATGTCTTCTCCTGAGTTCCAATGTGTTCTATGTGCCAATAGGCATGTCGTCTCCTGATTTCCAATGTGTTCTATGTGCCAGTAGACATGTCGTCTCCTGATTTCCACTGTGTTCTATGTGCTAGTAGACATGTCTTCTCCTGAGTTCCAATGTGTTCTATGTGCCAATAGGCACATAGAACACACTGGAACTCAGGGGACGAACAGATGAATCTGGCAGATAATTGCTACTGCACAAAGGTTCTATCCCCTTATCTCGTCCTTATCTACCAGAAAAAAATATCCAAGATAAGAAGACACTGGCTGCTGAAATTGTCGTTGAACCTCATCAAACGAACGCAACAAGAAAGTTGTTACCTAACATAGCCAGAGAATATCGGTGAGTGAAGGCCAAATTCTCCAACTCACAAACCCGGAACAACTTGCAGTACGTCGGTGGACTTCAAACGGACCATTACGGGATATACTGCACCCACCCCCTACTCCTATTGGATTCATTATGTACTGCCACAGAACACGCGGGCCATGTTCGAACTCACGACCTTTAGATACGAACTCCCACGCGCAAATTACTGATGAATATAATAAACGATGAACAACAATCTGTAGAGAGTTTCAGTAAACATTGAATACATCAGTTGGAGGAGACAGTAAACACTTAATTTGGAGGGATGTGGGGCGGAGGTGGGAATAAATTAAACTTAAATACATATTTTATCTCGTTCTTGTCATTATTATTCATTTAACTGATAGTTAACGGAATAATTAATAGTTAATCACACACAAGACACGCTATCAAATGTATTTTCATCCCATCTCTTCCTATCAAATCATAAACTCTTACTTTCTCATTGAGACCCATTTTACGCAATATCCTAATAATAATAATAACACTTTGGCCAGCCGCTGATTTGTCGCGGTTCTCGGTCGAGAAGGCCTTGGTTACCCCTGCACTCCCAACTGCCTCCCTATTCCCACGCTTCTCCTCTCCTCCCAACACTCGGAGACGAACTGCTTGATGACATCCCTTGTCCCATTCTTCCCAATCTCTCCGATTAGCATATTAACCCTATCCTTTGAGTCTCCCCCTAACCACATGTCCTTCATTCTCCCATCCCACTTCCCCATTATACTCCCAGTGAATCTAATTCTTTTAGACTGATACTTTGGACATTCTAGAAGAAAGTGTTCCAGGGTCTCCACCACGCCCAAGTTACACATCTGGCACTCCCTTTCACCGTCTTTCCCAATTTTTCCCCTCAGGTCCAGGGATCGCGACCTAAGAACCGCATTCCGAAAGAGAGAGGTATCGTTCTCCCCGTCGTTGGTCTCTGGAGTAAGAAGACGCAGATAT
The DNA here is from genome assembly GCA_031216915.1 of Pictodentalium vernedei. Taxonomy (NCBI): domain Eukaryota; kingdom Metazoa; phylum Mollusca; class Scaphopoda; order Dentaliida; family Dentaliidae; genus Pictodentalium; species Pictodentalium vernedei. The sequence continues at coordinate 2,215,410 of CM062295.1, read as the reverse complement.
TAGCCTTGCTGATATAATAATGTAGGAAATGTGTTCGGATTATGTATCCAGTGACCAGCCGCATGGTTAAAAAAGAAATAAGGAAAACACTCTAAACTTCCGCACAAAAGCCAGTCAAGGTCACTACCCATATCAACCGTGACCTTCACACATATTTCAATTAAGATCACTGTCTCTATCAACAGTGACTTCTCACATAGGGCAGTTAAGGTCTATACCCGTGTCAACCATACCATGACTTCCACACATAGGTCAATTAAGGTCACTGCCTCTATCAACAGTGACTTCACACATAGGGCAGTTAAGGTCTATACCCATGTCAACTGTGCGTCTTTCACACATAGGCCAATTAACGGCACTACCCCTATCAACTGTGATTCTCACACACTGGCCAATTAAGGTCACTACCCCTATACCCTAGGACTTTCACACATAGGTCTACTAAGGTCACAGACCTTCAACTCTGAGTTTCAATTAAGGTCACTGCTCATGTCATCTGTAACTTTCACACTCAGGCCAATTACAGTCACTATTCATGTCAACCGTGACTTCCACACATAGGCCAATTAAGGACACCACCTCTATCAACTGTGACCTTCACACATAGGCCAGTTAAGGTCAATACCCCTATAAACCGTGACTTTCACACATAGGTCCATTAAGCTCACTACCTCTATAAACTGTGAGTTTCGCACATAGGCCAATGCCATATCAACGGTGGCTTCCAGACATAGGCCAATTAAACTCACTAGCCATATCAACTGTGACTTTCACACATAGGCCAATTAAACTCACTACTCCTATCAACTATGGCTTTCATACATAGGTCAATTAAGGTCATTACCCCTATCAACTGTGACCTTCACACATACAGTACGTGTAGAGTGGATTGTAACTAAATCACCCGCGGAGTGGAGTTATCACCCAAACTATAACTTTCAAATTTTGTGCATATCGATAAAAACACAAGCAATGTTTCAGCCAATGGACCTCCGGGTTTTACCCGGAGGTCCATTGGCTGAAACTTTGCTTGTGCTTGTTATGCTTTGCAACAAATTTGCAATTATTGCTTGGGTGGAATCTCCACTCTGCGGGTGATTTAGTGATAATACACTCTCCACGTACTGTAGGCCAATTAAAGCCACCACTTATTTCAAATGGTAATTCCATTCATTAGGCCAATTAAGGTTACCAGCCCTATAAACCGTGACCTCTACACGTAGGCTAATTAAGGTCACTACCATATCAACCGTTACTTCCGTACATATGCCAATTAAGGTCACTACCTCTATCAACCGCGACTTCCAGACATATGCCAATTAAGGTCACTACCCCCTATCAACCGTGACTTTCTGAATGAGATCGAGGGTTGTGATACTGAATAGAGACATTAGGGAGAAGAGAGGGGCCGGTACGCTTTGCATTTGTCCAATGATAATTTAATCATTCGGTCCGATAAGACCCAATGGGGCTATAGGATCACATTATTACTAAACCTCTTCAGCCCTTATTTCTTCATCATACGCAACAAATCTTTATAAATACCGCCTCGGCATTATCCCATATAACTGAAGGGAAACCTTTTTGTCAATCAGCATGAATGCATCGAAAATTACGTGTGCACTCTTTTTAAATCAAATAATGTACAGAGGTTTGATTGAGTACAGTGTTGATGTACCTCAGTTCTGTACACAAACTGTTTTTCTTTTTCTTGTAACTTTGTATCCTGGCAGATGTCGTCTGGGTCATATTTATGTAGCTGAAAGGCGCACTTTATGGTTTCCCGTCTTAATGACCGTCTTGCATACAGCGAACATAATTCGTGGCTCAATTTTTCTTTTCAACTTTTCAATTGAAATGTGTTTCTCATATGTGATTCACCACCATTTCTTCCTCGAACATTCGGTGTTCGACCACATTGTTTCTGAATTAATTCTTCAATTGCCCAGTCACATCCATTTCATACTCAGAGTACGTTTAGTCAGGGACGATGGAAGCACGGGGGCAGATGGGGCAGCTGCCCTCCTTGCCTTAAGACCTCGGGGCGAGAAGGGGCAGATAATGCCCTTTCCAGGCTCGTCACTAATTTCTTTCAATATTTTGTTCTCGAAGTAAAGCTAAAATACACCCCAAATCCGTTGTGGAAGCTTTCAAAATTCAATGGGGGAGTTGGGGAAGTTTGGGAGGAGGTGCCCCCTCCCTATGGCAAACTCCCCCATCTCAGGCCTTCGAGACATACATGTCTGATAGTGCGAGAAAATGCCCCTTTCCTGGGGTCTCACCCCCACTCCCCCAACCTGCCCTGAAATGCTTCCGGCGCACTTGTGTTTAGTTTATATCACCCGAAAGAGACAGAGCATGGATTTCTATAGAACTAATTCCCAACTAGTACACGTAACAACAGTAGCGTTGTCAGGTATGCGAAGGCTGTGTTGAAACACAACTTTTCCACAAATCTACAACGTTAAATAACGTTATATAACGTCTTACCTGTTTCTCCCCTCTTCATATGCAAGATATGCGTGTCTCTTGTGAGAAGGCCATACGAGATAGAAGAGTCAATATGAAAAAATGTGCCATTTTCACCTAGCACAAATCATGAGAACAAACACATGGCGAAATAAAAGTTTATTTCATATTTCGAACCAACAATCATTGTGAGTTACAGGAATGCTCGATTTGAGTCTAAAATTGCTAGAGCTTTCATACAGTGATGGCTTGTAGCATGACAGGCAACATAATAATGTATGTCCTTAATGTAACGGCAACTTCGGTCAACTCCTACGATTTTCCATATTGCCAGAACTGGTCTTCATCATGATAATATTACATGGTGGTGACAACTTCCACAATATAATGCCAGAAAACAGGGAACAGAATATATTTGTTACATGTTTGTGACATGTACAGTTAAATCTAAAAGTCCTGTCCTGAAATGCGCACAAATAGCACGTCGATATGAGCGTTAATCTACGCGATATGACCATAGTAAGGCTATCATATTCTGTAATTATGGCCTGTGCACAAGCAATGTTTCAGCCAATGGACCTCCGGGTAACCCGGAGGTCCATTGGCAGAAACATTGCCCGTGTTTGCTATGAGTAACCAGGAGAACCTGCCGTACTTTGGATGCCATTCGATATTGCAATTGCGCGCAATTCATACGCGCAATTAAGCCTAGATAGGCGCACAGTTCGTGACAGGACTTCTACTTTTAACTGTACCAGTACAGATATCCAGAAAGTTCAATTTTACAAACATTTGAATATTCGTTACACATGGAGTTGGTTTTGTATCGATTGCTTATGTTGTTATGTATGTGCGGCTGGGGCTAACAATCATATATGCAGACAAAGTGTTTCTGGTCCGAGAATAGCTCCTGAATATTTTTGAAAAACATCTCCTGTTACGGACAATACACTACTGTTAAAGGAAATACCCTAATTTTCACAGGATGACAAACTGGACATGCACAGGTTAGTGAGCAATGCTATTCAAACATTGTGGTATAATTTTTTTAGCTCAACTTTGGCGAAGCCAAATTTGTGCTTATGCCATGGCCAATCGTCCGTCTGTCCGTCTGGCCGTCTGTCGGTCTGTCCGTCTGTCCGTCAACAATTCAATACGGCTCGGGCTAGAGGCCGTATTTATGAACCGATCTTTACGAAACTTCTTGGGTACCTTTGTTATGACTGTGGGACGAGAACGAGTGTTTTTGGGTGCGATCCGAAATTCAAGTTGGCCGCTGGCGGCCATTTTGTACAAACTTAGGTGCAATCAGATTTCTGTGCAGAACTTCCATGTGAAAGCGCTGATTTGAATAATTTTTTGTATGAATGTTTAGTACCATGGGATACATCACATATAATATGGGTTTTTTTCTCATAAGTAAATTATGCAAATTAGACTAACTTTGATGTATTTAGTGTTACTTTCAGCACTATAAGTAATACGGCTCGGGCTAGAGTCCGTATTTATAAACCGATCTTTACGAAACTTCTTGGGTACCTTTGTTATCACCGTGGGACGAGAACGAGTGTTTTTGGGTGCGGTCCGAAATTCAAGATGGCCGATGGCAGCCATTTTGTACATAATTAGGTGCAATCAGATTTTTGCACAGCACTTCCATATGGAAGCGCTGATTTGAATAATTTTTTGTGTGAATGTTTAGTACCATGGGATACATCACATATAATACGGGTTTTTTTCTCGTGCAGAAATTATGCAAATTAGATGAACTTTGATTTTTTCAGTGCTACTTACACACAGTAAGTACACATGTCAACACGGCTCGGGCTGGAGGCTGTATTTATCAACCGATCTTCACGAAACTTCTTGGATACCTCTGTTATCACCTTGGGATGAGAACGAGTGTTTCTGAGTGCGGTCCAAAATTCAAGATGGCTGCCAGTGGCCATTTTGTACCGAAATTAGGTCTAATCAGTTTGTTGTACACAACTTCTATACGGCTCAGGCTAGAGGCCATATTTAGGAACCGATCTTTATGAAACTTTTTGGGTACCTTTGTTATCACCGTGGGATGAGAACGAGTGTTTTGGGGTGTGGTCCGAAATTCAAGATGGCCACCAGCAGCCATTTTGTATCAAAATTAGTGCAATCAGTCTTTTGTGCAGAACTTCTGTATGAAAGTTCTGATTTGAATAATTTTTTGTATGAATATTTAGTAACATGGAATACATCACATATAGTACGGGTTTTTTTCTCGAGCATAAATTATGTAAATTAGATGAATTTTGATTTATTTAGTGCTACTTATACACTGTAAGTGCACATGTCAATACGGCTCGGGCTAGAGGCTGTATTTATCAACCGATCTTCACGAAACTTCTTGGGTACCTTTGTTTTCACCTTGGGACGAGAACGAGTGTTTCTGAGTGCGGTCCCAAATTCAAGATGGCTGCCAGTGGCCATTTTGTACCGAAATTAAGTCCAATCAGTTTTTTTGTCACAACTTCTATGCAGCTCGTATTTATGAACTGATCTTCACGAAACTTCTTGGGTACCTTTGTTTTCACCTTGGGACAGGAATGAGTGTGTTTTGGGGTGCCTTTGTTATCACTGTGCTATGAGAACAAATATTTTGGGGTTCAGTCAGACCCACTCTGGGACTCAAAGATTTCTTTTCTAGTTTAGCATCTGACTGTCACCCACCTTTACAATACTTTACCTATACATTTGTTACAGGCTACGGCCAATGTTTATGTACAGACCGTTACAATTCTTTATATGTACCTTTATTATCAGGTCATTACCTAGGAGTTTGTCATTGCTGTGTCACATACTATACATGTACATGTCTTGACAAGTTGAGCTACAGTGTCATTGACACTTTCATTAATGATTGGATTTGCTCTGTTTCATGGAAAAACCTACCCACACACAAGATCTCGTAGTAGGGGAGCGATAGAGTTTTTCGTTGGCTCGTGTTACAATGAATACATAAATGTTACACGAAGGACATAAAACTCGTTCTAGATAATGCTACCCCAACATTGTGGAGAAGTTTAATTTTCATTAGGTCTGCTCCATCTTATACGAGTATCAGCTTGCACAAAATATCTCATAACTGCGGAGCCATGGCGATTTTCGCTGGCTCGTGTTACAGTAAATACATTGGTGTTGCACGAAGCACATAAAACTCGCTCAAGGTTATTTATTCATCCTTTAGTTGATTATGTACCACCTCACATGCTGGGAGGCATGATGTAGTATCTGTTTTGGAACACAAACAACGTTGTCACTTTTCAGTTGATGTACCCAAACTGCATGTGGCCTAATACGGGTTGAATTGATAGACTGAGTGGTGTTCAATTTATGAGGCTACGACAACCTGCAACTGCTGTCGTTTCGCTTCAGAAGTGTTGAATTAAAATTAACTTATGGCATCTCACCACCTTTCCCAAAGAACAGAACACTGAAGGAAAAACTGACATCTGCAGTTTAAAAACTCAGTTCCACAAAATAAATTTGGACAAAATTATTCTAAATTTGTATCGATGTTCGGATTGCGAAGACTCGTGTGTGGAATCTAAACAGAAGGCGAATTGTCATATTATAAAGTATGACATTCTGAATACCCGAACAACACGTTCTCAAGAATCACGGCCCAAGGCATCTCATATTTCGGTGCATACTGTAAATTGTGTATTGGAACCTTCACTTAACTGCAATGATGGGATTACCACTGCAATTTCTTCATGACCGTACCATGACACGTCTGTACATCGCTTAGGCCGTATGAAACAATTTGCTGACTTTGGGCCGATTCGCTTCATACATTTAAAGAGCAATTCAGAACCTGACACACGTTCTACTACTTCTGGGTACAAAGCCTTCTGGTACCGTACTATGACATACTTTCCCATGTATTTGAGACGGGGAGGTATGTTCGATTACTCAGACTTACAGGCACCTTCAACTTGTTCGCTTAGCGCACAATGGCTAATCACACCAAGCGGTACACGCACTGGTAACACAACTTGCTCATCTCGAGCAACCGGCGCAGCACTCTCCACTGGCCCATCCAAGTGACATACAGCGTCCACAACTTACATTCCAGATTGCTCATCAACCGAATTTCCATCACATTCCTTTACCTCCTGCATCACACAGTCTTTCTCTCCTTCGTCGCCACTAACAATGAACAAATTGACACTTTCAACCTTCTCAACATTATCACCAACAGCCCTATCCATATCTGAGGTCTCGCAAGCAACAATCTCACCGCTATTGCTAACAGCACTCGCTACATCTGGGATCTCACACCCAACCTCCTCACCACTATCACCAACAGCTCTAGCTACACCTGGGGCCTCACACTCCATCTTCTCACCACTATCACCAACAGCTATAGCTACATCCGGGGCCGCACACTCCATCTCACCACTATTACCAACAACTCTAGCTACATCCGGGGCCTCACACTCAATCTTCTCACCACTATCACCAACAGCTCTAGCTACATCCTGGGCCTCACACTCCATCTCGCCACTATTACCAACAGCTCTAGCCACATCCGGGACCTCACACTCAACCTCCTCACCACTATCTAGCAGCTCTAGCCACACACGGAGCCTCTCGCTCAGCCGTTTCACCACTATCACTAACAGCACTCGCTACATCCGGGACCTCACACTCAACCTCCTCACCACTATCTAGCAGCTCTAGCCACACACGGAGCCTCTCGCTCAGCCGTTTCACCACTATCACTAACAGCACTCGCTACATCCGGGACCTCACACTCAACCCCCTCACCACTATCACCAGCAGCTCTAGCCACATCCGGGCCTCACACTCAGCCTTCTCACCACTATCACTAACAGCTCTCGCTACATCCGAGACCTCACACTCAATCCCCTCACCTCTATCACTAACAGCTCTTGCCACATCAGGAGCCTCACACCCAACCTTCTCACCACTAGCACTAACAGCTCTACCTACATCCGGGGCCTCACACTCATCCTTCTCACCACTATCGCAAACAGTTCTACCTACATCCCGTGCCTCACACTCAACCTTATCATCACCATCACTAACAGATCTACCAACATCCGGAGCCTCAAACTCAATCCTCTCACCACTATCGCCAACACTACTTCTACGCACATAACAATCTTATCACGCTTGGCCTTCCTACTCCACCCCTCCCATTTCGTCGCTTCCTACCCACTGCACTAGAACTCAGACCAGTTGCATCCTCACCATCGCTCATTACAGCTGTACCTTTCCTTCCACGATGGCTCCCAACATTCTTTCTCGCTTGCACACTATCTGAAACATTAATGTAATCTGGACAGTTTCATCAGCATGTCGTTGTGTTGTAGATTCAACAATAACATTTGGGGATTTGAAAGACGAAGTTTTGAAACCATGACCAGTACATATAGAAGAGTTACTGTCACAATGACAACTGATATCTCTGTATTGCATTGACCGTGGATTGGTGCAAACGGAACGACAAATCATTTTACATGTTTATATGCGCGCCTGGTCCTCTAATGGTGCATGAATTAACTGCCAACAATTATGGCCATATCATGTTGTTTGGGTTAAACGTCGTTTTGACAGCCAAGGTCCTATCACGACGCCACCTGTTCTGGCTTTATCACAAAATGTGTTCCATACAAATGCCTCATATCCCACATTTGGGGAGATGATGATTATTCCTATAATTAGTGTTTGGAATCTAATATTATTGTGTCAGTGGAAATATTGCCCCACCCGCGAAAAGTAGCCAGACAACGTCGTCCGCACTGTATATTCATTAATATCACTGATGAACACAGTCCTGCCTTGTCTTTCCTCTAAAACGCAGATTTTATAAAGTTCTCTGTCTGTGCTTACTTTTCAGGTGAATAAATGAGTTGATATCAGCATGTCACTTCGCAGTACGGATCTCATCAGTGTCAACAGTGACACCAGCACCATAAACCAATCAACGGCACATTCATATAGCTCTATTCACTACCATAACCCACATTATCACGGGGCCAATGCCTGGTGGAGCGTCAAGGATTTCGGACATTCAGGGATCACGCACCAAAGTATAGGACGCTCCCTAGCGGTAGGTAATGAAGATGAAACTTGGGATTTGTCGGACTCCCTTGCAGATCTTTATAAAGAGGTCACACGAGAGCGTAAGACCACCGAAGAAGAGGAACAGAGTCACGGAGAAGTAAAGTTTGACTTCCACCGATGGATTGAACAGGACACGAACCATGGATTCATTAGAGTGTATTTTTCGGACATTGATAACTCACACAGAAAGTTTCCGTGCACATTGACTACGACTGCGCAGAGAATCTGTCTTCAGTGTTCGATTCCGCCAAATTCCTTACACATTCAACTCAATGGTGATATTATTAAACGATTGGACCCGTTCGATTGCCCTCTCATCATACAAAACGAATACCTACGTGCAATAGGGTATACAGACATACGACGGATACAGGAAGCAGGCAATTCTACGGATTTATCATACCATGTCAAGTTCTATTCAGGTAAGTTCGAAACAAAGTATAGAAATAAACTCTAAACTGACCTTACGTCAAATCAGATTTTACTGAGCATTTGAACATGTTTTATTCCTTTACCTAACATGAAAAGCAGACGACACTTGCAAATAAAATTCTTGAATAACTCATTTTTTAAATTTTTTGTTTCAAAAACATAGGTTATGACCCCTCATTGGAACGAGCTCGACGAGCTCGTTCCAACGAGGGGTCATAACCTATGTTTTTGAGACAAAAAATGAAAAAGATTAGTTATTCAAGAATTATTTTTGCAAGTGTCGTCTGCTTTTCAGGTTAGGTAAAGGGTATCATTTGCATCACTATCATACATATCTTCCACTCTTACTAGCAGTCGAATACAGTCTGCTTACTCTAGTAACTCGAATGGTATTGAGCAAGTGAGTCTTAACCCTTTACCTAACGTAACGGCCAAAACCGGCCAGCGCTATTCTCAAAAATCGCCAATTAATTTTCATGATTTTTTCATTTTTTGTCCCCAAAACATAGGTTATGACCCCTCATTGGAACGAGCTCGTCGAGCTCGTTCCAATGAGGGGTCATAACCTATGTTTTGGAGACAAAAAATGAAAAAAATTAGTTATTCTAGAATTTTTTTTGCAAGTGTCGTCTGCTTTTCATGTTAGGCAAAGGGTTAAAGCAATTGTTCAAATGAGTGAATCCACATATGCCTCTGTATATGCCTCCTCTTTACTGATCTCTCTCTAAACCTTTGCGATATCTCTACCTTTTGTAATCGCTCTCTCTCCCTTTGTGATATGTGTCCACCTTTGTGACCTGTCTCCCCTCTTTTATCTCTCCCTTTATGCTCGCCCTCCATTTTTTTAATCTCTCTCCCTCTTGTAATCTCTCTTCACTTTTGCTTTCTCTCTCTGCTTTTGTGATCTTCTTCCCTTTTGTAATCTCGCTCACATCTTTTAAGATCTCTCTCCCCTTTTGCAACCACTATCATCTTTTGAGATATATATCCCTTCAGGCGATCGCTCTCCACTCTGGTGATCTCTCTACACTTTTGCAATCTACATTCTCTTTTATGATATGTATCCCTTTTGTGCTCTCTCTCCATTTTTGTGGTCTCTTCACGTTTGTGACATGTATCCCCTTTTGGGATATGTATGCCCTTTTATGTGATCTCTCTCCACTTTTGGGATCTCTCTCCAGTTTTGTTTTTCCTCAACACTTGTGTGATTTCTCTCCCCTTTTGTGATATGTATCCACTTTTGTGATTCTTCACTTTTTTCTCTCTCCTCTTTTGTTATCTCTATCCATTTGTAATCTCTTCCCCTTTTGAAGTATACATCCCCTTTTGAGATCCTTCTCAAGTTTTGTGATCCTTCTCCACTTTGTGATATGTATCCCCTTCAGTGATCTCGATCCCTTTTGTAATCTGTCTTTACTTTTGAGATCTCTCCCATTTTATGATTTTTCTCCATTTTGTCACCTTTCTCCCCTTTTGTGACATGTTTCCACTTTTGTTATCTCTCTCTACTATTGTGATCTCTCACCTTCCTCACCTTTTTGTAATCTCTCTCTCACATTGTGATCTCTCTCAGCTTTTGTGATCTCTCCATTTCGTGACATGTTTCCACTTTTGTTATCTCTCTCTACTATTGTGATCTCTCACCTTCCTCACCTTTTTGTAATCTCTCTCTCACTTTGTGATCTCTCTCAGCTTTTGTGATCTCTCCATTTCGTGACATGTTTCCACTTTTGTTATCTCTCTCTACTATTGTGATCTCTCACCTTCCTCACCTTTTTTTGTAATCTCTCTCTCACTTTGTGATCTCTCTCAACTTTTGTGATCTCTCTCCATTTTGTGATATGTATCCACTTTTGTGATCTCTCTCTACTATTGTGATCTCTCACCTTCCTCACCATTTTGTAATCTCTCTCACTTTGTGATCTCTCTCAACTTTTGTGATCTCTCTACATTTTGTGATTTGTATCTGGTGTTATTATCCCCTTTTGTGATCTAACTCCACTTTTGTGATTTTTCCACTTTTGTGACATCTCTCGAATTTGTCATCTCTCACTTCTTTGTGACCTCTCTCCAGTTTTGAGATATCTCTCCATTTTTGTGATCTCACTCCATTTTGTGATCTCTTTCCACTTTTGTGATATGTATCTCCTTTTGTGTGCTCTCTCCATTTTGCGATTTCTTTCCCTTTGTGATATGTGTCCCTTGTCACCTTTTTCTACTTTTGTGATTTCTCTCAGTTTTTGATTGCTCTCCACGTTTACAGTACGTGGAGAGTGGATTGTAACTAAATCACCCGCGGAGTGGAGTTATCACCCAAGCTATAACTTACAAATTTTGTACATATCAACAAAAAACACAAGCAATGTTTCAGACAATGGACCTCCGGGTTTAACCCGGAGGTCCATTGGCTGAAACTTTGCTGGTGCTGGTTATGCTTTGCAACAAATTTGCAATTATTGCTCGGGTGGAATCTCCACTCTGCGGGTGATTTAGTGATAATACACTATCCACGTACTGTATGATATTTGACCATTTTGTATGATCTCTCTCCACTTTGTGTTCTCCCTCTTTTATGATCGCTTCCACATTTGTGATTTGTAACCAATTTTGTGATCTCTCTTTTCACTTTTTTTCTGCTCGCTCTCCCTTTTCCTCTTTCTCTTCCGTTTGTGAGATAAATCTAATTTTTTGTGATCTCCCTCCACTTGTGTGCTCGCTCTCTACCTTTGTGATGTGTGTCCATTTTTATGAGCACTCTCCTGTTCTGTGATATTCTCCCACTTTGTGATATGTATACCCTTTTGTGATCTCTCTCCACCTTTGTGATCCCTCTTTACTTTCGTGGCATGTATCAACTAATGTGATCGCTCTCTCTTTTCTGATCTGTCCCCCATTGTATGATCTCTCTCCACTTTTGTAATATGTCTCCTCACATTTGAGATTTCTTTCCAGTTTGGTGATCTCCCTCCTTTTTGTGCTCTCTGTCCTCATTTTGTGCTACAATACGTGGAGAGTGTATTATCACTAAATCACCCGCAGAGTGGAGATTCCACCCAAGCAATAATTACAAATGTGTTGCAAAGCATAACCACCACAAGCAAAGTTTCAGCCAATGGACCTCCGGCTTAAACCCGGAGGTCCATTGGCTGAAACATTGCTTGTGTTTTTTGTCGATAGGTACAAAATTTGAAAGTTATAGCTTGGGTGATATCTCCACTCCGCGGGTGATTTAGTCACAATCCACTCTCCACGTACTGTATGTATCCCCTTTTGTCTCTGATTTGTGATGTCTATCCACTTTTGTGATATTTGTCCCTTTTTATGAGCACTTTCCACGTTTGTGATCTCTCTCTACTTTTGGGATATCACTCCATTTTTGTGATCTCTCTACTGTTCATGATCTTCATCTTCCTTTTGTATTCTATCCCTTTTGTAATCTATCTTCAAAGTTGTGATCTCTCTTCACTTTTGTGATCTCTCTCCACTTTTGGGATATCACTCCCTTTTTGTGATCTCTCTCCCTTTTGTAATTTATCTCCACGTTTGTGATTTCTTTCCCTTTTTGAGATCTCTCTCCCTTCTGTAATCTCTTTTCACATTTGTGATCTCTCTTCACGTTTGTTACATTTCTTCCTTTATGACCTCCCTCTCCCTTTTGTAATCTTTTTTCCTACAGTTAAAGCTAAAAGTCCTGTCATGAAATGCGCACAAATAGCACGTTGATATGCGCGTTAATGTACGCGTTATAGCCCAAGTAAAGCTATAAAATTATGTACATATGGCCTGCGCACAAGCAATGTTTCAGCCAATGGACCTCCGGGTAACCCGGAGATCCATTGGCAGAAACATTGCATGTGTTTGCTATGAGTAACCAGGAGAACCTGCCGTGCTTTGGATGCCATTCGATATGGCAATTGCGCGCAATTCCAAAGCGCAATTAAGCCTAGATAAGCGCACTATTGGTGACAGGACTTCTAGTTTTAACTGTATTTATAATCTCTCTCCTCGTTTTGGACTTCTTCCCCTTTTATAATCTGTCTTCATGTTTATGATCACACTCTAAACGTTTGTGATCTCTCTCTACATTTGTGATATCTCTCCACTTTTGTGATTCCTTCCCTTTTGTGACCTCTCTCCAATTCTGTGATCTTTGTTCCCTTTTGTGATCTCTTTCCCTTTTGTGATCTCGCCCCTTTGATGAAGTCACTCCCATTTATATTATAATCTATCTCCCCGTTTTGATACGTGTCCCCTGTTTTTATCGATCTCTGCTTCTTCGATCTCTGTTTTTTGTGATATCGCCTCTTTTGTGATCTCTCTCCCATTTAATATAATCTATCTCCCACTTTTTGATATGTATCCACGTTTGTTATCTATCTCTACTTTTTCGATCTCTGTCCTTTGTAATCTCTCTTCACTTTGTTATCATTGTCCTCTTACACTTAAAACTAGAAGTCCTGTCGCGAACTGTGCGCTTATCTAGGCTTAATTACGCGTATGAAATGCGCGCAATTGCCAGATCGAATGGCATCCAAAGCACGGCATGTTCTCCTGATTACTCGTAGCAAGCACGGGCAATGTTTCTGCCAATGGACCTCCGGGTTACCCGGAGGTCCATTGGCTGAAACATTGCTTGTGCACAGGCCATATTCACAGAATTTGATAGCCTTACTATGGTCATATCGCGTAGATTAACGCGCATATCCACGTGCTATTTGTGCTATTTCAGGACAGGACTTTTAATTTTAACTGTATGTAATCTCTTTATTGTTGACGCCTCTCGTTTGTAATCTCTCCCTACTTCTGTGATCTCTCTGCCTTTTGTAATTTCTCTTCCCTTTTGAGATCTCTCTCCACTTCTGTTATCACTCTCCTCTTTTGTGATATCTCTTCATTTCTCATGTCCCACTTCACCTTTGTTATCTCTCTCAACTTTGTGATCTCTGACCCCCTTTGAGGCATCGCTAACGTGAATGATTTTGATTGTGACTACAACCGGTTTATCATAATACAATCAAACACTAGTCGTACATTCTTTCTGTTGAAGTCTTTTTGTTGTATTGAAAATTCGCCTCATACTTAACCCTTGAACTCTAGTAGTATCGTCCATACAAGTTCAATGGCAGCAATTAGAAGAGTCCATATTCATTATTTGGGGTAGACCAATCAATATTTTCAACGTGCAGCCTCGAGGCTGCACGTTGAAAATATTGATGGCTCTACGCCACATATTTACTTAACAGCCATCCCATTTAATGACGTTATAACCGATCACGTTCCTCGCCGGAAAAACGACCGCCCTTTTAAAGGGTTAATGCAAATGTTCACATATTGCTACTGACCTAGAAACATCTTCTTCTATCCCACTAACACACTGTTTATTGTTGTCAAAACACAAAGCGAACATTTTTCTCACAAAGAAGCATCTTAAAAACGAATTATTTAAAAAACTATTTATTTAAATTATAAATAGATCAGAGTTATTTGTCTGCGTTGATGGAATTCTATTCACATTCATGAACACATCAACCGTGTTTTCTCAACACTCACTAAAAACGCTTAAAAAGATGCATTTTTAAAACGGATTATAATACCTTATCTTATAGTTGGCTAAAAACACATTCTGAAAACTGTTATTGACTTTAACTCCTGTCCCGCTGAGTATTTTCAAAGTATTTGTTACCAAATCTAGTCTCTATTTTTAGATAAATATCCATGTGTGATATGGAAAGCTAGAGCCTCGTTATCATTGGGAATATTGTTTTGTAATTTCAGCAAGCAGTTTGTGTTGCGATGTAGATCTGATTAAGTGGTTTTCAGTAAGTCTTCAAGAATGACTTTCTTTCTGTTGTTTTGCTGGTATGCTGAAACGGGGGATGGGGTTGGGGATTGGGGGTTGGGGTGGTGCAGACGCACTTCAAGGCAGTGTGTCAGATACCCGAAAAGGGCAGTTACTCACACTAGCAGCCCCGCCATGGCACGCCGAAGCATACACGCCTCGAAAGTCGAAAAAGATCCGAGATGAGAGAGTTTGAGAGGAGGTACCCCTCCCATTGGGGGCACCTCCTCCTAAACTCCCCCATTGAATTTCGAAAGCTCCGAGAACGGATTTGGGGTGTATTTCAGCTTTGCTTCGAGAATAAATCATTAAAAAAATTGAGTGACGAACATGGGAAGGGCATTGTCTGCCCCCTCTCGCCCCGTGTTCCGAAGGTAAGGAGGGCAGCTGCCCTCTCTGCCCCCGTGCTTCCGGCGTCCCTGCCTCGAAACACGAAAGCTCGGGTTTTATTTTGCGAAACTCTCAGTCTGTATTCCATCTAATGGTACAACGTCTGCATGATGAGTTTGGATATTTTGAGTCAACGGTTTTGATAGCGTTATTGAGAGTCCTTTGTTTGTATGTGCGAAATAAATTCCACTATTTGTCTGGTGATAATGCCTAAATGGTAAAAAAAAAAACTTTCAAATGTTGACACTCATTCTAACCATTCGAACACTAGTGGTATCTTCCATGTCACTTCGTTGGCAGTAATTGGAATAGTCCATATTTATTATTTGGGGGTGCTGCACGTTGAAACTATTTATTGGTCTCTACCCCATTCATTCACTAAGAAGTCATCCTATTTAATGAAATTATGAAGTATCATGTTCTTCGATCTGGCCCGGAAAAGCGGCCTTTCGACGTCAATAAGTTAAAAGCACCATTAATCGATGAAAAAAAACCCCGAAAGCAACCCATAGCCGCCGGTTATCCTGGTTAGCATTAAACTATGGTGTAACACTTTTAACTCTGAGGTATTCCTCGCCAGACAGTGGTATAGCTTTCTTTCATTATACTTATACCACGGAGTAAGAATTCCCTCCGGATTTACAATTATATGATCTCCATTCAGAAGCGGCGGAAGCTCGATAAAAGTGGAGAGGAACAAATTTTCAAGGTTACCATGGTTTAGCCCAATTTGATTAAACGTTACAATCGTATATCGTGTACCGTGACACACTGTAGTCTCTTGCTTAGATGGACATGCCGCGATGTGGTCGCTGCTCTGTCCATTTCTTCTATTTCAGCCATCTGCCAACCCGAAGGCAAGCCTTCGGGTTGGAAGATGGCCGAAGTAGAAGAAAAGGACCGAAGGTAGGATTCATTGGCCAAATGTTGTTTGAATTTGCAAATAATATATTACAGGAATGCCTGTATATTGGCACGTTTACATGCACCCATTTCAACTCATTGTGTGACCACGCAACATGTCTGTCTCTATTCGTGATACCGGATCGCCGTTTAATCCACATGTACCATTATTATGCCAGTAATTGTCATTGACCAATCAGCTTCACTATCTAGTGACCGTATATGAGACTGTGTATCATCGAGCTGACCGTATATAGAGCTTATATACAATCAGTTCCGACATTTTGTTTTTGACATCCAACGCTCGCTTCGATGATGTTTTTCGCGTGTTCAACGAACAACAATTAATTTCGCGTGTGTGTCTGTTGAGCAACGTACAACTATAATACGTTTCTTCCAGTCTTTGAGAAATTTTAATAAACAAATGTAAATAAATACAATAAATAAACCACTAAAACGGCATGTATAGAAGCGAACTGGCACTGTCTGAAGCGAATGATGAATGGAACTGTTCCCACTTACCTTCTTGAAAGAATTGTTAATCCATTTGCTCCAGTTGTTTTAATTTTCCAGTACTTAACCAGGGAGGTGGGGAGGGGGGCACCAAAAATTTGCAAGACGTGACGTGGGGTGGGTCGGTCTCTTGAGTGCGCCAAAAATGTGCTTTTCCAACATGTGCATTTTTTTGAATTTTTTAAAAATATATCAATATATCATCTAATATATACCATCATTTGTGTTTGAAACCTTAAAGATGATGTTGTACATCACACTCTTCACATAAATACAACATCAGGAGACTTTATATGTGAGAACATTGGGCTTAATCTGGGTAAATGGCACACGTTAGTAGGGGGTGGGTGTCTTGTTCGATGTTGAAAATGTGCAGACAATATTTTGGGAAAATTCTCTCTGATGCACTAAATTCAACCCAAGTTATTTATTTATTAATTTATTTATTTATTTATTGGTGTTTAACGACACTTTAACAACCAGGGTCATATCGTGTCTGTGACAGGTTTACGGGTGGAGGAAGCCAGAGTACCCGGAGAGAACCACCGAGCAACGACGAGCAGTCTTCAACATCATAACCCACGACTGCACTACACGCTGCACAGCGGTACTGCGTACTACACAGCAGAGACAGGCAGGGTTACATTGGCATAAGACATGTGCAGCTCGTCGTGCAGTACGTCTCAGCACACAGCGTCATCGTGCCCCCACATGGGCAATTGGGGTACGTTTATGTTGGATTTTAATGAGAGAGTGGGGGTGGGTGTCTGAGAAGGGTAGTAGAAAATTTGCACGTAGTGGGTGGTTGGGTGGGTTTAAAAAAGAGCCGAAGAAAAAATAGGACGTCACGTCTTGCAAATGTTTAGTGCCCTCCCCTCCCCCTCCCCCTGACTTAACACTGAATTAAAGTTGTGAATTGTTGATATAAATTCCTGTTTATTGAGAAGAAAACTCCGTTGTTTCAGCGCCTGCTACTAGCGTGACCTTCACATGACGTAAAACCGGGAAATTCCCTGATATTGATAAAAGAACATTTGCGCTAGGAATCTGGGTACACTTAGGGTTTTGTCTCTTTCAAAAGAATGGCATAATAAATACGTTATGGGGCTTTCAGTGAACAGATATGGTGTGATATAAGGCTGAGCAAGATCAATATTATCACTTCGCCTTATATCACGCCATATCCGCCCACTGAAAGCCACATAACTTATATTATCCTTCACGGGGTGACAAGAGGTGCCCGTGGCTGTCAAAAGTAATGTGGCGTTAAACCCCAATAAATAAATAAAATAATACGTTATGCAATACCACGAGGTTATAATTCCTTGTCAGGCGATAGTATAACCCCCCCCCCCCCCCCCTCCTTGTCTATACCAACATCACCGTATTAGAATTGATCTGAGACACTAGGATAGAATTCTCCCATTGTGTCCTCTCATGGAATAAGAATATAAGAATTAGTTATCAGGCAGTTATATAACTTCCTCACGTTATACCAATGTCACGTAACTTTCTCCGACTTTTCCATTCTAACAGTTTTACATGCAGTTTCTTGTCAGAAAGTGGGATAAATCGCCAATATAAAAGATGATGTTCGTTATTGGAAAACCGCATTCCATTTCAGTGCTGCAAGTGCAATCTGGGATTAGTGAAATGCGTAGTAGTAGGGCGTTGGTTAGTAATTAAATAAAATTAACCCTCCCCGATTTCCAATAACATTTCTCAATAATAATATACAATGTTACCAATGTAATACCACTACTACGTTTCATGTCTTAAAAAGCAAATTGCCCATTTTTTTATTGGAGGTTAAAGACATTTTCGACAACAGCCAGAATCATCAAGTATTGGACAGGTTTACGGGTGAAAGGAGCCGTAGGGAACCATGAAGCGGCGGCGAGCAACTATATCACTCCTCAACGTACTTACTCCGCACAAGCAGTGTAAGCATTAGTTGAAGACAGGTGCACTATTAAAGTGCAGTACCCCTTAGTACACAGTGATACCGTGACCCCACGAGGACAATCGAGTTTACTTGCCTTGCCTGATGACACAACACAGTTAATCTTGTTGGGGATCGAACTGTAGACCTTACGGTTTAATGCCGTAAACACTGATCGACGCGTTATATTTTCATGTAAAATTTCAACCCAGCTCTGTCCTCCGACAGAAAGTAATCGGACCAAAAGTATCTGACAACATTTGGTCATTTGATGTTACTGACCTTAAGACAAGTTGATCAGCTGTCCAGCCCAACTAAAATTTTATATGATCACCCTTCCATTATCAATAATTTTATTCACTTCTCCATTTATATATGTATATACACTTTTATTTTGATTGTCGCTTGAGTGGTCGCATTACTACTTCCGTCTATAGCCATGTAATTATATTAATATGACAAATCGTTTGATCACATGTTTACTTGTAATATTATAGACACGAGCAACCTAAACATGTCTATTATTCTATATAGATCAGGCGTTCAACTTCTATGAATTACCACAATGAAATGTTTCAGTCTTTATATGAACTACCTGACCTATTGTTAACCTTCTACCTTTCCAGGGAGCACGGTGGCTCAGTAGTAGATTGATGGACTTCTATGCTAGAGGTCCCGAGTTCGATCCCCGTCGGGGACGACCCGCGTTGTGTCCTTGGGCAAGGCACTTTATCACGGTTGCCTACATGGGGGCACGATGACGCAGTGTACTAAGGCGTACTGCACGTCGATGATGCACATGTCTTCAACCGCTGTAGCGGAGCTTGAACAGAGATAGAATGTTGAGGAGCTGACAGTTGCTCGTCGATGCTCGGTGGTTCTCTCCGGGTACTCCGGCTTCCTCCACCTGTAAAACTGCCACGGTCACGATTAGCCATTGTGCATAACTATGTGACCTTAAACACAAATAAATAAATAAATAAATAAATAAATAAATAAATAAATAAATATATAAATAAATAAATAATTTACCTTACGAAGCGACCGCAACCGATCGCGTAATTTACAAACTGGGCAGTTGAATACAAAATAAAAATAATTTCAACAAGAGCATGCATGTGACCCCTCATTGGAACGAGCTCGTTGAGCTCGTTCCAATGAGGGGTCACATGGTATAGTTTTGTAGAATATTTTTGAAAACTGAAAAACCCACTAATTAAAATAGTAAATTTAGTTATCGTTTGCATTGGGTAAATGGTTAACCGTTCCCGGATAGATTGCATATTTTCTCCGTTAGTTGAATATCTCCTCGTGGGAACCCTCGAAAGTTGAGCAGTGCTTGTTTACCTTCTATACACTGGTAAACAAGGTCAGTTTTGCTGGTAAAGTAGAATCCGGTAGCCAATGCCTCAGGTGGAAGTCCTCTGAAATGCGCAACATGGGTATAAACGATTGGCTGGACTTGACTTTTTATCCATGTTGTGGTCACGATTAGTCTTGTGCAGAAATATGTGACCTTAAACACCAAAAAATAATAATAATAAAATAATAAATAAATAAAGCATCTGCTTGATCTCTGATCACAAAACCTCACAGGGTCAGTACTAATTTAATCCTACACCTTGATAGAAAATTGGAATTTGCAGAGAAAATTTATTTTTGCACAATGGCTAATCAGGACCACAACATGGAGATAAAGTCAGGTCGGTCAATCGTTTATACCCCATGTTGCCTATTTTAGAGGATTCGCACACCAAGCATTAGTGACTGGGTCCTATTTACCAGTGAAAAAAGCTTGTTTACCACAGTTAACAAGCACTACTTCACTTCCCGGGGTTCCCATGGGGATTGCAGAGAAAAATTGGTCACAACAAGACACAAGCATCAAACGAAACAAAGTAACAAAGATAAAATTCTAGGCCTCAAATTGATCCAAAATTTAGAATTACCAAACAGAAATCGGTAACGTTTACAATAACAGAGATCAAATTCTAGACCTCAAATTGATCCAAAATTTGGAACAACCAAAGAGAAATCGATAACGTAAACAACGAAAATACTCAATTTACAGGCAGCACAATAATCCCAAAATGGAATTCGTAAAGAGAAATCGGTAACCTTTACAATTACAATGATCACATTGTAGTCACCACATTGATCCAAGCTTCAAATAAGAAAGTCGGTAACGTTTACAATGACAATACTCAAATTATTGGCACCTCTGTGATCCGAAATTGGAATTAGCAAAGAGAAATCAGTAACATTTACAGTTAATAGTAACAAATTACATGCATCACATTGATTCAAGATTGGGATTTATTTATTTATTTATTTATTTATTTATTTATTTATTTATTTATTTATTTGTGTTTAATGTCTCAATGTGTAATCGAACTAAAGGGACAATAAGTCGCTACTATGAAATACTATCGACACTCAGATTTTTCTCATAAACAAAACACTGTATAAAAATTATAAGTCGTTAGAAGTAACATGAAATTGCATAAATCTACATTTAAAGATCTTTAATGTAGACGAAATCGCAGACATAAACGAAGTTATCCGAAAGATATCGGTAACGTCATTTCTGAATACACGCAGTTTCTAATTTTAACTTTTTGCTGTTTGAATAAATGACCGTCACGAAGAACAACTGTGCATTATTTTAGCAATAACTGGACATTATTAGATAAAAAACGTAACATTTAAATAAATTGCAGCTGTGTATTCATTAAGATGAATGTAAAGAGAATCAATCTGAAGAAAACCATCGAGTGGAATTTCTTTTTATTCGTAGTTTAACACTATCTGTTAGTACACTTATTTTGAATAAAGTTTGCTGAGACCATCAAAAAATATTTTATAATTTAAATATTTGATAATCTCACTTTTAAGGTGCAATATACAGTACGCGTAGAGTGGATTGTAACTAAATCACCCGCGGAGTGGAGTTATCACCCAAGCTATAACTTTCAAATTTTGTACATATCGACAAAAAACACAAGCAATGTTTCAGCCAATGGACCTCCGGGTTTAACCCGGAGGTCCATTGGCTGAAACTTTGCTTGTGCTAGTTATGCTTTGCAACAAATTTGCAATTATTGCTCGGGTGGAATCTCCACTCTGTGGGTGATTTAGTGATAATACACTCTCCACGTACTGTAAGTAATGGAATTTTTATGAAATTTTGTTTATTTTGAAATTCCCGCCTCCCATATTCCTTAAATTCAAATTAAATATACACAAATTATACATCAAAATGAAGGTTGAGATGTATAGAACACGAAACACATATGTAATCAACTCATAGAGTTGACAGCAGGCACCACTGGTTCCTGGAAGTCTGCTACCGTATTCGTACCAGAACTGATAATACAATAATATTTCACGACAACAACTTGTGGCCAAATGTGCTTATTTTTTTTTTCTTTCTGACGTTTAAACCCAAAGGTGAAGAGTCCGTTTGTTTTGTTTGAAGCTATACTGAACAAATGGATCGATAAAAAATCAAAACAACCTGTTGGGAACCAGTCTAAATTACATTCGTTATCTATTCTTTTGGGTGTATTTATTGAAATTCGTATCGCTGTTTCCCTTCGGCTGGTGACTATTCACGCCTAACCATTTGCTGGCTTTTACTGGTAGTAAAAACTAAAGTACAAATTTGGGAAGATTTGCGAAAGAGCTGGAAGAAACCTTTTTAAAACAAGTTAGAAGCATGTCCGGATGTCCGAAGATTTACCGAAATAAAGTTGACCAATTTAGAAATATGGAGACAAAACGACACTGGGTTAATGATGTGGATGGAAATGATTGTTGTTTTAATATTATCAAATTTTTGGTTAACTAATTTTTTTATGAATCGATTTCATTTTGCTTTGGACGTTTTCATTTTCACTCCACGCAATTGTCGATTGATAATGGTGTAACGAAATTTGGAACCTTTTCGAAGCGTAACGAATGACTCGACGGGAAAGGACCTAGCATAAACAGTGCTGGGGAAAAAGTTCCGCTGGCTTGTACATCACCCGTTGAATACAGAATTATTTATATCATAGCGGTGATTCCATTAAATACAAGTGTTTAAAATTTAATGGATGTGTAATAAAATTACAGATCTGTTGACATTGAATTTGTAGAGGCTGAACCTCAAAAAAAGGATAAAAAGTGCCCAGACAAATTAATCGTTGAAAGTGAGTTTTTTAAAGAGAAATCGATAACGTTTACAATGACAAGGGTTACATTACAGGTAACACACTGATCCAAAATTGGAATTAGCAAACATAAATCAATAACGTTTTGTTTACAATGACAAGGGGCAAATTACAGTCAACACACTGATCCAAAATTGGAATTAGCAAAGAGAACGATAACGTTACGTTTACTGTGACAATGGCCAAATTACAGTCAACACACTGATCCAAAATTGAAATTTGCAAAGAGAAATCGATAAGGGTACGTATACAGTGACAAGGGGCAAATTACAGTCAACACACTGATCCAAAATTAAAATTAGCAAAGAGAAATCGACAATGTTACGTTTACAGTGACAAGGGCCAAATTACAGTCAACACACTGATCCCAAATTGCAATTAGCAAAGAGAAATCGACAATGTTACGTTTACAGTGACAAGGGCCAAATTACAGTCAACACACTGATCAAAAATTGGAATTAGCAAAGAGAAATCGACAATGTTACGTTTACAGTGACAAGGGACAAATTACAGTCAACACACTGATCCAAAATTGGAATTAGCAAAGAGAAATCGACAATGTTACGTTTACAGTGACAAGGGCCAAATTACAGTCAACACACCGATCCAAAATTGGAATTAGCAAAGAGAAATCGATAATGTTACGTTTACAGTGACAAGGGGCAAATTACAGTCAACACACCGATCCAAAATTGGAATTAGCAAAGAGAAATCCACAATGTTACGTTTACAGTGACAAGGGGCAAATTACAGTCAACACACTGATCCAAAATTGGAATTAGCAAAGAGAAATCGACAACGTTACGTTTACAGTGACACGGGCCAAATTACAGTCAACACACTGATCCAAAATTGGAATTAGCAAAGAGAAATCAACAATGTTACGTTTACAGTGACATGGGGCAAATTACAGTCAACACACTGATCCAAAATTGGAATTAGCAAAGAGAAATCAACAATGTTACGTTTACAGTGACAAGGGCCAAATTACAGTCAACACACTGATCCAAAATTGGAATTAGCAAAGAGAAATCGACAATGTTACGTTTACAGTGACAAGGGCCAAATTACAGTCAACACACTGATCCAAAATTGGAATTAGCAAAGAGAAATCGACAATGTTACGTTTACAGTGACAAGGGGCAAATTACAGTGAACACACTGGTCCAAAATTGAAATTAGCAAAGAGAAATCGACAATGTTACGTTTACAGTGACAAGGGCCAAATTACAGTCAACACACTGATCCAAAATTGGAATTAGCAAAGAGAAATCGACAATATTACGTTTACAGTGACAAGGGTCAAATTACAGTCAACACACTGATCCAAAATTGGAATTAGCAAAGAGAAATCGACAATGTTACGTTTACAATGACAAGGGCCAAATTACAGTCAACACACTGATCCAAAATTGGAATTAGCAAAGAGAAATCAACAATGTTGCGTTTACAGTGACAAGGGGCAAATTACAGTCAACACACTGATCCAAAATTGGAATAAAGAGAAATCGACAATGTTACGTTTACAATGACAAGGGCCAAATTACAGTCAACACACTGATCCAAAATTGGAATTAGCAAAGAGAAATCAACAATATTACGTTTACAGTGACAAGGGGCAAATTACAGTCAACACACTGATCCAAAATTGGAATTAGCAAAGAGAAATCGACAATGTTACGTTTACAGTGACAAGGGGCAAATTACAGTCAACACACTGATCCAAAATTGGAATTAGCAAAGAGAAATCAACAATGTTACGTTTACAGTGACAAGGGGCAAATTACAGTCAACACACTGATCCAAAATTGGAATTAGCAAAGAGAAATCGACAATGTTACGTTTACAGTGACAAGGGGCAAATTACAGTCAACACACTGATCCAAAATTGGAATTAGCAAAATCGACAATGTTACGTTTACAGTGACAAGGGCCAAATTACAGTCAACACACTGATCCAAAATTGGAATTAGCAAAGAGAAATCGACAATGTTACGTTTACAGTGACAAGGGCCAAATTACAGTCAACACACTGATCCAAAATTAGAATTAGCAAAGAGAAATCGACAATGTTACGTTTACAGTGACATGGGGCAAATTACAGTCAACACACTGATCCAAAATTGGAATTAGCAAAGAGAAATCGACAATGTTACGTTTACAGTGACAAGGGGCAAATTACAGTCAACACACTGATCCAAAATTGGAATTAGCAAAGAGAAATCGACAATGTTACGTTTACAGTGACAAGGGGCAAATTACAGTCAACACACTGATCCAAAATTGGAATTAGCAAAGAGAAATCGACAATGTTACGTTTACAGTGACAAGGGCCAAATTACAGTCAACACACTGATCCAAAATTGGAATTAGCAAAGAGAAATCGACAATGTTACGTTTACAGTGACATGGGGCAAATTACAGTCTACACACTGATCCAAAATTGGAATTAGCGAAGAGAAATCGACAATGTTACATTTACAGTGACAAGGGGCAAATTACAGTCAACACACTGATCCAAAATTGGAATTAGCAAAGAGAAATCGACAATGTTACGTTTACAGTGACAAGGGGCAAATTACAGTCAACACACTGATCCAAAATTGGAATTAGCAAAGAGAAATCGACAATGTTACGTTTACAGTGACAAGGGGCAAATTACAATCAGTTTTTCTATGTGTTAACAATCATATACAGGTAGTAAATAACAACTCTTCGGGCGCCTTAACTTGGACAAAATCCGCATGTTATTTTACAGCACCACTCACCACAAAAAACCCGTCTGTAAGTATTTATATTTGGTGCAGCCTAAATTACCATTGATCATTCTTAGGGGGGTTGGGGATCAGATGCTTATCTTATTCAATGAGAATAAACCTAAATTAGGTTAACAAATGAATAACGTTCATCTAATCTTTGTTGTGTTTTTATTGTCGCATTTTCTCACTTATTGACTCGTCCGGTGGACCGGTCCGGTGGAGTCCGGTGGAGTTCAGTGGAGTCCGGTGGAATCCGGTGGAGTTCGGTGGAGTTCGGTGGAGTCCGGTGGACCGGTCCGGTGGAGTCCGGTGGACCGGTACGTTGGAGTCCGGTGGACGAGTCAATAAGGGAGATAGAGTACAGTCTCCGTGGATTTGTCGTAAACCACAGGGGGGCAGTGATGTCCACGCATGCGTTTACCAGGTAGTAAAAATCATCAGCAGCAAAATTTTAATTAATGAAGCACCGGGTTGTACCCGGTGCTTCATTAATTAAATTTTTGATGATTATTCCTGTAATTAGTGTTTAGAATCTAATATTATTGCGTCCGTGGAAATATTGCCCACGCGTGGAAAGTAACCAGTCCACGGCGACTGTACTGTAATGTGACAATGAGAACACGACGCATTCACACCCCTTTGTAGAATAGACTAATTAACAAGATTCCATACATTCTTTTAGTCCAGTACTCACCCAGTAAGTTGGTTTGAGCAGTTTATGCATTAACACAGTAAATCACTTGACCGGCTTTTACCGGGTCTTTTGGTTCGGTTTTCAGGTTTACCACAAAAATCGGAACTGAACCGGAAAAAAAAAAATAACAAATATATAAATAAATAAATAAATAACAAAAATAAAAAATAACCCCTCAACAAAACCAGAAAGCAAAACAAAAAAATCCGCTCAGCTTGTTTATAATACAGATGTGCAACAGTCAAGAATGGAACAGTCCGGTACGACAATATAGAGTAATGCCCATAACAAACATTACCTATTGAAAAGAAACACGTACATACAATTATCATATTTGATAAGGATAGAATTACCACCTGACATACTCAATACAGACGTACCCTATAACAGTATGTAACAGTATGACATACACATAGATTTATATGACAATGTTTAAGACATACTCAAGCGTGTTTAAAAAATGAATTTATCGTATACTGTTGAACAGAAATAAAGCCAGAAAACGTCCCAGCATGCATTGTTGATAAACCAAGACTGAAATAATAATCCCTTTTCAACACATTACAAGAGATAATTTGCATGTTTGTGGGAATTTAACTCCTCACATGCCGCTGACAGATATCTCCGCCCAGCGCAGGAAATCTCGTGCCAGTAAAATAAGTATCATTTGGTCACTTTTAGCTACATTATCCCCTGAAAATGGAATCAACTTTTCGGTGAGTGATTTCATGTTTATGTTTATTGATGTTTTAAGATCACATATTTCTGCACAATGGCTAATCATGACCACGACAGTTTACGGGTGGAGGAAGCTGGAATACCAGGAGAGAACCACCGAGCAACGACGAGCAACTGTCAGCTCCCCAAACATACTAACTCCACACATGCAGGGTTAGCATTGGTTGAAGAGTGCATCATCGACGTGTAGTGTCCCCACGATGTGCATTGTCCCCACGACGTGCAGTGTCCCCACGACGTGCAGTGTCCCCACGACGTGCCGTGTCCCCACGACGTGCAGTGTCTCACGGCGTGCAGTGTCCCTACGACGTGCAGTGTCCCCACGACGTGCAGTGTGCCCACGTGGGCAATGGGGGTGGATGGTACTGGCAATGGTCTTGTTCAAGGACACAACGCGGTTGCCGCAGGTAGGATTCGAACCGAGGATCTCTCGGATTGCAGCATGCACCTCTATCTACTGAGCCCCAGCGCCCCCAGTAATTTCATGAGATTCATTTCTCTTCAATTTTCATCAAATATAGTCATGGCTGTTTCATAGCAGCCATAACTAGATTTAATGGCAACTATTTTTAAAAATCGTCGCCTGAGTGCTAGAATGTTCTATGTCCCATAGGGGACATAGAACATTCTAGCACTCAGGCGACGAAATACTGAGCGGATTAAGAGGTAAGATCGATTTCAACAGCCAGGATCAAACTGTGTCGGACTGAATCTTCGGTCAGAATTACAGGTGGGGGAAAACTAACTCGACAGAACCACTGAGCAACGGCAAGTAATTATATTATCGGACTCTCCAACTCACTAACTCGTGAAGAACTGTGTTAGAGTCATTTGAAGGCAGCGCTTCAACTTCTTTGTGTCCACAACAATGTTGATTATTGGGACACCTTTTTGTAGGATGTGGGTTGGGGGTTGAGGGGTGTGCATGACGGCAAGCCACAGTGCGGTAGTTGAAAACACTACAAATTATGAGTGATTAAAATCTGGATAGAAACAGTAAAATTTTGATTACGTCACTCCTGAGACCCCATATCTGATGACGTCGTACGTTGTGAGTTGGTTTCCGTTGGTTTCGT
Organism: Pictodentalium vernedei; assembly: GCA_031216915.1. Lineage (NCBI taxonomy): Eukaryota > Metazoa > Mollusca > Scaphopoda > Dentaliida > Dentaliidae > Pictodentalium > Pictodentalium vernedei. The sequence goes on along the minus strand of CM062295.1, from coordinate 2,187,312 downwards.
GAGTGGGATTGAACTGTTTATCCGATACAAATAGCAGACGACAATAGCAGATGACATAGCAGACGACAGCTGGAAGGAAACAACATTTCCTGAATAACTAAATATTTTCATTTTTCAACTTCGAAACCTTGATTTTGACTCCTCAACCACCTCGTTCCAATGAGCGGCCATAAGCTATGTTTTCAAGCGAAAAGTTAAAAAAAATAAAAAAACATTGTTTCGCGATATTTGTGAATAGCGCTGACCAGTTTCGTCGTTAAGTAATGGATGAATACGGAGCAGCGTTAATGGATGAAATGGTGGCGGTGTTAATGGATGAATAGGGAGCAGCGTTAATGGATGAATAGGGAGTATAGGGAGTGGCGTTTTACCCTTGTGTTCACTCTGTATCACTAAATGCAAACCAGATAATATAGGCAGAGGCGCGCTGGCTCAGTGGTAGACCGTCGGACTTCTATGTTAGAAGGGGGGAGGGGGGGGGGGCGGTGGCTCAGTAGGTACAGGTGCAGGCTGCAAGCCGAGAGGTCCTCGATTCGAACCCCCACCTGCGGCGTTGTGTCCTTGGGCAAGACACTTCACCACCATTGCCCACGTGGGGGCACGGTGACGATGTGTACTAAGGCGTACTGCACGTCGATGGTGCACCTGTCTTCACCCAATGCTAACCCTGCTTGTGTGGAGTTGGTATGTTGGGGAGCTGACAGTTGCTCGCCGTTGCTCGCCGTTGCTCGGTGGTTCTCTCCGGGTACTCGGGCTTCCTCCACCCGTAAAAACTGTCACGGTCATGGTTAGCCATTGTGCAGAAATATGTGACCTTAAACACCAATACAAAAATAAATATAAATATTCTATGTTAGAGGTCCCGAGTTCGATCCCCGTCTGGGACGACCCGCGTTGTGTCCTTGGGCAAGGCACTTTATCCCGGTCGCCCACATGGGGGCAGGATGACGCCGTGTACTAAGGCGTAAAGCACTACGATGGTGCACAGGTCTTCAACAACTGTAACCCTGCTTCAGCGGAGCTTGAACAGAGTTAGAATGTTGAGGAGCTGACAGGTGCTCGTCGACTCTTGGTGGTGGTTCTCTCCGGGTACTCCAGCTCCCTCCACCCGTAACTGTCACGGTCACGATTAGCCATTGTGCATAAGTATGTGACCTTAAATACCAATAAATAAATAGATAACATAGGCTATAAAAAATAAAAGCAAAATGCAGTGAATAACTCCTTCCCATACGGCATTGCTTGTTGGAGTGTACAACCTTTAGACTCTCTTGTTCTTCAATACGTCATATCGGATTAATATTATTCTCTGAATTTCAAAGTGGTCGAAGAAAAGAAAAGTTACAAGTGTTTGAAATGTTATTTGCACTAAAATATAAACTAAGAGTTTAAATTTATCGAATATTTTAATTAAAGTTTTGATAACCTTTAGCCTCACCTTTCTTCAATAAGTCATTTCGCATTAATATTATGTTCCACTTTCTATAGAAGGCACACGGCAACATATACAACTATTTGGAACGCTACTTGAACAAAAATATACACAAACAGTTATGTAATATGTTAATTAATTTCTCCACTTTAATTATTATAATAAATGGGAACTGTTGTACTTGTTTGTTCCACTCTTGGGGAGCGCGGCAACTCAAAGATAGACTGTTGGACTTCTCTGCTAGAGGTCCCGAATTCGATTCCCGGACGCGTTGTGTCCTTGGGCAAGGCACTTTATCCCGGTTGCCGACATGGGGGCACGATGACGTCGTGTACTAAGGTTCTACTGCAGGTCGATGGTGCACATGTCTTCAACCGCTCTAACCCTGCTTGAGCGGAGCTTGAATAGAGTTAGAATGATGAGGAGCTGACAGTTGCTCGTCGATGCTCGGTGGTTCTCTCCGGGTACTCTGGCTGCCTCCACCCGTAAAACTGTCACTGTCACGATTAGCCATTGTGTGTAAGTTTGTGACCTTAAGCACCAATAAATAATAATAATAATGAAAAAAAAAAAAAAAAATAATAATAATAATAATAATAATAATAATAATAATAATTGTTCCACTCTTATTCTGACGCCTATTATCTTGACTTTTTCATGAAATCCAGTCATGGCTGCTGTATAGCAGCCATGACTGGACTTTGTAAAAAATATGAACAACTGAATTAAAAAAATTTTCAACAATAATTAATCATGTTTATTTCGATGAATGTTGTTAAGTGGAAGCAAAATTATCTATTCAAGTGACTGATAAAGTATTAATTATGAAAAACAAAGTGCTTGTTAACTTTCTTTTATCTGCATACATCTCAAAACAATATCAGATGTAGATTTTAAATTATTAGGTGATCAGTTCATCCGGAGGCCATCCGGGGGCGTGGCCGATTATTACAGAATACCTGTGTCGTACAACTCTCCACTTGTTGAAAGTTTGTGAAAATTGCGTTGGGTAAAGGCTTAAAATCGCGATAGAACGTGATTTTCCTGTTCTTGTGAAGGAAGATTATATACACTTGTCCGTTTAAGGAATCGTATTGAGCATGCGGTCGTGAGTTGAACTAGTGAACAAGAATGCTGATGGCAAATTTTTTTAGAAATGCCTTGAAAATGGCAATGAACATCGGCTGAGAGGAATGAGGTTACTGTTACAAAAATACGTCCCCAGACTTCAGCAAGCTTAGATACTCGCCGCCTTGTAGGAGCGAGCAGGAAAAAAGTATTGTCTTTTGCCTCACTTTATTCTACATACTTCACTTTACTTAAATTAGGGAGAATGTCTGTTCCTCACTCGAGAAAGAATGTCATTGCAAAATTATTTATTTATTGGGGTTTAACGACACTTTCGACAGACAGGGTCACCTCGTGTTGGACAGTTTTACGGGTGGATGAAGCCAGGTTACCAAGAGAGAACCTCCGAACAATGGGGAGCAAATGCTAGACTCTCCAAAGTTATAACTCCACACAAGTTGGGTTACCATTGGTTGAAGACAAGTACTCCATCGATGTACAGTACGTCGTGGTACACAGCGCCATCGTGCCTCCACATGGGCAATCGCGAAGAAGTGCCTTGCACAAGGACACAACGCAGACATTGCAACAGAAATGGTTGAAATTCAAATCGCTCCCGATTGCGTTCCCATCGGCAACACCCTCCGAACGATCCTGTTATTGAACAACAAGATGAAGGTTTTTGCATTTCAGAGATCAGTTAAATAGAAGTTCGCCTACATGTTAATAGGCCATTTTTCCCAGACCGGACTTCAAGGTGATATTAGCATTATTTTATCTCACAATTAGAATTTTGCAACGATGTGACCCTGGCTGCTGAAAGTGTAGTTAAAACCCAACAAAGAAATAAAAAGAGAAACAAAAGACACATCGATAATATTCCTATCAACAAAATCTCCCTTAACTCCATCAAAAGTTGTATGCAAAAATTATTTTATGAAGAAAAACATTTGTCATTTCGCGAAACAATGAACACTGAATCCGTCGTTTTTATTTATTTATTTATTTATTTATTTATTTATTTATTTATTTATTTATTGGTGTTTAAGGTCACATACTTATGCACAATGGCTAATCCTGACCGTGAGAGAACCACCGAGCAACGACGAGCAGCTGCCAGCTCCCCAACATCGTAACTCCGCACTGCAGAATAGGCAGGGTTAGATTGGATGAAGACATGCGCACCATCGACGTGCAGTACGCCTTAGTACACGGCGTCATCGTGCACCCATGTGGACAGTCGGGGTTAAGTGACTTGCCCAAGGACACAACGCTGAAGTCCGAATCGATCGCTCAGACTGTCACCCACCCGAGGACTAACCGGGCTCGACGTTGCTTAACTTCGGTGATCTGACGAGGATCGGTTACCGTAACGCCACCGCGCCCCCGAATCCGTCCTAAGGATCTGTTGTAATGTAACCATTTAGACAAGAAAGACATCTTTTCCGACTCGGAACCACGACTCGTCATAATTTCCCAAAATAATGAATGTGGGCTCAAATTGTTTCATTGAACTGACATATAATATACCACCAGGGTTCAAAGGTTTTTTTTCTGAACTTCTCTTTTTATGCAAAATTGATTCATCCACTTCGCAAACTTTGCGAACCCAGATTCCATGTCGATCAGAACATTAAGCTTAAACAACCTTTGACCCCTTGTATACATTTTTCACATTCCGTAAATCCTTCCTCTGCGGTTTCCTTTATAGAAAGAAAAGATGTGTGCGTGTTAAGAATGACGAAACGCTGTATTTAAGGTCCTATATAAGTCATGAAATACATTTACTATGAAATTCCCAAGTCTGAAATTCTTTAAGTTTCACAAATTATACATAAAAATGAAGGTTGTCGCGTCTGTAACATGAGACATATTTCGTCGACTGAGTGCTGGGATGTTCTATGTCCCGTATTCTAGAACTCAGGCGACGATTTGTCTATTTGTCTTTAGCTCGAACAGTTGATGAAAGGAATAAACTTCTCGAGCTTAAGACAAATAGATAAACAGAGAAATATGTCTACTATCGTTTTCATACCGGTGTAAAAGGAATGGAAGTCCGTAGGAACGTTAGTCCCTCTGGACTATTATTCCGCGGAATTATAGTCCTAGTTCCGCGGAATAATAGTCCAGAGGGACTAATTTTCCTACGGACTTCCATTCCTGTTACACCGGCACTTATCAAAAAAAATAATTTCCTGAGAAGAACCTGTGAATAAAATTGCCTCAGATATTCAAAAACAAAGCTAGGGATTAAAAAAAAATTTTTAAGAGGCATCGAAAGGATTACGTAGCGGAAAATGCTTTCTGTTATTATAATTGTCATACCTGCAACAAAAATGTTAAAAAAAAAAAAAATATCGCAGAATCTGCTGTAAAATGAAGGCCCATTCAGACCTTTGATTTCTTGGATGAAATGATTTCAGTCGCCTGAATAAAATAGATTTTCGTTAAAAATTATTCTACTTAAAAAAAGAATTTGATGTGTTTGAGGCTTCCTTTGATATAAAAGCAACTGAAGTATCAGGTTCAATCTTTTTTTAGTTTTTATTGGTGTTTTGTGATAAATGTGTTTTTATCTTTCATTTAAAATGTGTGTGAAGTTTGAAATGAGCCATTGGTTAACAACAATTGTATTTAATGTTGTGTAAAATATTTCACATCTTACACCTCGAGCTAAATATTTCTATGATGAATCAGTAAACACTAAACTATGATTTGCTGTTTAAAAAGAACCGTTTTTGATTTGACAGATATATTTGGAATTCAGTACTTTTTACTCGAGTCCGTTCTTAGCGCCTGTAATTTTTGCTTCGAGCTGATCACACAGAGACAAGGAAATATTTTTGTCCTTTCTTCTTACCGGGAAGGTTTGGGGGGGGGGGGTGGGGGGGGGTGGGGGGGGGTGGTTGAGAGCAGGGCTTATATTTCGACGAGAATCCGAGAATCGATTCACACAAAGATTCGCGCAATAAAACCCATGAGAATCTATGTGGATTCTCGCTTCACCACTGGTACGATTGTCATGAAAAAAATTGTGTCAATTTAGCCCTTTACTTAACATAATGGAATCAAATTAGCCAATACAAGACTAATATGACCTGAAATATCTTGACACTTTGTCAGTAAAATTGTACAAATATGGCTGTCATTGGAACCGGCTCAATGAGCCGGTTCCAATGACATCCATATTTGTAAGGTTTTACTTGTTTATTTAAAAAAAAACTATCAAATTCAGTTTATGTTTTAAAAATCAAAAAGCTGTGCAGGGTAAAGGGTTAACATGTGTTATCAGTTTTCAACAAGACAGGGGTTCAACCATGGTGGCCTCATGGGATCCTGAGACACGCAAAGTAGGTATGGATTCTCGCAACCATTTCTGCGTGAATCTAAATGGATTCTCCCAAATTTAGATGAAATATAAGCCATGGTGAGACGTTAGGTTGAATTTTTTTGTCATGTTTACCACCCACCCGTCGTTTTTGCATTTTTGCCCACGAGTTTTAGACATCCACTCCCCCAAAACAAGATTTGCGTGATTTGTTGCTGTGATACAGTTTCTTACATTTTAAAAACAACTGTTCTGCTTGCACACTTTGATATTACATATTCTGTAAGACTAAATAAAATTTACTCAATACAAATGTCAGCATGTGTTGCTGAGTGTCACAGAATATGTATTGTTAGTTTTGTAAACTTGAAACAGAGGGTGTATAGGTACAGTGGTCATCATTTCATTATGTCAGCCAGGGAGAAGATGCATTGAAGATGCACTTAAGAACAGTTTGAACCATCCTATATGAACCAGCGATTATAAATATTCTCTTGTTCACATTGTCATATAGAATGGACCAGACACTACCTTTCGTAGGTCTTGTTATGTTGTGTTTTTGTTTATTTTTATTGATTTTATTAGATTTTCTGGGATTTATCCTGTATTTATTTTCAATCAATATTATATAGATAGTAATCGCTTGAATGGACTGGTTACGTGAAATAATTCATGAGAGGTTTGGGACGTTGTGCAAACACGAGTGCGCGAATGCGCACGAGTGTTTTACAATATAGTCCCTCGCCTCGAATGAATTATTTAACGTAACCAGTCCTGGCCAGGGCTATTCTCAAAAATCGTCATTTAATTTTCATTATTTTTTCATTTTGTGTCTCTAAAACATAGGTTATGTCCCCTCATGGGAACGAGCTCGACAAAAAAATGAAAATAATAGTTACTCAAGAATTTCTTTTTGCAAGTGTCGTCTGCTTTTCATGTTAGGTAAATGGTTAAACCCCCCCCCCCCCCAAAAAAAAAAACCATTGAAGTCCCCATTACACCTACGACAAAGCGCCTTCGTTTGCGCGCACGGATACATGACACAATTGTTGATTGCATAATTCACTTGTTATAATCAAACCCGGAAATCCCAGTAAATCACACTGTGGAAAGTAATGGCAAACGTTATTGATTAGAATCTATATATATATTTACAAGCCTTTGTACTGGCCCTTATGCTTAAAATGATACAACATTCTTAATTGTTTGATCCTAATACTTGAATCTGTGTTACTTTAGGCCATTGAGACAATTAAGAATGTTCTCTTGGGCAAAACCACGGCAAATTGCTGCAACCTCCTGAACGAACTGACCAGAAGCCTTAAAATATTTTTAAAAAATACACGCAAAAAATTTCCTCCCCTGTATTGGTACCCGCCCCATGACATGACTCAGTGAAACCAATTTTTATTGAAAAATTAACACATAGTGTCTGTCATCATAGTGGATACAATTTACACATACAGTACGTGGAGAGTGGATTGTAACTAAATCACCCGCGGAGTGGGGTTATCACAAAAGCTATAACTTTCAAATGCAGTACACATCGACAAAAACACAAGCAATGTTTCAGCCAATGGACCTCACGGTTAAACCCGGAGGTCCATTGGCTGAAACTTTGCTGTGCTGGTTATGCTTTGCAACAATTTGCAATTATTGCTCGGGTGAAATCTCCACTCTGCGGGTGATTTAGTGATAATACACTTTCCACGTACTGTAGCGTACACTTTTGCTTTTCTCACCACAGACAATCATAATAAATAACAAATATGATCAAATAAAGGCTAGGTCGATGTTTTATCCCTTTTCATGGTACAGTATTGTATAGGTCGATAGTTTATCCCTTATCGTTGAACAGTGTTGTATAGGTCAATGGTTTATCCCTTATCATTGTACAGTGTTGTATAGGTCGATGTGTTATCCCTTATCATTGTACAGTGCTGTATAGGTCGATAGTTTATCCCTTATCATTGAACAGTGTTGTATAGGCCAATGGTTTATCCCTTATCATTGTACAGTGTTGTATAGGTCGATGTATTATCCCTTATCATTGTACAGTGTTGTATAGGTCGATAGTTTATCCCTTATCATTGAACAGTGTTGTATAGGTCAATGGTTTATCCCTTATCATGGTACAGTATTCTATAGGTCGATGTATTATCCCTTATCATTGTACAGTATTGTATAGGTCGATGGTTTATCTCTTATTGTACAGTATTGTATAGGTCAATGATTTATCTATTATCATTGTACAGTATTGTATAGGTCGATGGTTTATTCCTTTTCATGGTAAAGTATTATATGGGTCGATGCTATACCCCTTATCATTGTACAGTATTGTACAGGTCATTGGTTTATCTCTTATTGTACAGTATTGTATAGGTCAATGATTTTTCCCTTATCATTGTACAGTATTGTATAGGTCGATGGTTTATCTCTTATTGTACAGTATTGTATAGGTCAATGATTTTTCCCTTATCATTGTACAGTATTGTATAGGTCGATGGTTTATCTCTTATTGTACAGTATTGTATAGGTCGATGATTTTCCCCTTATCATTGTACAGTATTGTATAGGTCAATGGTTTATCCCTTATCATGGTACAGTATTGTATAGGTCGATGGTTTATCTCTTATTGTACAGTATTGTATAGGTCAATGGTTTACCCCTTATCATGGTACAGTATTGTATAGGTCGATGGTTTATCTCTTATTGTACAGTATTGTATAGGTCAATGGTTTATCCCTTATCATGGTACAGTATTGTATAGGTCAATGATTTTCCCCTTATCACTGTACAGTATTGTATAGGTCGATGGTTTATCCCTTATCATTGTACAGTATTGTATAGGTCGATGGTTTATCCCTTATCATGTTACAGTATTGTATAGGTCAATGGTTTATCCCTTATCATGGTACAGTATTGTATAGGTCAATAATTTTCCCCTTATCATTGTACAGTATTGTATAGGTCAATGGTTTATCCCTTATCATGGTACAGTATTGTATAGGTCAATGATTTTCCCCTTATCATGGTACAGTATTGTATAGGTCAATGGTTTATCCCTTATCATGGTACAGTATTGTATAGGTCAATGATTTTCCCCTTATCATTGTACAGTATTGTATAGGTCAATGGTTTATCCCTTATCATGGTACAGTATTGTATAGGTCGATGGTTTATTCCTTTTCGTGGTACAGTATTGTATAGGTCAATGATTTTCCCCGTATCATGGTACAGTATTGTATAGGTCAATGGTTTATCCCTTATAATGGTACAGTATTGTATAGGTCAATGATTTTCCCCTTATCATTGTACAGTATTGTATAGGTCAATGGTTTATCCCTTATCATGGTACAGTATTGTATAGGTCGATGGTTTATCCCTTATCATGGTACAGTATTGTATAGGTCGATAGTTTATACCTTATCATGGTACAGTATTGTATAGGTCAATGGTTTATTCCTTATCATGGTACAGTATTGTATAGGTCAATGGTTTATCCCTTATCATGGTACAGTATTGTATAGGTCAATGGTTTATCCCTTATCATGGTACAGTATTGTACAGGTCAATGGTTTATCCCTTATCATGGTACAGTATTCTATGGGTCGATGTATTATCCCTTATCATTGTACAGTATTGTATAGGTCAATGATTTTTCTCTTATCACTGTACAATATTGTATAGGTCGATGGTTTATTCCTTTTCGTGGTACAGTATTATATAGGTCGATGGTATATTCCCTATCGTTGTACGGAGTTACATAGGTCAATGGTTTATCCCTTATCATGGTACAGTATTGTATAGGTCGATGGTATATCACTTATCATTGTACAGTATTGTATAGGTCGATGGTTTATCCCTTATCATGGTACAGTATTCTATAGTCGATGGTTTATACTTTTTCATTGTATAGTGTTGTAGAGGTCGATAGTGTAACGCTTTTCATGGTACAATATTGTATCGGTCGATAGTGTGTCCCTTATCATGGTACAGTATGGTATAGGATGATGGTTTATCCCTTATTATTGTACAGTGTTGTATGGGTCGATAGTTATTCCTTTTTTATGGTACTGTATTGTATGGGTCGATGGTATATCCCTTATCATCGTACAGTTTTGTATAGATCGATGGTTTATCCCTTATAGTGGCACAGTGTAGTATGGGTCTATTGTATGTCCCTTATCATTGCACAGTGTTGTATGGGTCGATGGTATGCCCCTTATCATCTTACAGTGTTGTATAGGTCGATAGTTTATCCATTATCATGGTAGAGTAATGTATAGGTCAATGATTTATCGATTATGATACGGTATTGCGAAGGTCGATAGTTTATCCCTTATCATGGTACAGTGTTGTATAGGTCGATAGTTTATACCTTATCATGGTACAGTGTTGAAAAGGTCAATGATTTATCGATTATGATACGGTATTGCGAAGGTCGATAGTTTATCCCTTATCATGGTACAGTGTTGTATAGGTCGATAGTTTATACCTTATCATGGTACAGTGTTGAATAGGTCAATGATTTATCGATTATGATACGGTATTGCGAAGGTCGATAGTTTATCCCTTATCATGATACAGTGTTGTATAGGTCGATAGTTTATCCCTTATCATGGTACAGTGTTGTATAGGTCGATAGTTTATCCCTTATCCTGGTACAGTGTTGAACAGGCCGATAGTTTATCTCTTATTATGGTACAGTGTTGTATAGATGGATAGTTTATCCTTTATCATGGTACAGTGTTGTATAGGTCGATAGTTTATCCCTTATCATGGTACAGTGTTGTATAGGTCGACAGTTTATCCCTTAACATGGTGCAGTGTTGTATAGATGGATAGTTTATCCCTTATCATGGTACAGTGTTGTATAGGTCGATAGTTTATCCCTTATCATGGTACAGTGTTGTGTAGGTCGATAGTTTATCCCTTATCATGGTACAGTGTTGTATAGGTCGATAGTGTTTATCCCTTATCATGGTACAGTGTTGTATAGGTCGATAGTTTATCCCTTATCATGGTACAGTGTTGTATAGGTCGATAGTTTATCCCTTATAATGGTACAGTGCTGTATAGGTCGATAGTTTATCTTCTATCATGGTACAGTGTTTTACAGGTCGATAGTTTATCTTCTATCATGGTACAGTGTTGTATAGGTCGATAGTTTATCTTCTATCATGGTACAGTGTTGTATAGGTCGATAGTTTATCCCTTATTATGGTACAGTGTTGTATAGGTCGATAGTTTATCTTCTATCATGGTACAGTGTTGTATAGGTCGATAGTTTATCTTCTATCATGGTACAGTGTTGTATAGGTCGATAGTTTATCTTCTATCATGGTACAGTGTTGTATAGGTCGATAGTTTATCTTCTATCATGGTACAGTGTTGTATAGGTCGATACTTTATCTTCTATCATGGTACAGTGTTGTATAGGTCGATAGTTTATCTTCTATCATGGTACAGTGTTGTATAGGTCGATAGTTTATCCCTTATAATGGTACAGTGTTGTATAGGTCGATAGTTTATCTCTTGTCATGGTACAGTGTTGTATAGGTCGATAGTTTATCCCTTATCATGGTACAGTGTTGTATAGGTCGATAGTTTGTCTTCTATCATGGTACAGTGTTGTATAGGTCGATAGTTTATCTTCTATCATGGTACAGTGTTGTATAGGTCGATAGTTTATCTTCTATCATGGTACAGTGTTGTATAGGTCGATAGTTTATCCCTTATTATGGTACAGTGTTGTATAGGTCGATAGTTTATCTTCTATCATGGTACAGTGTTGTATAGGTCGATAGTTTATCTTCTATCATGGTACAGAGTTGTATAGGTCGATAGTTTATCCCTTATCATGGTACAGTGTTGTATAGGTCGATAGTTTATCTTCTATCATGGTACAGTGTTGTATAGGTCGATAGTTTATCTTCTATCATGGTACAGTGTTGTATAGGTCGATAGTTTATCTTCTATCATGGTACAGTGTTGTATAGGTCGATAGTTTATCTTCTATCATGGTACAGTGTTGTATAGGTCGATAGTTTATCTCTTGTCATGGTACAGTGTTGTATAGGTCGATAGTTTATCTTCTATCATGGTACAGTGTTGTATAGGTCGATAGTTTATCTTCTATCATGGTACAGTGTTGTATAGGTCGATAGTTTATCTTCTATCATGGTACAGTGTTGTATAGGTCGATAGTTTATCTTCTATCATGGTACAGTGTTGTATAGGTCGATAGTTTATCTTCTATCATGGTACAGTGTTGTATAGGTCGATGGTTTATCTTCTATCATGGTACAGTGTTGTATAGGTTGATAGCTTATCTTCTATCATGGTACAGTGTTGTATAGGTCGATAGTTTATCTTCTATCATGGTACAGTGTTGTATAGGTCGATACTTTATCTTCTATCATGGTACAGTGTTGTATAGGTCGATAGTTTATCTTCTATCATGGTACAGTGTTGTATAGGTCGATAGTTTATCTTCTATCATGGTACAGTGTTGTATAGGTCGATAGTTTATCTTCTATCATGGTACAGTGTTGTATAGGTCGATAGTTTATCTTCTATCATGGTACAGTGTTGTATAGGTCGATAGTTTATCTTCTATCAAGGTACAGTGTTGTATAGGTCGATAGTTTATCTTCTATCATGGTACAGTGTTGTATAGGTCGATGGTTTATCTTCTATCATGGTACAGTGTTGTATAGGTTGATAGTTTATCTTCTATCATGGTACAGTGTTGTATAGGTCGATAGTTTATCTTCTATCATGGTACAGTGTTGTATAGGTCGATAGTTTATCTCTTGTCATGGTACAGTGTTGTATAGGGCGATAGTTTATCCCTTATCATGGTACAGTGTTGTATAGGTCGATAGTTTATCTTCTATCATGGTACAGTGTTCTATAGGTCGATAGTTTATCTTCTATCATGGTACAGTGTTGTATAGGTCGATAGTTTATCTTCTATCATGGTACAGTGTTGTATAGGTCGATAGTTTATCTTCTATCATGGTACAGTGTTGTATAGGTCGATAGTTTATCTTCTATCATGGTACAGTGTTGTATAGGTCGATAGTTTATCTTCTATCATGGTACAGTGTTGTATAGATGGATAGTTTATCTTCTATCATGGTACAGTGTTGTATAGGTCGATAGTTTATCCCTTATTATGGTACAGCGTTGTATAGGTCGATAGTTTATCTTCTATCATGGTACAGTGTTGTATAGGTCGATAGTTTATCTCTTGTCATGGTACAGTGTTGTATAGGTCGATAGTTTATCCCTTATAATGGTACAGTGTTGTATAGGTTGATAGTTTATCTTCTATCATGGTACAGTGTTGTATAGGTCGATAGTTTATCTTCTATCATGGTACAGTGTTGTATAGGTCGATAGTTTATCGTCTATCATGGTACAGTGTTGTATAGGTCGATAGTTTATCTCTTGTCATGGTACAGTGTTGTATAGGTCGATAGTTTATCTTCTATCATGGTACAGTGTTGTATAGGTCGATAGTTTATCTTCTATCATGGTACAGTGTTGTATAGGTCGATAGTTTATCCCTTATCATGGTACAGTGTTGTATAGGTCGATAGTTTATCTTCTATCATGGTACAGTGTTGTATAGGGCGATAGTTTATCTTCTGTCATGGTACAGTGTTGTATAGGTCGATAGTTTATCCCTTATCATGGTACAGTGTTGTATAGGTTGATAGTTTATCTTCTATCATGGTACAGTGTTGTATAGGTCGATAGTTTATCTTCTATCATGGTACAGTGTTGTATAGGTTGATAGTTTATCTTCTATCATGGTACAGTGTTGTATAGGTCGATAGTTTATCCCTTATAATGGTACAGTGTTGTATAGGTCGATAGTTTATCTTCTATCATGGTACAGTGTTGTATAGGTCGATAGTTTATCTTCTATCATGGTACAGTGTTGTATAGGTTGATAGTTTATCTTCTATCATGGTACAGTGTTGTATAGGTCGATAGTTTATCCCTTATCATGGTACAGTGTTGTATAGGTCGATAGTTTATCTTCTATCATGGTACAGTGTTGTATAGGTCGATAGTTTATCTCTTGTCATGGTACAGTGTTGTATAGGTCGATAGTTTATCTTCTATCATGGTACAGTGTTGTATAGGTTGATAGTTTATCTTCTATCATGGTACAGTGTTGTATAGGTCGATAGTTTATCCCTTATAATGGTACAGTGTTGTATAGGTTGATAGTTTATCTTCTATCATGGTACAGTGTTGTATAGGTCGATAGTTTATCTTCTATCATGGTACAGTGTTATATAGGTCGATAGTTTATCTTCTATCATGGTACAGTGTTGTATAGGTCGATAGTTTATCTTCTATCATGGTACAGTGTTGTATAGGTCGATAGTTTATCCCTTATCATGGTACAGTGTTGTATAGGTTGATAGTTTATCCCTTATCATGGTACAGTGTTGTATAGGTTGATAGTTTATCTTCTATCATGGTACAGTGTTGTATAGGTCGATAGTTTATCTTCTATCATGGTACAGTGTTGTATAGGTCGATAGTTTATCTCTTGTCATGGTACAGTGTTGTATAGGTCGATAGTTTATCTTCTATCATGGTACAGTGTTGTATAGGTCGATAGTTTATCTTCTATCATGGTACAGTGTTGTATAGGTCGATAGTTTATCTTCTATCATGGTACAGTGTTGTATAGGTCGATAGTTTATCTTCTATCATGGTACAGTGTTGTATAGGTCGATAGTTTATCTTCTATCATGGTACAGTGTTGTATAGGTCGATAGTTTATCCCTTATTATGGTACAGTGTTGTATAAGTCGATAGTTTATCTTCTATCATGGTACAGTGTTGTATAGGTCGATAGTTTATCCCTTATTATGGTACAGTGTTGTATAGGTTGATAGTTTATCTTCTATCATGGTACAGTGTTGTATAGGTTGATAGTTTATCTTCTATCATGGTACAGTGTTGTATAGGTCGATAGTTTATCTTCTATCATGGTACAGTGTTGTATAGGTCGATAGTTTATCTTCTATCATGGTACAGTGTTGTATAGGTCGATAGTTTATCTTCTATCATGGTACAGTGTTGTATAGGTCGATAGTTTATCTTCTATCATGGTACAGTGTTGTATAAGTCGATAGTTTATCTTCTATCATGGTACAGTGTTGTATAGGTCGATAGTTTATCCCTTATAATGGTACAGTGTTGTATAGGTCGATAGTTTATCCCTTATCATGGTACAGTGTTGTATAGGTTGATAGTTTATCTTCTATCATGGTACAGTGTTGTATAGGTCGATAGTTTATCTTCTATCATGGTACAGTGTTGTATAGGTTGATAGTTTATCTTCTATCATGGTACAGTGTTGTATAGGTCGATAGTTTATCTTCTATCATGGTACAGTGTTGTATAGGTCGATAGTTTATCTCTTGTCATGGTACAGTGTTGTATAGGTTGATAGTTTATCTTCTATCATGGTACAGTGTTGTATAGGTCGATAGTTTATCCCTTATAATGGTACAGTGTTTTATAGGTCGATAGTTTATCCCTTATCATGGTACAGTGTTGTATAGGGCGATAGTTTATCTTCTATCATGGTACAGTGTTGTATAGGTCGATAGTTTATCTCTTGTCATGGTACAGTGTTGTATAGGTCGATAGTTTATCTTCTATCATGGTACAGTGTTGTATAGGTCGATAGTTTATCTTCTATCATGGTACAGTGTTGTATAGGTCGATAGTTTATCCCTTATAATGGTACAGTGTTGTATAGGTTGATAGTTTATCTTCTATCATGGTACAGTGTTGTATAGGTCGATAGTTTATCCCTTATAATGGTACAGTGTTGTATAGGTCGATAGTTTATCCCTTATCATGGTACAGTGTTGTATAGGTTGATAGTTTATCTCTTGTCATGGTACAGTGTTGTATAGGTCGATAGTTTATCTCCTGTCATGGTACAGTGTTGTATAGGTTGATAGTTTATCTCTTGTCATGGTACAGTGTTGTATAGGTCGATAGTTTATCTTCTATCATGGTACAGTGTTGTATAGGTCGATAGTTTATCTTCTATCATGGTACAGTGTTGTATAGGTCGATAGTTTATCCCTTATTATGGTACAGTGTTGTATAGGTCGATAGTTTATCTTCTATCATGGTACAGTGTTGTATAGGTCGATAGTTTATCCCTTATCATGGTACAGTGTTGTATAGGTTGATAGTTTATCTCTTGTCATGGTACAGTGTTGTATAGGTTGATAGTTTATCTCTTGTCATGGTACAGTGTTGTATAGGTCGATAGTTTATCTCTTGTCATGGTACAGTGTTGTATAGGTCGATAGTTTATCTTCTATCATGGTACAGTGTTGTATAGGTCGATAGTTTATCTTCTATCATGGTACAGTGTTGTATAGGTCGATAGTTTATCCCTTATAATGGTACAGTGTTGTATAGGTCGATAGTTTATCCCTTATCATGGTACAGTGTTGTATAGGTTGATAGTTTATCTTCTATCATGGTACAGTGTTGTATAGGTCGATAGTTTATCCCTTATAATGGTACAGTGTTGTATAGGTCGATAGTTTATCCCTTATCATGGGACAGTGTTGTATAGGTTGATAGTTTATCTTCTATCATGGTACAGTGTTGTATAGGTCGATAGTTTATCTTCTATCATGGTACAGTGTTGTATAGGTCGATAGTTTATCTCTTGTCATGGTACAGTGTTGTATAGGTCGATAGTTTATCTTCTATCATGGTACAGTGTTGTATAGGTCGATAGTTTATCTTCTATCATGGTACAGTGTTGTATAGGTCGATAGTTTATCTTCTATCATGGTACAGTGTTGTATAGGTCGATAGTTTATCTCTTGTCATGGTACAGTGTTGTATAGGTCGATAGTTTATCTTCTATCATGGTACAGTGTTGTATAGGTCGATAGTTTATCTTCTATCATGGTACAGTGTTGTATAGGTCGATAGTTTATCTTCTATCATGGTACAGTGTTGTATAGGTCGATAGTTTATCTTCTATCATGGTACAGTGTTATATAGGTCGATAGTTTATCTTCTATCATGGTACAGTGTTGTATAGGTCGATAGTTTATCCCTGATCATGGTACAGTGTTGTATAGGGCGATAGTTTATCTTCTATCATGGTACAGTGTTGTATAGGTCGATAGTTTATCCCTTATTATGGTACAGTGTTGTATAGGTTGATAGTTTATCTTCTATCATGGTACAGTGTTGTATAGGTTGATAGTTTATCTTCTATCATGGTACAGTGTTGTATAGGTCGATAGTTTATCCCTTATTATGGTACAGTGTTGTATAGGTCGATAGTTTATCTTCTATCATGGTACAGTGTTGTATAGGGCGATAGTTTATCTTCTATCATGGCACAGTGTTGTATAGGTCGATAGTTTATCTCTTGTCATGGTACAGTGTTGTATAGGTCGATAGTTTATCTTCTATCATGGTACAGTGTTGTATAGGTCGATAGTTTATCTCTTGTCATGGTACAGTGTTGTATAGGTCGATAGTTTATCCCTTATCATGGTACAGTGTTGTATAGGTCGATAGTTTATCTTCTATCATGGTACAGTGTTGTATAGGTCGATAGTTTATCTTCTATCATGGTACAGTGTTGTATAGGTCGATAGTTTATCTTCTATCATGGTACAGTGTTGTATAGGTCGATAGTTTATCCCTTATTATGGTACAGTGTTGTATAGGTCGATAGTTTATCTTCTATCATGGTACAGTGTTGTATAGGTCGATAGTTTATCTTCTATCATGGTACAGTGTTGTATAGGTCGATAGTTTATCTTCTATCATGGTACAGTGTTGTATAGGTCGATAGTTTATCTTATATCATGTTACAGTGTTGTATAGGTCGATAGTTTATCTTCTATCATGGTACAGTGTTGTATAGGTCGATAGTTTATCTTCTATCATGGTACAGTGTTGTATAGGTCGATAGTTTATCTCTTGTCATGGTACAGTGTTGTATAGGTCGATAGTTTATCTTCTAAAATGGTACAGTGTTGTATAGGTCGATAGTTTATCTTCTATCATGGTACAGTGTTGTATAGGTCGATAGTTTATCTTCTATCATGGTACAGTGTTGAATAGGTCGATAGTTTATCCCTTATCATGGTACAGTGTTGTATAGGTCGATAGTTTATCTTCTATCATGGTACAGTGTTGTATAGGTTGATAGTTTATCTTCTATCATGGTACAGTGTTGTATAGGTCGATAGTTTATCTTCTATCATGGTACAGTGTTGTATAGGTCGATAGTTTATCCCTTATCATGGTACAGTGTTGTATAGGTCGATAGTTTATCTTCTATCATGGTACAGTGTTGTATAGGTTGATAGTTTATCTTCTATCATGGTACAGTGTTGTATAGGTCGATAGTTTATCTCTTGTCATGGTACAGTGTTGTATAGGTCGATAGTTTATCTTCTATCATGGTACAGTGTTGTATAGGTCGATAGTTTATCTTCTATCATGGTACAGTGTTGTATAGGTCGATAGTTTATCTTCTATCATGGTACAGTGTTGTATAGGTCGATAGTTTATCTTCTATCATGGTACAGTGTTGTATAGGTCGATAGTTTATCTTCTATCATGGTACAGTGTTGAATAGGTCGATAGTTTATCCCTTATTATGGTACAGTGTTGTATAGGTCGATAGTTTATCTTCTATCATGGTACAGTGTTGTATAGGTCGATAGTTTATCCCTTATTATGGTACAGTGTTGTATAGGTCGATAGTTTATCTTCTATCATGGTACAGTGTTGTATAGGTCGATAGTTTATCTTCTATCATGGTACAGTGTTGTATAGGTCGATAGTTTATCTTCTATCATGGTACAGTGTTGTATATGTCGATAGTTTATCTTCTATCATGGTACAGTGTTGTATAGGTCGATAGTTTATCTTCTATCATGGTACAGTGTTGTATAGGTCGATAGTTTATCTTCTATCATGGTACAGTGTTGTATAGGTCGATAGTTTGTCCCTTATCATGGTACAGTGTTGTATAGGTTGATACTTTATCTTATATCATGGTACAGTGTTGTAAAGGTCGATAGTTTATCTTCTATCATGGTACAGTGTTGTATAGGTCGATAGTTTATCTTCTATCATGGTACAGTGTTGTATAGGTCGATAGTTTATCCCTTATAATGGTACAGTGTTGTATAGGTTGATAGTTTATCTTCTATCATGGTACAGTGTTGTATAGGTCGATAGTTTATCTTCTATCATGGTACAGTGTTGTATAGGTCGATAGTTTATCCCTTATAATGGTACAGTGTTGTATAGGTCGATAGTTTATCTTCTATCATGGTACAGTGTTGTATAGGTCGATAGTTTATCTTCTATCATGGTACAGTGTTGTATAGGTCGATAGTTTATCTTCTGTCATGGTACAGTGTTGTATAGGTCGATAGTTTATCTTCTATCATGGTACAGTGTTGTATAGGTCGATAGTTTATCCCTTATAATGGTACAGTGTTGTATAGGTTGATAGTTTATCTTCTATCATGGTACAGTGTTGTATAGGTCGATAGTTTATCCCTTATAATGGTACAGTGTTGTATAGGTCGATAGTTTATCCCTTATCATGGTACAGTGTTGTATAGGTTGATAGTTTATCTCTTGTCATGGTACAGTGTTGTATAGGTCGATAGTTTATCTCTTGTCATGGTACAGTGTTGTGTAGGTTGATAGTTTATCTCTTGTCATGGTACAGTGTTGTATAGGTCGATAGTTTATCTTCTATCATGGTACAGTGTTGTATAGGTCGATAGTTTATCCCTTATAATGGTACAGTGTTGTATAGGTTGATAGTTTATCTTCTATCATGGTACAGTGTTGTATAGGTCGATAGTTTATCCCTTATCATGGTACAGTGTTGTATAGGTCGATAGTTTATCTTCTATCATGGTACAGTGTTGTATAGGTCGATAGTTTATCTTCTATCATGGTACAGTGTTGTATAGGTCGATAGTTTATCTTCTATCATGGTACAGTGTTGTATAGGTCGATAGTTTATCTCTTGTCATGGTACAGTGTTGTATAGGTCGATAGTTTATCTTCTATCATGGTACAGTGTTGTATAGGTCGATAGTTTATCTTCTATCATGGTACAGTGTTGTATAGGTCGATAGTTTATCTTCTATCATGGTACAGTGTTGTATAGGTCGATAGTTTATCCCTTATAATGGTACAGTGTTGTATAGGTCGATAGTTTATCCCTTATCATGGTACAGTGTTGTATAGGTTGATAGTTTATCTCTTGTCATGGTACAGTGTTGTATAGGTTGATAGTTTATCTCTTGTCATGGTACAGTGTTGTATAGGTCGATAGTTTATCTCTTGTCATGGTACAGTGTTGTATAGGTCGATAGTTTATCTTCTATCATGGTACAGTGTTGTATAGGTCGATAGTTTATCTTCTATCATGGTACAGTGTTGTATAGGTCGATAGTTTATCCCTTATAATGGTACAGTGTTGTATAGGTCGATAGTTTATCCCTTATCATGGTACAGTGTTGTATAGGTTGATAGTTTATCTTCTATCATGGTACAGTGTTGTATAGGTCGATAGTTTATCCCTTATAATGGTACAGTGTTGTATAGGTCGATAGTTTATCCCTTATCATGGTACAGTGTTGTATAGGTTGATAGTTTATCTTCTATCATGGTACAGTGTTGTATAGGTCGATAGTTTATCTTCTATCATGGTACAGTGTTGTATAGGTCGATAGTTTATCTTCTATCATGGTACAGTGTTGTATAGGTCGATAGTTTATCTCTTGTCATGGTACAGTGTTGTATAGGTCGATAGTTTATCTTCTATCATGGTACAGTGTTGTATAGGTCGATAGTTTATCTTCTATCATGGTACAGTGTTGTATAGGTTGATAGTTTATCTTCTATCATGGTACAGTGTTGTATAGGTCGATAGTTTATCCCTTATTATGGTACAGTGTTGTATAGGTCGATAGTTTATCTTCTATCATGGTACAGTGTTGTATAGGGCGATAGTTTATCTTCTATCATGGTACAGTGTTGTATAGGTCGATAGTTTATCTCTTGTCATGGTACAGTGTTGTATAGGTCGATAGTTTATCTTCTGTCATGGTACAGTGTTGTATAGGTCGATAGTTTATCCCTTATCATGGTACAGTGTTGTATAGGTTGATAGTTTATCTTCTATCATGGTACAGTGTTGTATAGGGTGATAGTTTATCTTCTATCATGGTACAGTGTTGTATAGGTTGATAGTTTATCTTCTATCATGGTACAGTGTTGTATAGGTCGATAGTTTATCTCTTGTCATGGTACAGTGTTGTATAGGTCGATAGTTTATCTTCTATCATGGTACAGTGTTGTATAGGTCGATAGTTTATCTTCTATCATGGTACAGTGTTGTATAGGTCGATAGTTTATCCCTTATCATGGTACAGTGTTGTATAGGTTGATAGTTTATCTTCTATCATGGTACAGTGTTGTATAGGGCGATAGTTTATCTTCTATCATGGTACAGTGTTGTATAGGTTGATAGTTTATCTTCTATCATGGTACAGTGTTGTATAGGTCGATAGTTTATCTCTTGTCATGGTACAGTGTTGTATAGGTCGATAGTTTATCTTCTATCATGGTACAGTGTTGTATAGGTCGATAGTTTATCTTCTATCATGGTACAGTGTTGTATAGGTCGATAGTTTATCCCTTATTACGGTACAGTGTTGTATAGGTCGATAGTTTATCTTCTATCATGGTACAGTGTTGTATAGGTCGATAGTTTATCTTCTATCATGGTACAGTGTTGTATAGGTCGATAGTTTATCTTCTATCATGGTACAGTGTTGTATAGGTTGATAGTTTATCCCTTATTATGGTACAGTGTTGTATAGGTCGATAGTTTATCTTCTATCATGGTACAGTGTTGTATAGGTTGATAGTTTATCTTCTATCATGGTACAGTGTTGTATAGGTCGATAGTTTATCTTCTATCATGGTACAGTGTTGTATAGGTCGATAGTTTATCTCTTGTCATGGTACAGTGTCGTATAGGTCGATACTTTATCTTCTATCATGGTACAGTGTTGTATAGGTCGATAGTTTATCTTCTATCATGGTACAGTGTTGTATAGGTCGATAGTTTATCTTCTATCATGGTACAGTGTTGTATAGGTCGATAGTTTATCCCTTATAATGGTACAGTGTTGTATAGGTTGATACTTTATCTTCTATCATGGTACAGTGTTGTATAGGTCGATAGTTTATCCCTTATAATGGTACAGTGTTGTATAGGTCGATAGTTTATCCCTTATCATGGTACAGTGTTGTATAGGTTGATAGTTTATCTTCTATCATGGTACAGTGTTGTATAGGTCGATAGTTTATCCCTTATTATGGTACAGTGTTGTATAGGTCGATAGTTTATCTTCTATCATGGTACAGTGTTGTATAGGTCGATAGTTTATCTTCTATCATGGTACAGTGTTGTATAGGTCGATAGTTTATCTTCTATCATGGTACAGTGTTGTATAGGTCGATAGTTTATCTCTTGTCATGGTACAGTGTTGTATAGGTCGATAGTTTATCTTCTATCATGGTACAGTGTTGTATAGGTCGATAGTTTATCTTCTATCATGGTACAGTGTTGTATAGGTCGATAGTTTATCTTCTATCATGGTACAGTGTTGTATAGGTCGATAGTTTATCTCTTGTCATGGTACAGTGTTGTATAGGTCGATAGTTTATCTTCTATCATGGTACAGTGTTGTATAGGTCGATAGTTTATCTTCTATCATGGTACAGTGTTGTATAGGTCGATAGTTTATCTCTTGTCATGGTACAGTGTTGTATAGGTCGATAGTTTATCTTCTGTCATGGTACAGTGTTGTATAGGTCGATAGTTTATCTTCTATCATGGTACAGTGTTGTATAGGTCGATAGTTTATCCCTTATAATGGTACAGTGTTGTATAGGTCGATAGTTTATCTTCTATCATGGTACAGTGTTGTATAGGTCGATAGTTTATCTTCTATCATGGTACAGTGTTGTATAGGTCGATAGTTTATCCCTTATTATGGTACAGTGTTGTATAGGTCGATAGTTTATCTTCTATCATGGTACAGTGTTGTATAGGTCGATAGTTTATCTTCTATCATGGTACAGTGTTATATAGGTCGATAGTTTATCCCTTATAATGGTACAGTGTTGTATAGGTCGATAGTTTATCTTCTATCATGGTACAGTGTTGTATAGGTCGATAGTTTATCTTCTATCATGGTACAGTGTTGTATAGGTCGATAGTTTATCCCTTATTATGGTACAGTGTTGTATAGGTCGATAGTTTATCTTCTATCATGGTACAGTGTTGTATAGGTCGATAGTTTATCCCTTATTATGGTACAGTGTTGTATAGGTCGATAGTTTATCTTCTGTCATGGTACAGTGTTGTATAGGTCGATAGTTTATCTTCTATCATGGTACAGTGTTGTATAGGTCGATAGTTTATCTTCTATCATGGTACAGTGTTGTATAGGTCGATAGTTTATCCCTTATAATGGTACAGTGTTGTATAGGTCGATAGTTTATCTTCTATCATGGTACAGTGTTGTATAGGTCGATAGTTTATCCCTTATTATGGTACAGTGTTGTATAGGTCGATAGTTTATCTTCTATCATGGTACAGTGTTGTATAGGTCGATAGTTTATCTCTTGTCATGGTACAGTGTTGTATAGGTCGATAGTTTATCTTCTATCATGGTACAGTGTTGTATAGGTCGATAGTTTATCTTCTATCATGGTACAGTGTTGTATAGTTCGATAGTTTATCTTCTATCATGGTACAGTGTTGTATAGATGGATAGTTTATCTTCTATCATGGTACAGTGTTGTATAGGTCGATAGTTTATCTTCTATCATGGTACAGTGTTGTATAGGTCGATAGTTTATCTTCTATCATGGTACAGTGTTGTATAGGTCGATAGTTTATCTTCTATCATGGTACAGTGTTGTATAGGTCGATAGTTTATCTTCTATCATGGTACAGTGTTGTATAGGTCGATAGTTTATCTTCTATCATGGTACAGTGTTGTATAGGTCGATAGTTTATCCCTTATTATGGTACAGTGTTGTATAAGTCGATAGTTTATCTTCTATCATGGTACAGTGTTGTATAGGTCGATAGTTTATCCCTTATTATGGTACAGTGTTGTATAGGTTGATAGTTTATCTTCTATCATGGTACAGTGTTGTATAGGTCGATAGTTTATCTTCTATCATGGTACAGTGTTGTATAGGTCGATAGTTTATCCCTTATTATGGTACGGTGTTGTATAGGTCGATAGTTTATCTTCTATCATGGTACAGTGTTGTATAGGTTGATAGTTTATCTTCTATCATGGTACAGTGTTGTATAGGTCGATAGTTTATCCCTTATAATGGTACAGTGTTGTATAGGTTGATAGTTTATCTTCTATCATGGTACAGTGTTGTATAGGTCGATAGTTTATCCCTTATAATGGTACAGTGTTGTATAGGTTGATAGTTTATCTTCTATCATGGTACAGTGTTGTATAGGTCGATAGTTTATCCCTTATTATGGTACAGTGTTGTATAGGTCGATAGTTTATCTTCTATCATGGTACAGTGTTGTATAGGTCGATAGTTTATCTTCTATCATGGTACAGTGTTGTATAGGTCGATAGTTTATCCCTTATTATGGTACAGTGTTGTATAGGTCGATAGTTTATCTTCTATCATGGTACAGTGTTGTATAGGTCGATACTTTATCTTCTATCATGGTACAGTGTTGTATAGGTTGATAGTTTATCTTCTATCATGGTACAGTGTTGTATAGGTCGATAGTTTATCCCTTATTATGGTACAGTGTTGTATAGGTCGATACTTTATCTTCTATCATGGTACAGTGTTGTATAGGTTGATAGTTTATCTTCTATCATGGTACAGTGTTGTATAGGTCGATAGTTTATCCCTTATTATGGTACAGTGTTGTATAGGTCGATAGTTTATCCCTTATTATGGTACAGTGTTGTATAGGTCGATAGTTTATCTTCTATCATGGTACAGTGTTGTATAGGTCGATAGTTTATCTTCTATCATGGTACAGTGTTGTATAGGTCGATAGTTTATCTCTTGTCATGGTACAGTGTTGTATAGGTCGATAGTTTATCTTCTATCATGGTACAGTGTTGTATAGGTCGATAGTTTATCTTCTATCATGGTACAGTGTTGTATAGGTCGATAGTTTATCTTCTATCATGGTACAGTGTTGTATAGGTCGATAGTTTATCTTCTATCATGGTACAGTGTTGTATAGGTCGATAGTTTATCTCTTGTCATGGTACAGTGTTGTATAGGTCGATAGTTTATCTTCTATCATGGTACAGTGTTGTATAGGTCGATAGTTTATCTTCTATCATGGTACAGTGTTGTATAGGTTGATAGTTTATCTTCTATTATGGTACAGTGTTGTATAGGTCGATAGTTTATCCCTTATTATGGTACAGTGTTGTATAGGTCGATAGTTTATCTTCTATCATGGTACAGTGTTGTATAGGGCGATAGTTTATCTTCTATCATGGTACAGTGTTGTATAGGTCGATAGTTTATCTCTTGTCATGGTACAGTGTTGTATAGGTCGATAGTTTATCTTCTGTCATGGTACAGTGTTGTATAGGTCGATAGTTTATCCCTTATCATGGTACAGTGTTGTATAGGTTGATAGTTTATCTTCTATCATGGTACAGTGTTGTATAGGGCGATAGTTTATCTTCTATCATGGTACCGTGTTGTATAGGTTGATAGTTTATCTTCTATCATGGTACAGTGTTGTATAGGTCGATAGTTTATCTCTTGTCATGGTACAGTGTTGTATAGGTCGATAGTTTATCTTCTATCATGGTACAGTGTTGTATAGGTCGATAGTTTATCTTCTATCATGGTACAGTGTTGTATAGGTCGATAGTTTATCCCTTATCATGGTACAGTGTTGTATAGGTTGATAGTTTATCTTCTATCATGGTACAGTGTTGTATAGGGCGATAGTTTATCTTCTATCATGGTACAGTGTTGTATAGGTTGATAGTTTATCTTCTATCATGGTACAGTGTTGTATAGGTCGATAGTTTATCTCTTGTCATGGTACAGTGTTGTATAGGTCGATAGTTTATCTTCTATCATGGTACAGTGTTGTATAGGTCGATAGTTTATCTTCTATCATGGTACAGTGTTGTATAGGTCGATAGTTTATCCCTTATTATGGTACAGTGTTATATAGGTCGATAGTTTATCTTCTATCATGGTACAGTGTTGTATAGGTCGATAGTTTATCTTCTATCATGGTACAGTGTTGTATAGGTCGATAGTTTATCTTCTATCATGGTACAGTGTTGTGTAGGTTGATAGTTTATCCCTTATTATGGTACAGTGTTGTATAGGTCGATAGTTTATCTTCTATCATGGTACAGTGTTGTATAGGTTGATAGTTTATCTTCTATCATGGTACAGTGTTGTATAGGTCGATAGTTTATCTTCTATCATGGTACAGTGTTGTATAGGTCGATAGTTTATCTCTTGTCATGGTACAGTGTTGTATAGGTCGATAGTTTATCTTCTATCATGGTACAGTGTTGTATAGGTCGATAGTTTATCTTCTATCATGGTACAGTGTTGTATAGGTCGATAGTTTATCTTCTATCATGGTACAGTGTTGTATAGGTCGATAGTTTATCCCTTATAATGGTACAGTGTTGTATAGGTTGATAGTTTATCTTCTATCATGGTACAGTGTTGTATAGGTCGATAGTTTATCCCTTATAATGGTACAGTGTTGTATAGGTCGATAGTTTATCCCTTATCATGGTACAGTGTTGTATAGGTTGATAGTTTATCTTCTATCATGGTACAGTGTTGTATAGGTCGATAGTTTATCCCTTATTATGGTACAGTGTTGTATAGGTCGATAGTTTATCTTCTATCATGGTACAGTGTTGTATAGGTCGATAGTTTATCTTCTATCATGGTACAGTGTTGTATAGGTCGATAGTTTATCTTCTATCATGGTACAGTGTTGTATAGGTCGATAGTTTATCTCTTGTCATGGTACAGTGTTGTATAGGTCGATAGTTTATCTTCTATCATGGTACAGTGTTGTATAGGTCGATAGTTTATCTTCTATCATGGTACAATGTTGTATAGGTCGATAGTTTATCTTCTATCATGGTACAGTGTTGTATAGGTCGATAGTTTATCTCTTGTCATGGTACAGTGTTGTATAGGTCGATAGTTTATCTTCTATCATGGTACAATGTTGTATAGGTCGATAGTTTATCTTCTATCATGGTAGAGTGTTGTATAGGTCGATAGTTTATCTTCTATCATGGTACAGTGTTGTATAGGTCGATAGTTTATCTCTTGTCATGGTACAGTGTTGTATAGGTCGATAGTTTATCTTCTATCATGGTACAGTGTTGTATAGGTCGATAGTTTATCTCTTGTCATGGTACAGTGTTGTATAGGTCGATAGTTTATCTCTTGTCATGGTACAGTGTTGTATAGGTCGATAGTTTATCTTCTGTCATGGTACAGTGTTGTATAGGTCGATAGTTTATCTTCTATCATGGTACAGTGTTGTATAGGTCGATAGTTTATCCCTTATAATGGTACAGTGTTGTATAGGTCGATAGTTTATCTTCTATCATGGTACAGTGTTGTATAGGTCGATAGTTTATCTTCTATCATGGTACAGTGTTGTATAGGTCGATAGTTTATCCCTTATTATGGTACAGTGTTGTATAGGTCGATAGTTTATCTTCTATCATGGTACAGTGTTGTATAGGTCGATAGTTTATCTTCTATCATGGTACAGTGTTGTATAGGTCGATAGTTTATCCCTTATAATGGTACAGTGTTGTATAGGTCGATAGTTTATCTTCTATCATGGTACAGTGTTGTATAGGTCGATAGTTTATCTTCTATCATGGTACAGTGTTGTATAGGTCGATAGTTTATCCCTTATTATGGTACAGTGTTGTATAGGTCGATAGTTTATCTTCTATCATGGTACAGTGTTGTATAGGTCGATAGTTTATCCCTTATTATGGTACAGTGTTGTATAGGTCGATAGTTTATCTTCTGTCATGGTACAGTGTTGTATAGGTCGATAGTTTATCTTCTATCATGGTACAGTGTTGTATAGGTCGATAGTTTATCTTCTATCATGGTACAGTGTTGTATAGGTCGATAGTTTATCCCTTATAATGGTACAGTGTTGTATAGGTCGATAGTTTATCTTCTATCATGGTACAGTGTTGTATAGGTCGATAGTTTATCCCTTATTATGGTACAGTGTTGTATAGGTCGATAGTTTATCTTCTCTCATGGTACAGTGTTGTATAGGTCGATAGTTTATCTTCTATCATGGTACAGTGTTGTATAGGTCGATAGTTTATCTCTTGTCATGGTACAGTGTTGTATAGGTCGATAGTTTATCTTCTATCATGGTACAGTGTTGTATAGGTCGATAGTTTATCTTCTATCATGGTACAGTGTTGTATAGGTCGATAGTTTATCTTCTATCATGGTACAGTGTTGTATAGATGGATAGTTTATCTTCTATCATGGTACAGTGTTGTATAGGTCGATAGTTTATCTTCTATCATGGTACAGTGTTGTATAGGTCGATAGTTTATCTTCTATCATGGTACAGTGTTGTATAGGTCGATAGTTTATCTTCTATCATGGTACAGTGCTGTATAGGTCGATAGTTTATCTTCTATCATGGTACAGTGTTGTATAGGTCGATAGTTTATCTTCTATCATGGTACAGTGTTGTATAGGTCGATAGTTTATCCCTTATTATGGTACAGTGTTGTATAAGTCGATAGTTTATCTTCTATCATGGTACAGTGTTGTATAGGTCGATAGTTTATCCCTTATTATGGTACAGTGTTGTATAGGTTGATAGTTTATCTTCTATCATGGTACAGTGTTGTATAGGTCGATAGTTTATCTTCTATCATGGTACAGTGTTGTATAGGTCGATAGTTTATCCCTTATTATGGTACAGTGTTGTATAGGTCGATAGTTTATCTTCTATCATGGTACAGTGTTGTATAGGTTGATAGTTTATCTTCTATCATGGTACAGTGTTGTATAGGTCGATAGTTTATCCCTTATAATGGTACAGTGTTGTATAGGTTGATAGTTTATCTTCTATCATGGTACAGTGTTGTATAGGTCGATAGTTTATCCCTTATAATGGTACAGTGTTGTATAGGTTGATAGTTTATCTTCTATCATGGTACAGTGTTGTATAGGTCGATAGTTTATCCCTTATTATGGTACAGTGTTGTATAGGTTGATAGTTTATCTTCTATCATGGTACAGTGTTGTATAGGTCGATAGTTTATCCCTTATTATGGTACAGTGTTGTATAGGTCGATAGTTTATCTTCTATCATGGTACAGTGTTGTATAGGTCGATAGTTTATCTTCTATCATGGTACAGTGTTGTATAGGTCGATAGTTTATCCCTTATTATGGTACAGTGTTGTATAGGTCGATAGTTTATCTTCTATCATGGTACAGTGTTGTATAGGTCGATAGTTTATCCCTTATTATGGTACAGTGTTGTATAGGTCGATAGTTTATCTTCTATCATGGTACAGTGTTGTATAGGTCGATAGTTTATCTTCTATCATGGTACAGTGTTGTATAGGTCGATAGTTTATCTTCTATCATGGTACAGTGTTGTATAGGTCGATAGTTTATCTTCTATCATGGTACAGTGTTGTATAGGTCGATAGTTTATCTTCTATCATGGTACAGTGTTGTATAGGTCGATAGTTTATCTTCTATCATGGTACAGTGTTGTATAGGTCGATAGTTTATCTTCTATCATGGTACAGTGTTGTATAGGTCGATAGTTTATCCCTTATAATGGTACAGTGTTGTATAGGTCGATAGTTTATCTTCTATCATGGTACAGTGTTGTATAGGTCGATAGTTTATCTTCTATCATGGTACAGTGTTGTATAGGTCGATAGTTTATCCCTTATTATGGTACAGTGTTGTATAGGTCGATAGTTTATCTTCTATCATGGTACAGTGTTGTATAGGTCGATAGTTTATCTTCTATCATGGTACAGTGTTGTATAGGTCGATACTTTATCTTCTATCATGGTACAGTGTTGTATAGGTCGATAGTTTATCTTCTATCATGGTACAGTGTTGTATAGGTCGATAGTTTATCCCTTATCATGGTACAGTGTTGTATAGGTCGATAGTTTATTTTCTATCATGGTACAGTGTTGTATAGGTCGATAGTTTATCTTCTATCATGGTACAGTGTTGTATAGGTCGATAGTTTATCTTCTATCATGGTACAGTGTTGTATAGGTCGATAGTTTATCTTCTATCATGGTACAGTGTTGTATAGGTCGATAGTTTATCTCTTGTCATGGTACAGTGTTGTATAGGTCGATAGTTTATCCCTTATCATGGTACAGTGTTGTATAGGTCGATAGTTTATCTTCTATCATGGTACAGTGTTGTATAGGTCGATAGTTTATCCCTTATTATGGTACAGTGTTGTATAGGTCGATAGTTTATCTTCTATCATGGTACAGTGTTGTATAGGTCGATAGTTTATCTTCTATCATGGTACAGTGTTGTATAGGTCGATAGTTTATCTCTTGTCATGGTACAGTGTTGTATAGGTCGATAGTTTATCTCTTGTCATGGTACAGTGTTGTATAGGTCGATAGTTTATCTTCTATCATGGTACAGTGTTGTATAGATCGATAGTTTATCTTCTATCATGGTACAGTGTTGTATAGGTTGATAGTTTATCTTCTATCATGGTACAGTGTTGTATAGGTCGATAGTTTATCCCTTATTATGGTACAGTGTTGTATAGGTCGATAGTTTATCTTCTATCATGGTACAGTGTTGTATAGGTCGATAGT
Organism: Pictodentalium vernedei; assembly: GCA_031216915.1. Lineage (NCBI taxonomy): Eukaryota > Metazoa > Mollusca > Scaphopoda > Dentaliida > Dentaliidae > Pictodentalium > Pictodentalium vernedei. Next base: position 2,156,433 of record CM062295.1, on the reverse strand, counting down.
TTATCTTCTATCATGGTACAGTGTTGTATAGGTCGATAGTTTATCTCTTGTCATGGTACAGTGTTGTATAGGTCGATAGTTTATCTTCTATCATGGTACAGTGTTGTATAGGTCGATAGTTTATCTTCTATCATGGTACAGTGTTGTATAGGTCGATAGTTTATCTCTTGTCATGGTACAGTGTTGTAGAGGTCGATAGTTTATCTTCTATCATGGTACAGTGTTGTATAGGTCGATAGTTTATCTTCTATTATGGTACAGTGTTGTATAGGTCGATAGTTTATCTTCTATCATGGTACAGTGTTGTATAGGTCGATAGTTTATCTCTTGTCATGGTACAGTGTTGTATAGGTCGATAGTTTATCTTCTATCATGGTACAGTGTTGTATAGGTCGATAGTTTATCTTCTATCATGGTACAGTGTTGTATAGGTCGATAGTTTATCTCTTGTCATGGTACAGTGTTGTATAGGTCGATAGTTTATCCCTTATCATGGTACAGTGTTGTATAGATGGATAGTTTATCCCTTATCATGGTACAGTGTTGTATAGGTCGATAGTTTATCCCTTATCATGGTACAGTGTTGTATAGGTCGATAGTTTATCTTCTATCATGGTACAGTGTTGTATAGGTCGATAGTTTATCTTCTATCATGGTACAGTGTTGTATAGATGGATAGTTTATCCCTTATCATGGTACAGTGTTGTATAGATGGATAGTTTATCCCTTATCATGGTACAGTGTTGTATAGGTCGATAGTTTATCCCTTATCATGGTACAGTGTTGTATAGGTCGATAGTTTATCTTCTATCATGGTACAGTGTTGTATAGGTCGATAGTTTATCTTCTATCATGGTACAGTGTTGTATAGGTTGATAGTTTATCTTCTATCATGGTACAGTGTTGTATAGGTCGATAGTTTATCTCTTGTCATGGTACAGTGTTGTATAGGTCGATAGTTTATCCCTTATAATGGTACAGTGTTGTATAGGTTGATAGTTTATCTTCTATCATGGTACAGTGTTGTATAGGTCGATATTTTATCTTCTATCATGGTACAGTGTTGTATAGGTCGATAGTTTATCTTCTATCATGGTACAGTGTTGTATAGGTCGATAGTTTATCTTCTATCATGGTACAGTGTTGTATAGGTCGATAGTTTATCTCTTGTCATGGTACAGTGTTGTATAGGTCGATAGTTTATCTTCTATCATGGTACAGTGTTGTATAGGTCGATAGTTTATCTTCTATCATGGTACAGTGTTGTATAGGTCGATAGTTTATCTTCTATCATGGTACAGTGTTGTATAGGTCGATAGTTTATCTTCTATCATGGTACAGTGTTGTATAGGTCGATAGTTTATCTTCTATCATGGTACAGTGTTGTATAGGTCGATAGTTTATCTTCTATCATGGTACAGTGTTGTATAGGTCGATAGTTTATCTTCTATCATGGTACAGTGTTGTATAGGTCGATACTTTATCTTCTATCATGGTACAGTGTTGTATAGGTCGATAGTTTATCTTCTATCATGGTACAGTGTTGTATAGGTCGATAGTTTATCTTCTATCATGGTACAGTGTTGTATAGGTCGATAGTTTATCTTCTATCATGGTACAGTGTTGTATAGGTCGATAGTTTATCCCTTATTATGGTACAGTGTTGTATAGGTCGATAGTTTATCTTCTATCATGGTACAGTGTTGTATAGGTCGATAGTTTATCTCTTGTCATGGTACAGTGTTGTATAGGTCGATAGTTTATCCCTTATCATGGTACAGTGTTGTATAGGTTGATAGTTTATCTTCTATCATGGTACAGTGTTGTATAGGTCGATAGTTTATCCCTTATAATGGTACAGTGTTGTATAGGTCGATAGTTTATCTTCTATCATGGTACAGTGTTGTATAGGTCGATAGTTTATCTTCTATCATGGTACAGTGTTGTATAGGTCGATAGTTTATCCCTTATAATGGTACAGTGTTGTATAGGTCGATAGTTTATCTTCTATCATGGTACAGTGTTGTATAGGTCGATAGTTTATCTTCTATCATGGTACAGTGTTGTATAGGTCGATAGTTTATCTTCTATCATGGTACAGTGTTGTATAGGTCGATAGTTTATCCCTTATCATGGTACAGTGTTGTATAGGTTGATAGTTTATCTTATATCATGGTACAGTGTTGTATAGGTCGATAGTTTATCTTCTATCATGGTACAGTGTTGTATAGGTCGATAGTTTATCCCTTATAATGGTACAGTGTTGTATAGGTCGATAGTTTATCCCTTATAATGGTACAGTGTTGTATAGGTCGATAGTTTATCTTCTATCATGGTACAGTGTTGTATAGGTCGATAGTTTATCTTCTATCATGGTACAGTGTTGTATAGGTTGATAGTTTATCTTCTGTCATGGTACAGTGTTGTATAGGTCGATAGTTTATCTTCTATCATGGTACAGTGTTGTATAGGTCGATAGTTTATCTTCTATCATGGTGCAGTGTTGTATAGGTCGATAGTTTATCTTCTATCATTGTACAGTGTTGTATAGGTCGATAGTTTATCCCTTATAATGGTACAGTGTTGTATAGGTCGATAGTTTATCTTCTATCATGGTACAGTGTTGTATAGGTCGATAGTTTATCTTCTATCATGGTACAGTGTTGTATAGGTCGATAGTTTATCTTCTATCATGGTACAGTGTTGTATAGGTCGATAGTTTATCCCTTATCATGGTACAGTGTTGTATAGGTTGATAGTTTATCTTCTATCATGGTACAGTGTTGTATAGGTCGATAGTTTATCTTCTATCATGGTACAGTGTTGTATAGGTCGATAGTTTATCTTCTATCATGGTACAGTGTTGTATAGGTCGATAGTTTATCTTCTATCATGGTACAGTGTTGTATAGGTTGATAGTTTATCTTCTATCATGGTACAGTGTTGTATAGGTCGATAGTTTATCTTCTATCATGGTACAGTGTTGTATAGGTCGATAGTTTATCCCTTATTATGGTACAGTGTTGTATAGGTCGATAGTTTATCCCTTATTATGGTACAGTGTTGTATAGGGCGATAGTTTATCTTCTATCATGGTACAGTGTTGTATAGGTTGATAGTTTATCTTCTATCATGGTACAGTGTTGTATAGGTCGATAGTTTATCTTCTATCATGGTACAGTGTTGTATAGGTCGATAGTTTATCTTCTATCATGGTACAGTGTTGTATAGGTCGATAGTTTATCTTCTATCATGGTACAGTGTTGTATAGGTCGATAGTTTATCTTCTATCATGGTACAGTGTTGTATAGGTCGATAGTTTATCTTCTATCATGGTACAGTGTTGTATAGGTCGATAGTTTGTCTTCTATCATGGTACAGTGTTGTATAGGTCGATAGTTTATCTTCTATCATGGTACAGTGTTGTATAGGTTGATAGTTTATCTTCTATCATGGTACAGTGTTGTATAGGTCGATAGTTTATCTTCTATCATGGTACAGTGTTGTATAGGTCGATAGTTTATCTTCTATCATGGTACAGTGTTGAATAGGTCGATAGTTTATCTTCTATCATGGTACAGTGTTGTATAGGTCGATAGTTTATCTTCTATCATGGTACAGTGTTGTATAGGTCGATAGTTTATCTTCTATCATGGTACAGTGTTGTATAGGTCGATAGTTTATCTCTTGTCATGGTACAGTGTTGTATAGGTCGATAGTTTATCTTCTATCATGGTACAGTGTTGTATAGGTCGATAGTTTATCTTCTATCATGGTACAGTGTTGTATAGGTCGATAGTTTATCTTCTATCATGGTACAGTGTTGTATAGGTCGATAGTTTATCCCTTATAATGGTACAGTGTTGTATAGGTCGATAGTTTATCTTCTATCATGGTACAGTGTTGTATAGGTCGATAGTTTATCTTCTATCATGGTACAGTGTTGTATAGGTCGATAGTTTATCCCTTATTATGGTACAGTGTTGTATAGGTCGATAGTTTATCTTCTATCATGGTACAGTGTTGTATAGGTCGATAGTTTATCTTCTATCATGGTACAGTGTTGTATAGGTCGATACTTTATCTTCTATCATGGTACAGTGTTGTATAGGTCGATAGTTTATCTTCTATCATGGTACAGTGTTGTATAGGTCGATAGTTTATCCCTTATCATGGTACAGTGTTGTATAGGTCGATAGTTTATTTTCTATCATGGTACAGTGTTGTATAGGTCGATAGTTTATCTTCTATCATGGTACAGTGTTGTATAGGTCGATAGTTTATCTTCTATCATGGTACAGTGTTGTATAGGTCGATAGTTTATCTTCTATCATGGTACAGTGTTGTATAGGTCGATAGTTTATCTCTTGTCATGGTACAGTGTTGTATAGGTCGATAGTTTATCCCTTATCATGGTACAGTGTTGTATAGGTCGATAGTTTATCTTCTATCATGGTACAGTGTTGTATAGGTCGATAGTTTATCCCTTATTATGGTACAGTGTTGTATAGGTCGATAGTTTATCTTCTATCATGGTACAGTGTTGTATAGGTCGATAGTTTATCTTCTATCATGGTACAGTGTTGTATAGGTCGATAGTTTATCTCTTGTCATGGTACAGTGTTGTATAGGTCGATAGTTTATCTCTTGTCATGGTACAGTGTTGTATAGGTCGATAGTTTATCTTCTATCATGGTACAGTGTTGTATAGATCGATAGTTTATCTTCTATCATGGTACAGTGTTGTATAGGTTGATAGTTTATCTTCTATCATGGTACAGTGTTGTATAGGTCGATAGTTTATCCCTTATTATGGTACAGTGTTGTATAGGTCGATAGTTTATCTTCTATCATGGTACAGTGTTGTATAGGTCGATAGTTTATCTTCTATCATGGTACAGTGTTGTATAGGTCGATAGTTTATCTCTTGTCATGGTACAGTGTTGTATAGGTCGATAGTTTATCTTCTATCATGGTACAGTGTTGTATAGGTCGATAGTTTATCTTCTATCATGGTACAGTGTTGTATAGGTCGATAGTTTATCTCTTGTCATGGTACAGTGTTGTAGAGGTCGATAGTTTATCTTCTATCATGGTACAGTGTTGTATAGGTCGATAGTTTATCTTCTATTATGGTACAGTGTTGTATAGGTCGATAGTTTATCTTCTATCATGGTACAGTGTTGTATAGGTCGATAGTTTATCTCTTGTCATGGTACAGTGTTGTATAGGTCGATAGTTTATCTTCTATCATGGTACAGTGTTGTATAGGTCGATAGTTTATCTTCTATCATGGTACAGTGTTGTATAGGTCGATAGTTTATCTCTTGTCATGGTACAGTGTTGTATAGGTCGATAGTTTATCCCTTATCATGGTACAGTGTTGTATAGATGGATAGTTTATCCCTTATCATGGTACAGTGTTGTATAGGTCGATAGTTTATCCCTTATCATGGTACAGTGTTGTATAGGTCGATAGTTTATCTTCTATCATGGTACAGTGTTGTATAGGTCGATAGTTTATCTTCTATCATGGTACAGTGTTGTATAGATGGATAGTTTATCCCTTATCATGGTACAGTGTTGTATAGATGGATAGTTTATCCCTTATCATGGTACAGTGTTGTATAGGTCGATAGTTTATCCCTTATCATGGTACAGTGTTGTATAGGTCGATAGTTTATCTTCTATCATGGTACAGTGTTGTATAGGTCGATAGTTTATCTTCTATCATGGTACAGTGTTGTATAGGTTGATAGTTTATCTTCTATCATGGTACAGTGTTGTATAGGTCGATAGTTTATCTCTTGTCATGGTACAGTGTTGTATAGGTCGATAGTTTATCCCTTATAATGGTACAGTGTTGTATAGGTTGATAGTTTATCTTCTATCATGGTACAGTGTTGTATAGGTCGATAGTTTATCTTCTATCATGGTACAGTGTTGTATAGGTCGATAGTTTATCTTCTATCATGGTACAGTGTTGTATAGGTCGATAGTTTATCTTCTATCATGGTACAGTGTTGTATAGGTCGATAGTTTATCTCTTGTCATGGTACAGTGTTGTATAGGTCGATAGTTTATCTTCTATCATGGTACAGTGTTGTATAGGTCGATAGTTTATCTTCTGTCATGGTACAGTGTTGTATAGGTCGATAGTTTATCTTCTATCATGGTACAGTGTTGTATAGGTCGATAGTTTATCTTCTATCATGGTACAGTGTTGTATAGGTCGATAGTTTATCTTCTATCATGGTACAGTGTTGTATAGGTCGATAGTTTATCTTCTATCATGGTACAGTGTTGTATAGGTCGATAGTTTATCTTCTATCATGGTACAGTGTTGTATAGGTCGATACTTTATCTTCTATCATGGTACAGTGTTGTATAGGTCGATAGTTTATCTTCTATCATGGTACAGTGTTGTATAGGTCGATAGTTTATCTTCTATCATGGTACAGTGTTGTATAGGTCGATAGTTTATCTTCTATCATGGTACAGTGTTGTATAGGTCGATAGTTTATCCCTTATTATGGTACAGTGTTGTATAGGTCGATAGTTTATCTTCTATCATGGTACAGTGTTGTATAGGTCGATAGTTTATCTCTTGTCATGGTACAGTGTTGTATAGGTCGATAGTTTATCCCTTATCATGGTACAGTGTTGTATAGGTTGATAGTTTATCTTCTATCATGGTACAGTGTTGTATAGGTCGATAGTTTATCCCTTATAATGGTACAGTGTTGTATAGGTCGATAGTTTATCTTCTATCATGGTACAGTGTTGTATAGGTCGATAGTTTATCTTCTATCATGGTACAGTGTTGTATAGGTCGATAGTTTATCCCTTATAATGGTACAGTGTTGTATAGGTCGATAGTTTATCTTCTATCATGGTACAGTGTTGTATAGGTCGATAGTTTATCTTCTATCATGGTACAGTGTTGTATAGGTCGATAGTTTATCTTCTATCATGGTACAGTGTTGTATAGGTCGATAGTTTATCCCTTATCATGGTACAGTGTTGTATAGGTTGATAGTTTATCTTATATCATGGTACAGTGTTGTATAGGTCGATAGTTTATCTTCTATCATGGTACAGTGTTGTATAGGTCGATAGTTTATCCCTTATAATGGTACAGTGTTGTATAGGTCGATAGTTTATCCCTTATAATGGTACAGTGTTGTATAGGTCGATAGTTTATCTTCTATCATGGTACAGTGTTGTATAGGTCGATAGTTTATCTTCTATCATGGTACAGTGTTGTATAGGTTGATAGTTTATCTTCTGTCATGGTACAGTGTTGTATAGGTCGATAGTTTATCTTCTATCATGGTACAGTGTTGTATAGGTCGATAGTTTATCTTCTATCATGGTACAGTGTTGTATAGGTCGATAGTTTATCTTCTATCATTGTACAGTGTTGTATAGGTCGATAGTTTATCCCTTATAATGGTACAGTGTTGTATAGGTCGATAGTTTATCTTCTATCATGGTACAGTGTTGTATAGGTCGATAGTTTATCTTCTATCATGGTACAGTGTTGTATAGGTCGATAGTTTATCTTCTATCATGGTACAGTGTTGTATAGGTCGATAGTTTATCCCTTATCATGGTACAGTGTTGTATAGGTTGATAGTTTATCTTCTATCATGGTACAGTGTTGTATAGGTCGATAGTTTATCTTCTATCATGGTACAGTGTTGTATAGGTCGATAGTTTATCTTCTATCATGGTACAGTGTTGTATAGGTCGATAGTTTATCTTCTATCATGGTACAGTGTTGTATAGGTTGATAGTTTATCTTCTATCATGGTACAGTGTTGTATAGGTCGATAGTTTATCTTCTATCATGGTACAGTGTTGTATAGGTCGATAGTTTATCCCTTATTATGGTACAGTGTTGTATAGGTCGATAGTTTATCCCTTATTATGGTACAGTGTTGTATAGGGCGATAGTTTATCTTCTATCATGGTACAGTGTTGTATAGGTTGATAGTTTATCTTCTATCATGGTACAGTGTTGTATAGGTCGATAGTTTATCTTCTATCATGGTACAGTGTTGTATAGGTCGATAGTTTATCTTCTATCATGGTACAGTGTTGTATAGGTCGATAGTTTATCTTCTATCATGGTACAGTGTTGTATAGGTCGATAGTTTATCTTCTATCATGGTACAGTGTTGTATAGGTCGATAGTTTATCTTCTATCATGGTACAGTGTTGTATAGGTCGATAGTTTGTCTTCTATCATGGTACAGTGTTGTATAGGTCGATAGTTTATCTTCTATCATGGTACAGTGTTGTATAGGTTGATAGTTTATCTTCTATCATGGTACAGTGTTGTATAGGTCGATAGTTTATCTTCTATCATGGTACAGTGTTGTATAGGTCGATAGTTTATCTTCTATCATGGTACAGTGTTGAATAGGTCGATAGTTTATCTTCTATCATGGTACAGTGTTGTATAGGTCGATAGTTTATCTTCTATCATGGTACAGTGTTGTATAGGTCGATAGTTTATCCCTTATCACGGTACAGTGTTGTATAGGTTGATAGTTTATCTTCTATCATGGTACAGTGTTGTATAGGTCGATAGTTTATCTTCTATCATGGTACAGTGTTGTATAGGTCGATAGTTTATCTCTTGTCATGGTACAGTGTTGTATAGGTCGATAGTTTATCTTCTATCATGGTACAGTGTTGTATAGGTCGATAGTTTATCTCTTGTCATGGTACAGTGTTGTATAGGTCGATAGTTTATCTTCTATCATGGTACAGTGTTGTATAGGTCGATAGTTTATCTCTTGTCATGGTACAGTGTTGTATAGGTTGATAGTTTATCTTCTATCATGGTACAGTGTTGTATAGGTCGATAGTTTATCTTCTATCATGGTACAGTGTTGTATAGGTCGATAGTTTATCTCTTGTCATGGTACAGTGTTGTATAGGTCGATAGTTTATCTTCTATCATGGTACAGAGTTGTATAGGTCGATAGTTTATCTTCTATCATGGTACAGTGTTGTATAGGTCGATAGTTTATCCCTTATCATGGTACAGTGTTGTATAGGTTGATAGTTTATCTTATATCATGGTACAGTGTTGTATAGGTCGATAGTTTATCTTCTATCATGGTACAGTGTTGTATAGGTCGATAGTTTATCCCTTATAATGGTACAGTGTTGTATAGGTCGATAGTTTATCCCTTATAATGGTACAGTGTTGTATAGGTCGATAGTTTATCTTCTATCATGGTACAGTGTTGTATAGGTCGATAGTTTATCTTCTATCATGGTACAGTGTTGTATAGGTTGATAGTTTATCTTCTGTCATGGTACAGTGTTGTATAGGTCGATAGTTTATCTTCTATCATGGTACAGTGTTGTATAGGTCGATAGTTTATCTTCTATCATGGTACAGTGTTGTATAGGTCGATAGTTTATCTTCTATCCTGGTACAGTGTTGTATAGGTCGATAGTTTATCCCTTATAATGGTACAGTGTTGTATAGGTCGATAGTTTATCTTCTATCATGGTACAGTGTTGTATAGGTCGATAGTTTATCTTCTATCATGGTACAGTGTTGTATAGGTCGATAGTTTATCTTCTATCATGGTACAGTGTTGTATAGGTCGATAGTTTATCCCTTATCATGGTACAGTGTTGTATAGGTTGATAGTTTATCTTCTATCATGGTACAGTGTTGTATAGGTCGATAGTTTATCTTCTATCATGGTACAGTGTTGTATAGGTCGATAGTTTATCTTCTATCATGGTACAGTGTTGTATAGGTCGATAGTTTATCTTCTATCATGGTACAGTGTTGTATAGGTTGATAGTTTATCTTCTATCATGGTACAGTGTTGTATAGGTCGATAGTTTATCTTCTATCATGGTACAGTGTTGTATAGGTCGATAGTTTATCCCTTATTATGGTACAGTGTTGTATAGGTCGATAGTTTATCCCTTATTATGGTACAGTGTTGTATAGGGCGATAGTTTATCTTCTATCATGGTACAGTGTTGTATAGGTTGATAGTTTATCTTCTATCATGGTACAGTGTTGTATAGGTCGATAGTTTATCTTCTATCATGGTACAGTGTTGTATAGGTCGATAGTTTATCTTCTATCATGGTACAGTGTTGTATAGGTCGATAGTTTATCTTCTATCATGGTACAGTGTTGTATAGGTCGATAGTTTATCTTCTATCATGGTACAGTGTTGTATAGGTCGATAGTTTATCTTCTATCATGGTACAGTGTTGTATAGGTCGATAGTTTGTCTTCTATCATGGTACAGTGTTGTATAGGTCGATAGTTTATCTTCTATCATGGTACAGTGTTGTATAGGTTGATAGTTTATCTTCTATCATGGTACAGTGTTGTATAGGTCGATAGTTTATCTTCTATCATGGTACAGTGTTGTATAGGTCGATTGTTTATCTTCTATCATGGTACAGTGTTGAATAGGTCGATAGTTTATCTTCTATCATGGTACAGTGTTGTATAGGTCGATAGTTTATCTTCTATCATGGTACAGTGTTGTATAGGTCGATAGTTTATCCCTTATCATGGTACAGTGTTGTATAGGTTGATAGTTTATCTTCTATCATGGTACAGTGTTGTATAGGTCGATAGTTTATCTTCTATCATGGTACAGTGTTGTATAGGTCGATAGTTTATCTCTTGTCATGGTACAGTGTTGTATAGGTCGATAGTTTATCTTCTATCATGGTACAGTGTTGTATAGGTCGATAGTTTATCTCTTGTCATGGTACAGTGTTGTATAGGTCGATAGTTTATCTTCTATCATGGTACAGTGTTGTATAGGTCGATAGTTTATCTCTTGTCATGGTACAGTGTTGTATAGGTTGATAGTTTATCTTCTATCATGGTACAGTGTTGTATAGGTCGATAGTTTATCTTCTATCATGGTACAGTGTTGTATAGGTCGATAGTTTATCTCTTGTCATGGTACAGTGTTGTATAGGTCGATAGTTTATCTTCTATCATGGTACAGAGTTGTATAGGTCGATAGTTTATCTTCTATCATGGTACAGTGTTGTATAGGTCGATAGTTTATCTTCTATCATGGTACAGTGTTGTATAGGTCGATAGTTTATCTTCTATCATGGTACAGTGTTGTATAGGTCGATAGTTTATCTTCTATCATGGTACAGTGTTGTATAGGTCGATAGTTTATCTCTTGTCATGGTACAGTGTTGTATAGGTCGATAGTTTATCTTCTGTCATGGTACAGTGTTGTATAGGTCGATAGTTTATCTTCTATCATGGTACAGTGTTGTATAGGTCGATAGTTTATCTTCTATCATGGTACAGTGTTGTATAGGTCGATAGTTTATCTTCTATCATGGTACAGTGTTGTATAGGTCGATAGTTTATCCCTTATCATGGTACAGTGTTGTATAGGTCGATAGTTTATCCCTTATTATGGTACAGTGTTGTATAGGTCGATAGTTTATCTTCTATCATGGTACAGTGTTGTATAGGTTGATAGTTTATCTTCTATCATGGTACAGTGTTGTATAGGTCGATAGTTTATCTTCTATCATGGTACAGTGTTGTATAGGTCGATAGTTTATCTTCTATCATGGTACAGTGTTGTATAGGTCGATAGTTTATCTTCTATCATGGTACAGTGTTGTATAGGTCGATAGTTTATCTTCTATCATGGTACAGTGTTGTATAGGTCGATAGTTTATCTTCTATCATGGTACAGTGTTGTATAGGTCGATAGTTTATCTTCTATCATGGTACAGTGTTGTATAGGTCGATAGTTTATCTTCTATCATGGTACAGTGTTGTATAGGTCGATAGTTTATCTTCTATCATGGTACAGTGTTGTATAGGTCGATAGTTTATCTCTTGTCATGGTACAGTGTTGTATAGGTCGATAGTTTATCTTCTATCATGGTACAGTGTTGTATAGGTCGATAGTTTATCTTCTATCATGGTACAGTGTTGTATAGGTCGATAGTTTATCTTCTATCATGGTACAGTGTTGTATAGGTCGATAGTTTATCTTCTATCATGGTACAGTGTTGTATAGGTCGATAGTTTATCTTCTATCATGGTACAGTGTTGTATAGGTCGATAGTTTATCTTCTATCATGGTACAGTGTTGTATAGGTCGATAGTTTATCTTCTATCATGGTACAGTGTTGTATAGGTCGATAGTTTATCTTCTATCATGGTACAGTGTTATATAGGTCGATAGTTTATCTTCTATCATGGTACAGTGTTGTATAGGTCGATAGTTTATCTTCTATCATGGTACAGTGTTGTATAGGTCGATAGTTTATCTTCTATCATGGTACAGTGTTGTATAGGTCGATAGTTTATCTTCTATCATGGTACAGTGTTGTATAGGTCGATAGTTTATCTTCTATCATGGTACAGTGTTATATAGGTCGATAGTTTATCTTCTATCATGGTACAGTGTTGTATAGGTCGATAGTTTATCTTCTATCATGGTACAGTGTTGTATAGGTCGATAGTTTATCTTCTATCATGGTACAGTGTTGTATAGGTCGATAGTTTATCTTCTATCATGGTACAGTGTTGTATTGGTCGATAGTTTATCTTCTATCATGGTACAGTGTTGTATAGGTCGATAGTTTATCTCTTGTCATGGTACAGTGTTGTATAGGTCGATAGTTTATCTTCTATCATGGTACAGTGTTGTATAGGTCGATAGTTTATCTTCTATCATGGTACAGTGTTGTATAGGTCGATAGTTTATCTCTTGTCATGGTACAGTGATGTATAGGTCGATAGTTTATCTTCTATCATGGTACAGTGTTGTATAGGTCGATAGTTTATCCCTTATTATGGTACAGTGTTGTATAGGTCGATAGTTTATCTTCTATCATGGTACAGTGTTGTATAGGTCGATAGTTTATCTTCTATCATGGTACAGTGTTGTATAGGTCGATAGTTTATCTTCTATCATGGTACAGTGTTGTATAGGTCGATAGTTTATATTCTATCATGGTACAGTGTTGTATAGGGCGATAGTTTATCTTCTATCATGGTACAGTGTTGTATAGGTCGATAGTTTATCTTCTATCATGGTACAGTGTTGTATAGGTCGATAGTTTATCTTCTATCATGGTACAGTGTTGTATAGGTCGATAGTTTATCTTCTATCATGGTACAGTGTTGTATAGGTCGATACTTTATCTTCTATCATGGTACAGTGTTGTATAGGTTGATAGTTTATCTTCTATCATGGTACAGTGTTGTATAGGTCGATAGTTTATCTTCTATCATGGTACAGTGTTGTATAGGTTGATAGTTTATCTTCTATCATGGTACAGTGTTGTATAGGTCGATAGTTTATCTTCTATCATGGTACAGTGTTGTATAGGTCGATAGTTTATCTTCTATTATGGTACAGTGTTGTATAGGGCGATAGTTTATCTTCTATCATGGTACAGTGTTGTATAGGTCGATAGTTTATCCCTTATTATGGTACAGTGTTGTATAGGTCGATAGTTTATCTTCTATCATGGTACAGTGTTGTATAGGTCGATAGTTTATCTTCTATCATGGTACAGTGTTGTATAGGTCGATAGTTTATCCCTTATAATGGTACAGTGTTGTATAGGTCGATAGTTTATCCCTTGTCATGGTACAGTGTTGTATAGGGCGATAGTTTATCTTCTATCATGGTACAGTGTTGTATAGGTCGATAGTTTATCTTCTATCATGGTACAGTGTTGTATAGGTCGATAGTTTATCTTCTATCATGGTACAGTGTTGTATAGGTCGATAGTTTATCTTCTATCATGGTACAGTGTTGTATAGGTCGATAGTTTATCTCTTGTCATGGTACAGTGTTGTATAGGTCGATAGTTTATCTTCTTTCATGGTACAGTGTTATATAGGTCGATAGTTTATCTTCTATCATGGTACAGTGTTGTATAGGTTGATAGTTTATCTTCTATCATGGTACAGTGTTGTATAGGTCGATAGTTTATCTTCTATCATGGTACAGTGTTGTATAGGTTGATAGTTTATCTTCTATCATGGTACAGTGTTGTATAGGTCGATAGTTTATCCCTTATTATGGTACAGTGTTGTATAGGTCGATAGTTTATCTTCTATCATGGTACAGTGTTGTATAGGTCGATAGTTTATCTCTTGTCATGGTACAGTGTTGTATAGGTCGATAGTTTATCTTCTATCATGGTACAGTGTTGTATAGGTCGATAGTTTATCTTCTATCATGGTACAGTGTTGTATAGGTTGATAGTTTATCTTCTATCATGGTACAGTGTTGTATAGGTCGATAGTTTATCTTCTATCATGGTACAGTGTTGTATAGGTCGATAGTTTATCTCTTGTCATGGTACAGTGTTGTATAGGTCGATAGTTTATCTTCTATCATGGTACAGTGTTGTATAGGGCGATAGTTTATCTTCTATCATGGTACAGTGTTGTATAGGTCGATAGTTTATCTTCTATCATGGTACAGTGTTGTATAGGTCGATAGTTTATCCCTTATTATGGTACAGTGTTGTATAGGTCGATAGTTTATCCCTTATTATGGTACAGTGTTGTATAGGTCGATAGTTTATCCCTTATCATGGTACAGTGTTGTATAGGTCGATAGTTTATCTTCTATCATGGTACAGTGTTGTATAGGTCGATAGTTTATCTTCTATCATGGTACAGTGTTGTATAGGTCGATAGTTTATCTCTTGTCATGGTACAGTGTTGTATAGGTCGATAGTTTATCTTCTATCATGGTACAGTGTTGTATAGGTCGATAGTTTATCTTCTATCATGGTACAGTGTTGTATAGGTCGATAGTTTATCTTCTATCATGGTACAGTGTTGTATAGGTCGATAGTTTATCTTCTATCATGGTACAGTGTTGTATAGGTCGATAGTTTATCTTCTATCATGGTACAGTGTTGTATAGGTCGATAGTTTATCTTCTATCATGGTACAGTGTTGTATAGGTCGATAGTTTATCTCTTGTCATGGTACAGTGTTGTATAGGTCGATAGTTTATCTTCTATCATGGTACAGTGTTGTATAGGTTGATAGTTTATCTTCTATCATGGTACAGTGTTGTATAGGGCGATAGTTTATCTTCTATCATGGTACAGTGTTGTATAGGTCGATAGTTTATCTTCTATCATGGTACAGTGTTGTATAGGTCGATAGTTTATCCCTTATTATGGTACAGTGTTGTATAGGTCGATAGTTTATCTTCTATCATGGTACAGTGTTGTATAGGTCGATAGTTTATCTTCTATCATGGTACAGTGTTGTATAAGTCGATAGTTTATCTCTTATCATGGTACAGTGTTGTATAGGTTGATAGTTTATCTTCTATCATGGTACAGTGTTGTATAGGTCGATAGTTTATCTTCTATCATGGTACAGTGTTGTATAGGTCGATAGTTTATCTTCTATCATGGTACAGTGTTGTATAGGTCGATAGTTTATCTTCTATCATGGTACAGTGTTGTATAGGTCGATAGTTTATCTTCTATCATGGTACAGTGTTGTATAGGTCGATAGTTTATCTTCTATCATGGTACAGTGTTGTATAAGTCGATAGTTTATCTCTTATCATGGTACAGTGTTGTATAGGTTGATAGTTTATCTTCTATCATGGTACAGTGTTGTATAGGTCGATAGTTTATCTTCTATCATGGTACAGTGTTGTATAGGTCGATAGTTTATCTTCTATCATGGTACAGTGTTGAATAGGTCGATAGTTTATCCCTTATCATGGTACAGTGTTGTATAGGTCGATAGTTTATCTTCTATCATGGTACAGTGTTGTATAGGTCGATAGTTTATCTTCTATCATGGTACAGTGTTGTATAGGTCGATAGTTTATCTTCTATCATGGTACAGTGTTGTATAGGTTGATAGTATATCTTCTATCATGGTACAGTGTTGTATAGGTCGATAGTTTATCCCTTATTATGGTACAGTGTTGTATAGGTCGATAGTTTATCTTCTATCATGGTACAGTGTTGTATAGGTCGATAGTTTATCTTCTATCATGGTACAGTGTTGTATAGGTCGATAGTTTATCTTCTATCATGGTACAGTGTTGTATAGGTCGATAGTTTATCTTCTATCATGGGACAGTGTTGTATAGGTCGATAGTTTATCTTCTATCATGGTACAGTGTTGTATAGGTCGATAGTTTATCCCTTATAATGGTACAGTGTTGTATAGGTTGATAGTTTATCTTCTATTATGGTACAGTGTTGTATAGGTCGATAGTTTATCCCTTATTATGGTACAGTGTTGTATAGGTCGATAGTTTATCTTCTATCATGGTACAGTGTTGTATAGGTCGATAGTTTATCTTCTATCATGGTACAGTGTTGTATAGGTCGATAGTTTATCTTCTATCATGGTACAGTGTTGTATAGGTCGATAGTTTATCTTCTATCATGGTACAGTGTTGTATAGGTCGATAGTTTATCTTCTATCATGGTACAGTGTTGTATAGGTCGATAGTTTATCTTCTATCATGGTACAGTGTTGTATAGGTCGATAGTTTATCCCTTATCATGGTACAGTGTTGTATAGGTCGATAGTTTATCTTCTATCATTGTACAGTGTTGTATAGGTCGATAGTTTATCTTCTATCATGGTACAGTGTTGTATAGGTCGATAGTTTATCTTCTATCATGGTACAGTGTTGTATAGGTCGATAGTTTATCTTCTATCATGGTACAGTGTTGTATAGGTCGATAGTTTATCTTCTATCATGGTACAGTGTTGTATAGGTCGATAGTTTATCTTCTATCATGGTACAGTGTTGTATAGGTCGATAGTTTATCCCTTATAATGGTACAGTGTTGTATAGGTTGATAGTTTATCTTCTATCATGGTACAGTGTTGTATAGGTCGATAGTTTATCTTCTATCATGGTACAGTGTTGTATAGGTCGATAGTTTATCTTCTATCATGGTACAGTGTTGTATAGGTCGATAGTTTATCTTCTATCATGGTACAGTGTTGTATAGGTCGATAGTTTATCCCTTATCATGGTACAGTGTTGTATAGGTCGATAGTTTATCTTCTATCATGGTACAGTGTTGTATAGGTCGATAGTTTATCTTCTATCATGGTACAGTGTTGTATAGGTCGATAGTTTATCTCTTGTCATGGTACAGTGTTGTATAGGTCGATAGTTTATCTTCTATCATGGTACAGTGTTGTATAGGTCGATAGTTTATCTTCTATCATGGTACAGTGTTGTATAGGTCGATAGTTTATCTTCTATCATGGTACAGTGTTGTATAGGTCGATAGTTTATCTCTTGTTGTGGTACTCGTTTGTACTGGTTGATCCTTTATCCCTTATTACGGTACAGTATTCCGTAGATCGATCGTTTCTCCCTTATTACGGTGCAGTATTCCGTAGATCGATCATTTATCCCTTATTGCGGTACAGTATTCTGTAGATCGATCCTTTATCACTTATTACGGTACAGTATTCCGTAGATCGATCCTTTATCCCTTATTACGTACAGTATTCCGTAGATCGATCTTTTAACCCTTATTACAGTACAGAATTCCGTAGATCGATCCTTTATCCCTTATTACGGTACAGTGTTCCGTAGATCGATCCTTTATCACCTAGCATGATACAGTACTGCGTAAGTCTCTAGTTTATCCCTTATTACGGTACAGTGTTCCGTAGATAGATCCTTTATCACTTAGCATGATAACGTACTGCGTACGTCTCTAGTTTAACCCTTATAACGGTACAGTATTCCGTAGATCGATCCTTTATCACTTAGCATGATACAGTACTGCGTAAGTCTCTAATTTATGCTTTATCTTGTATTGTTCACGTCCATTTGTTACCCTTTATGGTGTGACAAAATTGTATCGATCAATGTTTAATCCCTTCTCGTTTCCCAATGTGGGGGTCACGGTTTCGCCGTATTCTAATGCGTACTTCACGTTCATGATGCACTTGACTTCAATCCATGCTAACACTTGTTGCTTGTGCGGAGTTACAGTACGTGGAGAGTGTATTGTCACTAAATCACCCGCAGAGTGGACATCCCACCCAGGCAATAATTGCAAATTTGTTGCAAAGCATAATCAACAAAAGCAACGTTTCAGCCAATGGACCTCCGGGTTAAACCCGGAGGCCAATTGGCTGAAACATTGCTTGTGTTTTTTTGTCGATATGTACACAATTTGAAAATTATAGCTTGGGTGATAACTCCACTCTGCGGGTGATTTAGTTACAATCCACTCTCCACGTACTGTAGTACGTTGTGGAAATTGTCAGCTGCACTGAGATTGTTCTCTCCTTGTACTCTGGCTGCTTCCACCCTTCTAATTATCCAACACGAGATGACATTGGCTATAGAAAGTGTAGTTAAACCTCAACAAACAAATATGCAAACGAATAAGGCCGGAATGAGAAGCCGAAGCACACCGAGAATTACCGAATAGTAGCAAACAACTGTTAGACTCCCCAAACGTACTAACTCCGCACTAGCAGGGTTAGCATTGGTTAAAGACAAATGTGCCATCGGCGTTCAGTACCGTGCCCTCACGTGTGCACTCGGAATTAAGTGCATTACCAAAGAATACCACGCAGATGGTCAAGTACCGTGACCACTATGCCACCGCGCTCCCAGTGGATACTTATATTGGGTCTGTGCACTTTAATATACTCCAGACGAAAATAACTGTATCGCGTTTTTGTACACACTTAGTAAAAATATGTAAATCTGCGTTCTGTTTATAGGAGGACACGAACAACCACATTCTTTATGTCTCCCGTTTGTTTTGAAAGTTGATATTAAACGCTTGGATGCATTCCGTGAGAAAGAAGGGAGACTTGCGTAAATTAAACACGGAGGTATTGTGAAAGTTTTCAAGAATATAATGAAATTGAAGGAGAAAAGATGGTTGAGGATTGAGGGTAATGTTTTTCTGTACATAACTAAAAGCATTAACTCTGCACCGGCGAAAAATACTCCGAAGAGAAAAATTCACATTGGGCCGGTATCTCCGGGACACCATAGAGAATGAGCGAGCGCCTAAAATCATTAATACAGCGTCGGCGAAAAATACTTGAAGGGAGAAATCACATTGGGCGGATATCTCCCCATACGCCCTAGAGAGTGGGCGAGAACCTGAAAGCATTAACCCAGTAACGGCAAAAAATACTTTGAAGAAACAATGGATCACCTTCGTGCGGATGGCCGCGGTACAACCTAGACGGTTGGCGTGAACCTAACAGCATTAAAGCTGCACCGTCAAAAATACCTGAAAAGAAAAATCACATTGGACCGATATCTCCACGGAACGCCTTGGCGTGTTGGTATGGATCTAAAAGCATTAAGGCTGCATCATGGGAAAAACACAGCGTCGGCGAGAATTGATGAGGGTGGAGGTAGATGATGGAACGATACACATCTTTCTGCACGCTGGTTATGGTGAATATGATGGTGGGGGAAATACGATGGGAGAAAGTATACTTTCGATTAAACCTGGAGTGGGCTCGCAGAGAAAAGCTGTCGAAAAATTTCGTTCTCGAGGATTTTGTTACTATTGGTACAAATATGAAAATTTATCTTACAGTAATAACGTATTTTCCCCAGTACAAGTAAATTGCCCAGACAAAATACTAATCTGTACTGAGGATAGCGACCACACGTGAGCTCTTTCGATTCAGAAACACAACGTTATTTACAGCTTAACCCTTTACCTAACGAATCTATTGCAACCGCCCGCGTAATTTGCAAATTGAGCAGTTGAAAAAAATTAATTTTTCAAAATATTTCAACAAAACCATATCGTGTGACCCCCTCATTTTATTATTGGAATCAATCACTTCTAAAATACTGACCTGTGTGGATACGTTACTCTAGGTCATCTTTTTATTATCTAATTAAGAAAATATCAACACTGTGATTGGTCAGGTAATAAACTGTATTTATTAAATATTTTTCTTCTTTAATAAAAATACACTAGTAGCTAGAAATGGTGAAATCAAGGACGCATTCAGAATGTTTTTACGTCGGGGGATGCAGGAAAGATAGGAGTATTTTTTGGATATAAGAGCTTTTGAGCCAGTACCTAACATTCTTTCAGAATCCGTCAGAGATATGTATCATAAATATAGTTAGCTCTATTTAACCCTTTACCCAATACAGACGATAATAAAATTTATTATTTTAAATATCATTTTTCAAATTTTTGAAAAAAATTTCAACAAAACCATACCATGTGACCCCTCATTGGAACGAGCTCAATGAGCTCGTTCCAATGAGGGGGTCACATGATATGGTTTTGATGAATTTGTTTGAAAAATTTTTAAAAAAATATTAATTAAAATAATAAATGTTGATATTCTCTACGTTGGGTAAAGGGTTAAACACTACTAGATGTAATATTACAGATATAATAGTGGATGGGGATTACGTGATGACAACGATAGGAAGGTAAAATCATCTTCATTCTAGTGCAGCAACGATGAAACGAATGTATCGCGATTCGTTATCTGACGATACATATCATAATATGCAACGATTAATCATGAAACGAATGTATCGTGATTCATTATCTGATGATACATATCATGATATGCAACGATTAACCATGAAACAAATGCATCGTGATTCATTATCTGACGATACATATCATGATATGCAACGATTAACCATGAAACAAACACATCGTGATTCATTATCTGACGATACATATTATGATATGCAACGATTAATCATGAAACGAATGCATCATGATTCATTATCTGATGATACATATCATGATATGCAACGATTAACCATGAAACAAACGCATCGTGATTCATTATCTGACGATACATATCATGATATTCAACGATTAATCATGAAACGAATGTATCGCGATTCATTATCTGATGATGCATATCATGATATGCAACGATTAACCATGAAACAAATGCATCGTGATTCATTATCTGACGATACATACCATGTCGAGATTGTCAATACCTCTAAGGTGATTGCCTTGTGGTTGACCTGATGTATCTAACTGAGTTCACTAGACCATTAACAGTGAGTTTCTGCTTTGTTCACTGCACAACTTTAAGAATGTGACATCGTTACCAATGGATGGGATGAAGCTCGACAAATATAGGCAATTTAGACACACTTTTTCGGTTATACTTGACTTATACTTGAGTCACAACTGTGAAATATTTGGAGACACCAGAAACGAGGCCAACAGCAAACTAATAATGTATTCAGCGGTACCCAAGAGAGTCTATCCATAGATAATCAATTCAGGCCTTGCAAGCATCTTACATGACACACGTATAATTTCGTCTGGTCGTCTCGTCCACAAATGGTTTTGACTTCTACTGCCAGTTCTGCAGATGCACAAAAGCACTGATATCCACCTAACACGATAACCTCCCCATCACTGACCCCTGCCCACCCCACCATTCTTACGTCTTACTTCCCTAGAAAGAAAAGCGCTAAAACCCTTAGAGTACATTTGCAGCCGGCTGCAGCGTTGAAATATTCTTGCGTGGGCGATAACAGGTAGACAGCCAATCTGGCTATGTTATCTCCCTGCAGTATGTATTTGTATGTCTCACTGTGGTTAGAAATATATTTGATTTGTAAAGCCTTATCTATATACCGTAAATAAACAAAATATGTAAACACAAAATATGTAAATATATGATATTCAACGATTACTCATTATCTGACGATACATATCATGATATGTTTGCACTGTATCATGATACACGTGAACCGAGAATTTCATATTTTGTTAATGACAATTCTAAAATGGTTACGATAATGACTACTAGAATCTATTACATGAAGTTTCTTTTTGAAATCTGGTTTAAAGAAGTTTGAATTTACATTTTTTTGAGTAATCGTTTGCATTGAATAGCGCAAACTATTAACCTCAATCTTAAAAATATTTATATAACACTTTGAGGAAACAAATAAAAAAATCCAAGAAAATAGAAGAGTGTGCCATTATGTTTTGCAGTCGAAAAGTTTGAGATCAGAAAGAAATGTGAGGACACAAGAGGCAAATCTGCTGTTATGGACCACCGGGTAACCCGGTGGTCCATAACTGCAGAACTGCTTCTGGAGTCCTACTGGACTAGCAAGAATAAGTAATCGAAAGATCAGTGACAAGAAACAAATCAAATGTATGGCGATTCCTTCTCTGACAATACATATCATGATATTTTTGCACTGTATCATGATACACGTCAACCAGAAATTTCATGAATATTTTGTTAATGACAATTCTAAAAATGTTACATTAATGACTACTGGCATCTATTATATGAAGTTTCTTTTTGAAATCAGGTTTATATAAGTTTGAATTTACATTGTTTTTGAGTAATTGTTTGCACTGAATAGAGCAAACCATTAACCTCATCCTTAAATCTTTATAAAAAAACTATTAGGAAATAAATAAAGAATTCCAGAAAAATGGAAGAGTGAGTCATAATGTATTGCAATCAAAAAGATGGTGGAATCTAATTTCATTGAAAAAAAATTTCTTGATCCCGACTTTATGATGATTGTTATTTGGCGAATGTGTGGGTGGATACCAGACTTTTCCTTCTATTCACTAGTCCAGAAGAACTGAGAGGACACAAGAAGCAAATCTGATGTTATGGACCACCGGGTTACCCGGTGGTCCATAACTGCAGAATTGCTTCTTGAGTCCTCAGATTTCTACTGGACTTGCAAGAAGAAGAAACAGAAAGATCCAACCACACAGTGGAAAGAAGCAAGTCACTTTTTGTGAAGTATTGGTGATTGTGGTGGTCACACTGGATTGGTGGTAGTGTATCGTGATAATATCGTATCGTGGGGTTAGTGTTGTGATTCGACTGGTATCGCGAGAAAACGTATCGTTGGAGCCCTACTTCATTCATAAAACATCAATTCACAGACGCTGAAAGATTGTTAAAACAGACGTCGTTAAAGCCTTACCCAATCCTTTCATTATGTTAACAAGTCACGAAACGTAGGAATATTGTAAAATAAATCGGTTATTATACTACGATTGATTTCCGAGATTGTATGTTCTTGTATTATTCTTGCTAGTCCAGTAGAAATGTGAGGACTCCAGATAAGGATAAGATACAGTTAAAACTAGAAGTCCTGTCACGAACTGTGCGCTTAACTAGGCTTAATTGCGCGTAGGAATTGCGCGCAATTGCTATATCGAATGGCATCGAAATCACGACAGGTTCTCCTGGTTACTCATGGCAAAGACAGGCAATGTTTTTGCCAATGGACCTCCGTGTAACCCGGAGGTCCATTGGCTGAAACATTGCTTGTGCACAGGCCATATGTACAGAATTTGATGGTCGTAACGCGTAAATTAACGCGCAGATCAACGTGCTATTTGTGCGCATTTCATGACAGGACTTCTAGTTTTAACTGTAAGGATACCATGGACGCTCGATCTCACCTCTGAGTCATATATCGACTCGTCCTAATGGACTCGTCGATATATGACAAGAGTCGAGATCGCGACTTCAATACACCATCTTGGAAACCCACATGGTGAATCACTGAGTTAATCCAACTTGTATTCACAACCCACCAATACTTGTAGGATAAATGTAAACATGACATTCCTATTTGATATTTCCACTCATCTGTATGCACGACAAATTTGGCAGACAGCATGTTGAACAAAGGATCGAATGTGAGAATGAGTAATAACTTAAACCTACAGTTGTAGGGTTAAATAGTTACTGACACTCCTCACAAATATAGAATGGATTATTTCATTTCGCTGTAGACATGATTGTACAAGAAGAAATCATGTAGATCATAAATGATGCGAGAGTTAACTTTGATACGATATGTTTAGTGAATAGAAACGCTGAGAGTTTGGTCCTACTGTAAACCTTCAATAAATTATGCCAAAATATAGTTATGTAAGTACAGTGAACAGCGACGCCGTGAAGATGACCGACTGGGAGAGTATGTAAACCTGATTTGTCCCGACTGTAATGGCTCAAGTTACGAATGGCTCATATTCCAATTTTCTCACCAAGGCAAGACGACGTTCACATTCCAAGAGAAAAACACTTATAAGTTGTAAGAAACTGTCAGACTCTACAACGCACAAACTCTGCACAAGCAGAGACTATTTATTTATTTATTTATTTATTTATTTATTTATTTATTTATTTATTGGTGTTTAAGATCACATACGTATGCACAATGGCTAATCGTGACCGTGACAGTTTTTCGGGTGGACGAAGCCGGAGTACCCGGAGAGAACCACCGAGCATCGACGAGCAACTGTCAGCTTCTCAATATTCTAACTCTGTTCAAGCTCCGCTCAAGCGGGGTTACAGCGATTGGAGACATGTGCACTATCGACGTGCAGTCCGCCTCAGTACACGGCGTCATCGTGCCCCCATGTAGGCAACCGGGATAAAGTGTCTTGCCCAAGGACACAACACGGGTCGTCCCGGGCGGAGATCGAACTCCAGACCTGTAGCGCTTCCACAAGCAGAGATAACAGCTGATGAAGATAAGGGTACCATGGACGTACAAAGCTCCAAAATTGTTTTTACTGAATAAAAAACGAAAGTGTAAAGTCAAAAGATTCACCAAGAAGTGAAAGCTAAACAGGACGCAGTTAGAACGCTCAACAAGATTTAGCTACGAAAGATAAAAGCTACAGTACGTGGAGAGTGTATTATTACGAAATTACCTGCTGAGTGGAGATTCCATCCAAGTAAAAAGTACAAATTTGTTGCAAAGCGTAACAAGCACAAGCAAAGTTTCAGCCAGTGGACCTCCGGGTTAAACCCGGAGGTCCATTAGCTGAAACATTGCTTGTGTTTTTGTCCATGAATACAAAATTTGCAAGTTATAGTTTGGGTGATGACTCCACTCCACGGGTGATTTAGTTACAATCCACTCTCCGCTTACTGTAAAAAACAGCAAGATAATACGTACGCTCAACAACACCCCATAAGAAAATAAAATAAAATTCCAATTAACACCGAGCCAACTAATTAACACCTAATCATTGAAATGTTCCTCTTTGTGGTCATGATTAGCCATTGTATAGAAATATGTGACCTTAAAACACCAATAAATAAATAAATAAATAAATAAATAAATAAATAAATAAATAAATAAATAAATAACGTTTCTCTTTATTTACTATTTTCGATTATTTATGGATAGAAAACCACTTTTGATACTAATTCTGTCCCATTGCACTGAAAAAACAAAACCAACAAAATATTGCTAACGGGTTTATTTTTTTCTACAAGTTAAAAGTCTTTCGTTAATCTTCCTTTTCCCTCAGGCTAAAATGAAATTTGAGATTTTAACAACTGTGAATATAAAAAGAGGAGCATAAAAATAACTTGACAAAACATCAATTCTCGTCTAAAATACCTTAATTTCAAGATACTCAAAGATCTGAAAGTCATAAAATACCCATTAATTATTTTATTATTAGAATCAATCACTTCTAAAATACTGACCTGTATGGATGTGTTACTCTAGGTCATCTTTTTATTATCTAATTAAGAAAATATCAACACTGTGATTCGTCAGGTAATAAATGGTATTTATTAAATATTTTTCTTGTTTAATAAAAATACACTAGTAGCTAGAAATGGTGAAATCAAGGACGCATCCAGAATGTTTTTACGTCGGGGAATGCAGGAAAGATAGGAGTATTTTTTGGATATAAGAGCTTTTGAGCCAGTACCTAACATTCTTTTAGAATCCGTCAGAGATATGTATCATAAATATAGTTAGCTCTATTTAACCCTTTACCCAATGCAGACGATATTAAAATTTATTATTTTAAATATCATTTTTCAAATTTAAAAAAAAAACATATCATGTGACCCCTCATTAGAACGAGCTCAATGAGCTCGTTCCAATGAGGGGTCACATGATATTGTTTCGTTGAAATATTTTGAAAAATTTAATTTTTTTAACTGCTCAATTTGCATATTACCCGGATGGATGCGGGCGATTCGTTAGGTAAAAGGGTTAAGTGACGTTGGTACCTCTTGTTGTGGGAGCAAATCCTGACTTTTCTCACAGAAAACAGAATTGTCCTTGTATTAGACAACAGTACAGCGCAGTGTTAAATTTTGTCAGACAAGTCATGACGTTTACCCTGAAGATGGTGTATCCTGACTAAGACTGTTAGTATTTGGAGTAAAAAGGATGTGCAACATTCACCATCCATTTACATGTAATATCAAAATAACATAATTTCAAGAAGGGGTGTTTCCCATAATGCAACTCGGAATTCAATCCATTGGATTGTGTTTGACAGAACTCATTGAGCTCTGTCAAACAAAATTAAATTGGTTAAATTCCATGTTGCGTTATGGGAAAAAAAATTCTGATTGAAATTTTTATATTTTGACATGAGCGTATGTGTGTGTGTAGCACGTGGGAGTGTGTATGTATGTATGTGTGTGTGTTTGGGGGGAGGGGTGTTACAGAGTTTACGTTTTGAGAAATTTCCTCTTTGAACATTTAGCCTGACTGACATTTTCTTCACATCACATCACTCAAGACTTTTTACAATGATGTTTTGACTGTTGTTTGGGAAGCATCTCTGCACATAATATGTTCATCTCACAGCTTAATTAATTAATTAATTTTTTATTTATTGGGGTTTAACGACTCTTCCGATAGCCAGGGTCACCTGGGGTCGGAAACAGCTTCATAAAACGCTGATGAAAACCATCCGAGGCGAATCTGCAAATAGGGCAAGTAGTGATAAATATTAACGACGGTGCATTTCTGACAACCATGACTCCATTGTATTTTAAACCTTGCGTTGTTTCCTCGATTTCGCGAAAGAAATTAATAGTTAATATTAAAATTTTCTTATAGTTCTTTTGTGGTAAGTTATTATCTGATTTAATTTATCATCACCACAGTGTGTATATACAAGAATTTTAATCTCACTGTCACAGATTCGCAATTCGACTGTACCTAGCCTGCTCATCGAAATACCTTATTGTATTCCGACTTGATCTGAGTTTTTGTAGAAACACTGGATATATATACCCTTTTACAATTATACAAACTTCCTGATTGGTCAGTAACTAATGCATCCAGTACTGTACATTTAACTCCAACTGGGTGTACGAAGTTCAACAGGATGTATGAGAATATCACGAGACAGCTTAAAGGGGTGTACAAACATTCTATGGTACCCTCGCCGATTTCCCTTTCACCCCTCGCCTGAAACATTTCACCCCTTGCCTGAAACATTTCACCCCTCGCCTCAAACATTTTCGTCAGTAATAATAAACATCCAGATGCACAAACAAAATGGTAAAAAATTTTGTTTCATGAGAATATTCCGAAAATTTGAAATAACACCTGTGTACATACCCCCAATGTCCGATTTTACTGTCGAGAAGAGGGATTCGGTCGTGGTGTGTTTACTCTACAGATCCGTTTTGATTTAGAGAAACATGCAACCTTTCTCGTTATATGAATTGTCTCGTCAGTGAAACTTTTTAAAACACTTGAGGTGCGCAGGTGGATCAGTGGTTACTGCATTGAACTTCAAACCACAAGGTCCACGGTTCGATCCCCGACAGGGGTAACTGTATTGTAACCTTGGGCAAGGCACTTCATCCAAAGTGCCCACGTGGGGGGCACGGTGGCGCTGTGTACGAAGATGTACTGCACGTCGATGGTGCACTTGTCTTCAACCAATGCTAACCCTGCTTGTGTGGAGTTAGTACGTCGGGGAGTCTGGTCGTGTCTAGATGGTTCTATCCGGGTACTCCAGCTTCCTGTCCGACACCAGGTGACCGTGGTTGTTGAAAGTGACGTTAAATTCCAATAAATAATTAAAGCACTTGTACAAGTTTGAGTAAAATGTCCCCGATACTCCAAGACTCACACCGCACCGTATCGAATAAAACACTTAAAAAGTCAACTTGTGTTCCACAATAATAACGACGCCTCATTTCCCAATGACTTGAATTGAAGTCTCCCAAATGTTTGAGTTTAATGAAGGGAAATAACTCCAAATCGTTCTTGTTCAATAATAAAGAAAGATATGTTTCTTTCAGTTTCTCTAATTATTACTTTGATCAAGGTTTTCGTCACTGGAATACCGTTTAAGGATTATATAATAAAAACAAAACTCGACACGCTGAAGGGACATGGTAATAAAGAAGTCACACGGTGTTTCAGCGGGGTGTACAGGACTGTACTACCCTTCTAATATTCGTATTTTCTTCGGCTTTCAACCTCAGGAAATACTGATCGTAGAAGCGTACACTGCAAAAAGTATAGGTTCTCTTTAGAACCAAAACTGATTCTAATCTTGTCCCTGAGATGGAACCAGCTCTGTTTAAACAGTATTTATTTCAAATCAAATAAATTTATAAAGATTAACATTAAATATTAACAGAATTAAACATAAATTGAGGAGGTTTCAGTTGTAAGTTTAGAGCTTAAACGAAGTTGTCTCAAATCATTATTAAGCAAAGGAGATATGAACAGTTGGCATTTCGAACCAGTTTTGGTTCTATACAGAACCAAAACTGGTTCGATATGCCAACTGTTCATATCTCCTTTGTTTCAAAATGTTTGGCGACTGCGTTGAATGAGCTCCAAATTTACTGCTGAATCTACTTCAGTTCATGTAATATTCTGTTAAAATTGAATGCTAATCTTGGTAAATTTATTTGATTTGAAATAAATACTGTTTAAACAGAATTGGTTCCATCTCAGGGACAAGATTGGAACCAGTTTTGGTTCTAAAGAGAACCTATATTTTTGCAGTGTCGTGTAGTCCAGTACACACAGCTGAAACACTGTGTAACTAATATTATTTCCAAATAAAACAAAATACTGCGTTTTGATTGGCTGACAGGTACGATGTAACTTGCAATCCACAGTGGCTTTTTACACCGTGGTTAACCACGGTTAACCACGGTGTCAAAACAAGAATACACAACAGCAGGCTACATGGCTAAAAAGTACTCATTTTAATTAATAATTCATACCTTCTGCTCGGTGTTAGAACAAAAATGAAAATACAGGAAAATTTAATATTTATGTGCAATAAAATATTACAGATATAGATGCCATTGGAACTGGCTCATTGAGCCAGTTCCAATGACATCCATATTTATCTTGTTTTTTTAAGAAACTTACCAAGTACAAATTTTCTGTCAGTTTTTGCCCTCAATGTTGGTTAAAGTATTCAGTACACCCAAATTCTTGGAAATAAATCCGATATCCTTGTGTTTTCTAGGGTGTTCGGCATTGCCTCAGGGTGTATGAGTTCCCAAACCGGTGTACATTCCCATACACCCTAGAAAATACACGGATAACTAAACAGATATGAAAAGACAGAATTCATTTTGAAACCTTTCACTGCCACCAAGCTACAGCGTTCTGTTGGAAGTTCACTGACCGTTAATTGGTGTCTTCAGATCCGTCCGAGGACTCAGTATGATACCATTGACCAATTATTGAAACCGTCATTCCTTGTTTGTATGGTAAACGTTAGATCGTAACTTCAGTAAGTCTCTATAAGTCTCTGTAAGTCCTTTCGTGTTACGACAAACTTATCGTTGGAACAAAACTGTAATGCGTGAATAAACGACGAGTAGCTTTCACAAAAGGTTACGTTCTACACGGACGTACTGCATAGGGGCATCGCTAACGGATTTAGGGTGTGACACCCCTCTTAATAATCTTTCCATTCGGGACATTTTTGTCAGGAATGGCGTCTGAGAGATCAATTAAGTTTTGCTTGTAATTAACCCCCTGAACTCTGATGTCGAGAATACTCGACACCTCCCCCACTCTAAGCCCCACCACACCTCCCTGTCATCCATGGTTATCCCCCCTGTGTTGTCAGAAATTCAGCAATTTAGATTTTGGTTGACAGAGCTCAATTGGAGCTCTGTCAACCAAAATCTAAATTGCTGAATTTTTGACAACACAGGGGGGATAACCATGGATGACAAATCAGACGTTTCGTCATCAGAGTGCAGGGGGTTAAGTACTTTCTGAACAGATTTGATTTGATGCTTGGAGTTGTTTGTGTCACACAAACTCAGTCGATCATACAAATGAAGGTCTGTAATTCCCGGGTTGATGAGGGTTGGGGGGGGGGGGGGAGGGGTCGCTCGATGACGTATTTGGAATACAGGTACGGTACATATTAATTAAATAATAAGTTACGTCACGACAACTATGTCTATACTTTCTTTACTCACAAAGGGTCCGCTGTACAGTTTCGTACTATTGCACAGGGGTGAAATTCTAAACATAATATGGCATATGTTGAACCTAATGCCATGTCAGTTGGAGATATACTACTTAAAGTTTGCTAGGCACCAAGTATATCCAACTACCTGTTTTACGTTTTAGTTGAAATATTGTTACGAAAAGTGTATATATTTTTTATATAATTGTATCTTTAATGATTTAAGTACAGAAATTAAGATTTTATTTGTGTTTGACATTATTTTTTAGCTTTTGAATACGATAACCATGAAAAATGGATATTATTGGTAAAAGAAGAAATTTTTCAAATTTGCCAGAAAGTTGAGGGAGCGAACTGGTATGGGTTCAGTATCGAATATGAGTCCCATTACTGTTACTTACAGCTTGATAACGCCTTCTCACGCACCCAATCAGGTTCCTGATGGTCCTTTGTGAGATGTTGTTCCATTCCTGGACCATCATGGCACCAAGCTCCCGGACACTTCATGACTTGACTGAACGGGCTGAAATTGCAAGCTGCAACTCATTCCAGACATGTTCGATTTGATTGAGGTCAGGGGATCTTGCTGGTCAGTCCATACGCTCAATCCCCTCACTCTGTCGGTACTCCCGGACAGTATAGGCAACATGAAGACGGGCATTATCGTCCATCAGAATGAATCTATGACCCACTGCACCTGCATACAATCTGATGTGGACATCCAGGATCTCATCAATATACCGCTGTGCAGTCAATGTACCACGGTCAAGGACACAGAGCTCTGTACGTCCATCCCAACTGATGCCTCCCCAGACCATTACTGACCCTCCACTATAGCGGTCACATCCAGCAATGTTGGCTGCATGGAATCACTCTCTTGGATTTCTCCATACCCTAGAACGCCTGTCTGTGTAGTCTAGGCAGTACCTTGACTCATCTGTAAAAAGGACAGGTCGCCAATCTTCTCTGGTACATCCAACATGGTCTATGGCCCATTGATATCGTGTCTGGCGGTGGTTCTGTGACAGAGGAATGCGAATACATGGTCTTCTCGATCGGAGACCACCTTCGTGCAATCTTGCCCGGCTAGTCTGCGTCGAAGCATTTAACCCGGATGCATTCTGAAGGTCACTGCGAAGCTGGGTTGCTGTTGCAAAGCGGTTCCTACGGGCCTGAATGATCCAAAACCGGTCTTCAGCTGCAGATGTTGCCTTGTCTCTGCCACCACCATGTCGTCTTACTGGTATGCCATACTGCTGAAATCATGCTCAGGCTCTGGTGATCAGCGTTTGGTGCACACCAAGGGCTTCATCAACCTGACGATGCGTAGTCCCTTGCTCCACCATCCCAACAGCCTGCCACATTTCTGCTTCAGACAAATGTCTTTTTACATTTGCATTCGTCATATTCAATCATTAAATCACAAGGGATTGTGTCAAAATGAAGACTGAATACCCTACACGTGTCATGTGCATGTAGTCAGTACACGAAAACATAATGAAAATCAAGGGGTATATGCTTTCCATGACTGTCACGAAAAGTCTTCCTGTCACGAGAGCTAATGTAAACACTGGGGGTCATCTCAATACATTCCTCAATCATATCCACCAAATATATCGCAAATATGTCACAAGCAAATTTCACAATGATGTGTCAAATATTTGGTGCTTAGCAAACTTTGAGTAGCATATATTTTTAGTATCAGATATATGATTGCATTAGGCTATTTATTTGTTGGACAATATAATTTGAAGTTTTGGTTCTAAAATCGGAGTCTGGTGCGTAAGAGCAAATTACCAGATGAATTATGGGAAAAAATGGCTTCGAAAAATCGGATATTTTATAAAATTTAATTTTTACACGGGTTTGTTACTAGGCATGTAACTAAAAAATGTTACGGAAACATGGAATTTTTTTCATATCTTAGGAAACAGTGGGTTGAATGGGGATAGTGGCAAAATTCTGCTTTTGTGGCTGCTGGGTGGCTGAAAATGACTGGTATCGGCATTTTTTCATGCATTTTTGCAGGTTGAAGTCTTGCCTTTGACAATAAATTATTTCACATGTTTTTAGTGGATTCGGGAAATGTAATCCCTGTTATGTGTTAGATAACTAAGTTACAGACTATTTGCATTTGAAGAGAGTGTATGGCATGTCATTTTAGGAACTGCCTGGAAAATTGTGGCGCGGAACCTAACACATTTCCAAGAAGTCTTGGGTGTTTTAATTGTAAGCCCAACTGGAATATCACAGTACAGTCGCCCCGTGTACTGGTCATAATCCATGCGTGGGCATTGATGTCCACGTATGCGTATACGAGGTAATAAAAATCAGCATCAGCAAAATTTTAATTAATGAAGCACCGGGTTGTACCCGGTGCTTCATTAATTAATTTTTTGATGATTATTCCTATAATTAGTGTTTGGAATCTAATATTATTGCGTGCGTGATAATTTTGCCCACCCATGGAAAGTGACTAACCCACGGTGGCCGTACTGTAGTCAGTCGGTACTTGATCCATCACAATCGGGACTAGCCAGGTTTACTAACCCAACTCCCCATACAATCTACGCTACGCCCACGGGCAGCATTCTGATCACGTGAACAACCACACTGAATGTATTTCTACAAAAAGACACGTGACATATTTTAATGAAAGCTAAAAAGTACCCGTACTATCAGTAACACGCGTATTTGATTGAACGAATCGAGCAATGTGATAAAACGTTCTTCAAGTTACTCTTTGTAACATATTTTGTTAAATATTTGGCAATTAGAGCATAAATTCCATCTGATATAGGTCAAAGTTTAATGGATAAAATAATGACCCATATTAAACAGCGGATAATTTAATACTCATGAAGAAGAAACTTATCCTTCTATATATCACCAAGTTATTGCCCCAAGGCGTTATATAACTATTAATTATCAAAGTCAGTCAGTAGTAATAAAATATTTTATTTAAGTGTCACGTTTCGATACACATGGAACATACTACACAAACACTGCAAAAATTAGAGGTTCTCTTTAGAACCAAAAATGGTTCTAATCTTGTCCCTGAGATGGAACCAGTTCTGTTTAAACAGTATTTATTTCAAATCAAATAAATTTATAAAGATTAACATTAAAAATTAACAAAATTAAACATAAATTAAAGGGGTTTCAGCCGTAAGTTTAGAGCTTATACGAGGCTGTCTCAAATCATTATTAAGCAAAGGAGACATGAACAGTTGGCATATCGAACCAGTTTTGGTTCTATACAGAACCAAAACTGGTTCGATATGCCAACTGTTCATATCTCCTTTGTTTCAAAATGTTTGGCGACTGCGTTGAATAAGCTCCAAGTTTAGTGCTGAATCTACTTCAGTTCATGTAATATTCTGTTAAAATTGAATGGTAATCTTGGTACATTTATTTGATTTGAAATAAATACTGTTTAAACAGAGCTGGTTCCATCTCAGGGACAAGATCAGAACCAGTTTTGGTTCTAAAGAGAACCTATATTTTTTGCAGTGTAGAATGCTAACAGAATATTTGTATGAAACCCAGACTCAGTTGTTAAAAGGAATATTTTGTTATTATCATTTCTTGTTGTTCTTCCAGGATAGGCCGTGAGTTACAGATAGATCTCATGAAATGTATGCCAAGTACTGCCCAGTCTAAGGGGAATTAAGTAGAAAGGGAGGGATGGGGACTCAATACACTCAGACTAAAGTTAGCAAATATTGATCCTTAGTAAATTATATATGCCCATTAACTCTTCAAACTCGGGAGGCCGCTTTTCCGGCCAGGAACATGATACGTCATAACGTCATTATTTTGAATGGCTCTTCAGTAAATGTGTGGGGTAGAGGAATTAATATTTTCAACGTGCAGCCCCGAGGCTGAACGTTGAAAATATTGATTGGTCAACCCCAAATAATGAATATGGACTCTTCTAATTGCTGTCATTGAACTGGCATGGAAGATACCACTAGAGTTCAAATATTATTTATTTATTTATTTATTGGTGTTTAAGGTCACATATTTCTGCACAATGGCTAATCATGACCACGACACTTTTACGGATGGAAGAAGCCGGAGTACCCGGAGAGAACCACCGAGCAACGGCGTGCAACTATCAGCTCCCCAACATACTAACTCCACACAAGCAGGGTTAGCATTGGTTGAAGACAGGTGCACCATCGACGTGCAGTACCCCTTAGTGCACAGTGTCACCGTGCCCCCACATGGGCACTGGGGGTGAAGTGTCTTGCCCAAGGACACAACGCGGTTGCCGCAGGTGGGATTCGAACCGAGGACTTCTCGGCTTGCAGCCTGCACCTCTACCCACTGAGCCACCGCACCCCCACTAGAGTTCAAAGGGTTAATTTTAGTAATGTAGGTTGAACGCTTAAGATGGCATAAGGGCTTAAAAATTCCAGTTTGATCTGTGCTCAAATTATTGTTACTGCAACAGGCGTAACTGCAGCGTCTGGGAGATATGCCACACTCTATATTTCTTGTTTATTTAGTCGGGTTTAACGACACTTTAGACAACCAGGGTCACCTCGTGTTGGACAGTTTTACGGGTGGGTGAAGACGGAGTAACCACCGAGCAACTGCGAGCAACTGTCAGATTCCCCAAATGTACTAACTCCACACAAGCAGGGTTAGTATTGGCTGAAGACAGGTGCACCATCGACGTGCAATGCGGCTCAGTACATAACGCCACTGTGCCCCCACGTGGGAAATCGGGATTAAATCCCTTCCCAAGGACACAACACAGTTTCCCCTATCGGACTTATATTTCTTTGGGGGGGGGGGGGGGGGGGCTATATACTACTATTTATGTTAACTCAATGTAAACAAACAAAGCGTGTCATACAAATGAATGTATTCAAATAGATTTTGCGGAGTTCGATGACTCATTAGTTAGATGATTCACCGTGAGATTGAAAGCTTGCCGAAAGATTGGCGGTTCGATGCTGATCAGTGTCACCAGCGTTGTGTCCTTGGGGAAGACACTTCATCCCGTTTACGTAGGCAGCAGCAAGGTGGTGCTGAGTGGAACGACGACGATACACTTGTCTTAAACCGTTGCTAACCCTTCCACTGTCATGTTAAGAAATGGGAGACAGCCATCAACTCTTCACGCAATGTTAACCGAAACATGTTATAAAAAAGTTCCAATGACGACGGAACGATGTTAACCCTTTACACAATATGACGGTTAAAATCAGGCAGCACTTTTCGCAAAAATTACCATTCAATTTTCATTATTTTTTCATTTTTGCCTCAAAAACATACGGGTGATCATAAGCTAGGTTTTTAACGCAAGAAATGAAAAAAATAGTTATTCAATAATTTTGTTTGCAAGTGTCGTTTGTTTTTCATGTTAGATAAAGGGTTAATCAAAACGCGTGACGTCAAAAGTCATGAGTGAGTTGGTTTCAGAAGTACTATACAGTCGCTGTAGACTCGTCATAATCCACGCGTGGACAGTGATGCCCACTCATGAGTTTACCAGGTAATAAAAATCATTAGCAGCAAAAAGTTAATTAATGAAGCAGCGGGTTGTACCGGGTTGTACCGAGTTTGTATCGGGTTGTACCGGGTTTGTACTGGGTTGTACCGGGTTGTACCGGGTTTGTACCGGGTTGTACCGGGTTGTACTGGGTTTGTACCGGGTTGCGCCGGGTTGTACCGGGTTGCATCGGGTTGTACCGGGTTGTACCGGTTTGTACCGGGTTGTACCGGTTTGTACCGGGTTGTACTGGGTTTGTACCGGGTTGCGCCGGGTTATACCGGGTTGTACCGGTTTGTACCGGGTTGTACCGGGTTTGTACTGGGTTGTACCGGGTTGTACCGGTTTTGTACCGGGTTGTACCGGGTTGTACCGGTTTTGTACCGGGTTGTACCGGGTTGTACTATGTTTGTACTGGTTGCGCCGGACTGTACCGGGTTGCATCGGGTTGTACCGGGTTGTACCGGCTTGCGCCGGGTTGTACCGGGTTGTACGGGGTTGTACCCGGTGCTTCATTAATTAAATTTTTGATGATTATTCTTATTACACATGTTTGGAATTTAATATTATTGCGTCTGTGGAAAAATTGCCCACTCGTGGAAAGTGACCAGTCCACGGTGACCATACTGTACCAGTAGACTTCTATTTATCTTCTTTTATATTTCATTAACTGTTTACCAATAACGAATAACAAACGACATTTTCCCAAACTATTATCTGAATAACTTCAGACTGAAAATTCAATCTTTGACTCGAAAACATGGCGTATGGCTAGTGCTCAAACGACTAGTGAATTCCAAAGTCGACTAGTCAATATCCAAAAGTCAAGTCGACTTCGACTAGTCATTGGTGATAACTTGTCTCCTTATAACAGTGTTGGTGTTCTGGTCGAGTGCTGAAGGTCCAAATTTGGCTTCACTTGGGCATTTATATACAGCAACTTACTGGAACATTTATCTGTTAATGTGCTTCTAATTATGCTAAGAGTGAAAATATATAGTCTTATTTAATTTGCCTTGTTGCGATTTTCCATAAATCGCAACAAGGCAAATTAATAACATATCCTGATAGCCCAAAATAATTCAGCACTCTACTTGTACCAGTTAAAACAAACTACTGTCACTACTATTAGATGGCAATAGATGTATACATTGATTGCCCAATATTGCTGTTCAAACTGACTGACAGTGGCACAGAAGGGATACTATTTACCTAAAAGCTTGAACTCCTCCGACTAGTCGACTGCACAATTGAGAGTCGACTACTGGTTTGCCCAGAGTCGACATCAACTAGTCGACTAATCGTTTGAGTACTACTTATGGCACATCAGGGAACGATCTCGTCCAACTCGTTCCAATGATGTGCCACGAGCTATGTTTGCGAGGCAAAAACTAACAACAACAACAACAACAACAACAACAACAACAACAACAACAACAACAACAACAAAATTGGTTCGCGATTATTGTAAATGCAGCTTGTGGGATTTTATCGTTACTCGGTGTATACGTTTAAATTACAGATCACGTGATAAAAAGAATATCAATTTGGTCTCAATTTGACCTGAAATTAATGAACCTCGCTCACACAAGTCGATCTGAATATTTATATACCTCGGCTTATGTAGGTTTTAGTGAATTGTAGTTCAGAATCGTGACTCATTGAAAGACTGTCAATTTAATTTTCTACCTGACACAAATGCCATTTTCCAAATAGCACTGACTGAATCTGACAGATAACGTCATGTAAAATGTGTATTTTAGTGAACTCGGTTCAGAAATTTTATTTCAAATCATGACGCATTAGAAATCTACGGAAACCAGTTACTGCCACCTGTAAATCATTTGTTTATATCGTAATTACGACATAGTATGTAATAATTACGACTTATTATTTCGTAATTACGACATAGCTATCTCGTATTTACCACATACGAGATAGTATCTGGTAATTACGACATACTAAGTCGTAATTACGATATAAAAATTGATTTACAGGTGGCACTAACCGGCTTCCGTAGAAATCCTCTATTTCTGTTTTTTTAGATTTTGTCCAGGAGAGATGGGCGGGGGGGGGGGGGGGGGGGGTGGTCTTCAAAAATATTCTCTACAAAGGACCGGGGAGGATGGGCGGGTTTTCCCGCCACGAAAATAGTCTCTTGTTCCCTCTCATCAAATTTATACATTTTTTCAGTTTGAATCAATCTAGATATACTCTTAGGTGGTTTAATAGTGTTTAGGGTAGTTAGCACCTATGTAGCATAGTAGCATGACTGATAACAGCTGTCCTAACTCATATTTAGTGAGATGGTGACTATAAAACACTTGGTGATCAATATCGCCCTCCATTAACCCGTTTTCAACAGGTTTAAACCGGTGTTGCATAAAAAATCAAATCAAAGGAAAAGGCTATCAAATGGAGCTTGGGTATAACTGACCCACCACTGGTTGCAGGTTAAAACTTGCACCGAACTACACTCGAGTTTACCCCGACTGGCCGGCCAGGTTGTGCATGTTAAAAAGGATCCAAGTCTACTACATTATAACGGAACTGGCATCGGCAACTGCATGTTGCTTTACTACAAATTTAAGCAGTCCACCGGCTGCTCACAGAGTTATTCTGTACCGGTTACTCATAATTCACGATGAATTTGATATTTGGTTAGGGTTTAAGACTCAAGTCAGGGTATATGATCAAGTTTGTCAATTCCTGCACACAATCATTGTGCTGACAGGCGCTGGTGGGTTAGAAACAGCATCAATACAGTGTACATGTATAGCTTATAGGCTATTGCCTTTTTCTACCCCATCAACCAATCTCAACTCACATCCAAGACCTCAATGAATCTAAGTTCGATTCTAATGGTCACGTCAAGTCTCCTATGGATAACTTAATGTTGCTAGGTTTTGTTATATATTGCATGAGTGGCTAAAAACGCATTGACAACATTGTGTCAGGGAGCTACAGCCTACACATTCGCTCAAGTTAGTGAATACAGTTGAGCTTGTCAGTACAATAACCCATGCTAAATCACTGTGAAGTATCATTTGGAACAATTACGTACCTTTAAATTATTACAGACATGGAGTATTATTATTCATTCATTTATTGGTGTTTAAGGTCACATAGTTATGCACAATGTCTAATCGTGACCGTGACAGTTTTACGGGTGGAGGACCCGGAGTACCCAGAGAGAACCACCGAGCATCGACGAGTAACTGTCAGCTCCTCAGCATTCTATCTCTGCCCAAGCTCCGCTCAAGCGAGATTACAGCGGTTGAAGACATGTGCACCATCGGCGTGCAGTATGCCTTAGTTCACGGCGTCATCGTGCCCCATGTAAGCAACCTGGATAAAGTGTCTTGCCCAAGGACACAACGCGGGTAGTCCCGGATGGGGATCGAACTTGGGACCTCTAGCATAGAAGTCCAACAGTCTACCATGACCCCACATGGCGTATTTATCTTATTTATCTCTAGTTGTGCTCAAAATATGCTCTAGCTACTTTTTATTTTTTTTCTCCCTTTTTATGTGGTTACAAAAAGTGGAATAGCAGAAACGGATCAGTAATATGGCTACAAACCGGTCAGTGTTTGTGTTGAGAATTTAATTGTTGGGGGTTGAACTGGGTTTTGGGTGTGTGTGTGTGGGTGGGTGGGGAGGGGTGGTTCCCCACATGAAAAAGGAAAAGAAATTTCCCCCTAAAAAGGAGATGGTGGTGGTCTCAATGCGGGAAAAAGTTTTTGCAACCCCGTGTAGAGGAATTTTTTGAAGACCCCCCCCCACCCCAACCCCCGTTTCGTCACACCATTTTATCATTAATTTATGTTTTCTGTCTACCAATATAACAATTGATGTACCAGGAGACCATGCGATTCTTTGGTGAACATATATCCACACAAATAAGGTCTGGTGTCCTGGGTGGGCGGTAGACACCTAGGCTGGTTTCTGTCTATCCACATGAGGGTATATTGGAAGACCGGAATAATCTTTGATGGTTTCGTCTCCACCGAGACGAGGATTCACATTTTGGTGTACTGGAAAATAGAGAAATTTTCCCGTGGGTTTTCTGCATCTCAGATAAGTACTGACGTATTGAGATAACGGGAGATTTTCCGATGGCCTTGTCGACCCAGTAGTTTGTCCACCAAGCAGTTTTGAACAGATTTCAAACATGACTGTTCCTTCTTCCCACAAACTAATCATACGGTAAAAACTTGAAGTCCTGTCACGAACTACGAACTATGCGCTTATCTAGGCTTAATTGCGCGTATGAATTGCGCGCAATTTCCATATCGAATGGCGTCCAAAGCACGACAGGTTCTCCTGATTACTCATAGCAAAGACGGGCAATGTTTCTGCCAATGGACCTCCGGGTTACCCGGGGGTCCATTGGCTGAAACATTCCTTGTGCACAGGCCATATTTACAGAATTTGATAGCATTACTATGGTCATATCGCGTAGATTAACGCGCATATCGACGTGCTATTTGTGCGCATTTCAGGACAGGACAGGGCTTTTAGTTTTAACTGTATCTGGCATGATATTTGTATGTAACTTACAGTACAGTCGCCGTGAATTCGTCGTAATCCACATGTGGGCAATGATGTCCACACATGCGTTTACCAGGCAATAAAATCATCATCAGCAAAATTTTAATTAATGACAACCCGGTGCTTCATTAATTACATTTTTGATTATTCCTGTAATTAGTGTTTGGAGTCTAATATTATTGCGTCCGTGGAAATTGTGTGTGTGTGTGTATGGGGGGGGGGGGGGGGGGGTCTGGGGAGAAGTTTTGATTTTCAGGTGCTCTGAGGTGGCTTTTAAATGCATTCTGGCCTCCAGTTGAATATTTCCGACGACGAACGCAATTCGATATTTGTAAGAAAGACCCTGTCACACCACACACCAAAACAAAATTTCATCAATTTGCCTCTTCTATTATAGGAGTTATGGCCCGGATCACGATGGACATCTGACCGACGCACCGACCCATCGACGGACAGATGCAATCCAGTATGAAAAAGTGGGGGCATAATAAGTTTAAAGATTGTTTTAGGCACTGCGGTGTGCCACAATGAGAACTCGACCGGTCAACTCAATTGGTCATTCACAGATTCGGGCGAATGGCCAGTTGAGTAGACCCGGCGAATGCCAGAAGCCCTCAATAAAATTAGAACTGGGAAACATACGTGACTGGAAATCTCCCCATTATCATAAACTTCAAATTTTTGTGTATGCGATGTTAAAATAATGATACCAGGAACATACCATTTCTTCGGCCTTGTAGCGACAAAATATTCTTTTATACTTCGCTTCATTGCGTACCGCTTTCGACTATCGATTTTGCAGACAGCGGATACTTGCAGACGTGACTGTCGTCAGTTCTATAAATAACCGATATTCTGCGAATTCTAAAAGAGGATCATGTCCCTTTTTTGGCAACGTGATGTCATTAGTTGAGGGGCGTTACAGGACAATATCATTGTGTGGAATAAGAGCTTTTTAGTGGGCTCGGGGAGGGGGGACTAGCCCCCCCCCCCCCCCCTGCATCCGCCCTTGGTCTTCTTGTCAACTTTCTGGCGAATATATTTTCAGTTTTGCCCGATGCGTTCGCATTCAGAACCGCTAGGATAACTGGAATAGGCAATTAATTTTGCTATTTGCTTTTCACTGTATGTTTATTACAGCAAATTATCAATATAAGTTTGGAGGCGCCGTCTACAAACTGTACAGTCGATCTTCGTCCACTCGATGCACATCTCGTCCTCTCCGCGCTCTCAGACGCCCTCTTGGAGGTGTTTGTTTTGTATTAGCTGCTTCAAAATTCAAAAGAAAGAGGAACAAATCAACTGTTTTCATTTATCAGTTGGAGATATTAACCTCTGAGATCTATTTTGTCTGGTAATTATATCGTTCGTGCGTCAAACAAAGAAATACAGTTCCGAAACACAGAGGAATGGATCGTATTTCCATTTATGGACAATATAGTGGACTTATACCCAGTTTATTAGCATAGAATGTAGAATATTCATTGAAATAAAGGATACAGGGTGTATCCTGAAAAAAATACAAATAGTACAAGAAGCCGTAAATAGTTTGAAAATATGCTAAATGTGCACGAAAGGTGCAGTGTTTCACAACAAATGCTGAGACAAGAGGACTCGATGTCGCGTATAGCGACTCCGTTGTGTTATATTTTGTTTGCATCCTCTCTGCTCTCGTTAGAATTTCCCATATTCCTGATGCCCATTTCTGTTTGTTCATCCTTCCCCTCTGCGTGTTTGTACACTCTATTTTATCTGCCGCCAGACAAACTTGACCTCAATTAATGACACTTGTAATTTATAGATGCAACACTGTTATTGATGCACACCTCCCCATTTTGACTTTCTGGTTATTTAATTATAATAGGCAGCTTCCATAATCTTCGGAAAACGCTGATTGGCACCAAGAGGACGACAGGCAGCGAAAAGGACGCTGTCTGCACCGAGAAGACGCGGATCGATTTAAAAGTGTCATCGTGTGAAATCCACATTACTAACCCATCGGTGTCTTTTTCAAATCACGTTTCTCTTCTGCATAAACCGTAGTTCATTCACACATCATAAGTTTTCAGAGATTTAAACTTGTACCACTTTATATTGCAGGGAAACCCATTTCGGACAGTACCTACTCGAGAAATCAGCTTCAGGCATGGCTACTCGTCAGAAAGGGCAAAGTCATTCACCAATGGGTTCGTAGATTGTGTATCGTAACGGGTACTAGATTACTGATATACAGAGGTGAGTTATAAAACAAAGACATAAGGCCAAATAAAAAAAATGAATTGATTCTCAGGCAATTTTTTTTTCAAATCAGTGAGGGAGGGAGGATTTTATTTTTATTATTTTTTTTTCGTGTAAAGGGTTGAGTAAACGTGCCATATTTATTTATTGATGTTTAAAGTCACAATGCACAATGGCTAATCATGACCGTGACAGTTTTACGGGTGGAGGAAGCTGGTGTACCCGAAGAGAACCACCGAGCAACGACGAGCAGCTGCCAGCTCCCCAA
Source organism: Pictodentalium vernedei (assembly GCA_031216915.1). Lineage (NCBI taxonomy): Eukaryota > Metazoa > Mollusca > Scaphopoda > Dentaliida > Dentaliidae > Pictodentalium > Pictodentalium vernedei. The sequence goes on along the minus strand of CM062295.1, from coordinate 2,113,603 downwards.
AATCGTAACTCCGCACTGCAGCACAGGCAGGGTTAGATTGGTTGAAGACAAGCGTACCATCGACGTGCAGTACGCCTTAGTACACGGCGTCATCGTGCCCCCAAATGGGCAATGGGGGTCAAGTGTCTTGCCCAAGGACACAATGCAGTTGCCGCAGGTGGGATTCGAACCGAGGACCTCGCGGCTTGCAGCCTGCACCTCTATCTACTGAACCACCGTGCCCCCAACTAAATGTCATAACAACAGCTAAAAGGATTTGTATTTTATTGTTCTTTTTAATGGGATAGATGTGTCAAGCATCATGATCCATTAGAATAGGCCTCAGTAACCAATGCTTGGGGTAGGAGTCCTTTAAAATGGGAAACATGGCTTTAAATGATTGGTTAAACTTGTTACAGTTTATGGGAGAGTGCCTCTGGGCACTCTCCCATAAACTGCAACAAGAAAAAACAATTTACTGAAAACACAGCTAAATAATTATATGTCGAGAAATGTGAAAAAATGACCATTCCAAGTTTTCACAAATTCTTTAAAAAACATGACATAATAAAATTGTCTAATGAGGAGGTTTAAATCCAATGAGGGAGGGCCTGAGAATCAAAACATTATTTTTTTTTAGCCTAACAATCTGTGTTTGATGTAATATGTTACGTACATTTCTTCCACGCAATGACCCAACAGCTGTGTCTGGCAGAAGTATTTCCATTGTCTGTTTATAGTATACACACGTTTTCCATGATTGGGATGACATGAACAAGAGTTTTGAAACAAGGCTGATGAACCAAATCATGGTTTCCGTGACAACAAAACCATAATACATGTACGTCATGACAACACATCCTTACAGACACCATAGCAATGACCCAACAGAGCGTCTGTGGTGTCAATGTCATGATGTGTGGCAGGGCGCATCGTCAGGACGTTATTTCTGATTACATTGTCTGGTTCTGTAGAAGAGGACTGACTTGTGTTTTTAGCGTACACAGTGGTTACAACTAAAATTAATTATCTCCGTACAGTTAAAACTAAAAGTCCTGTCATGAAATGCGCACAAATAGCACGTCTATCTGCGCGTTAATCTACTCGTTATGACCACAGTAACGCGATCAAATTCTGTACACATGGCGTTACAACTAAAATTAATTATCTCCGTACAGTTAAAACTAAAAGTCCTGTCATGAAATGCGTACAAATAGCACGTCCATCTGCGCGTTAATCTACGCGTTATGACCACAGTAACGCGATCAAATTCTGTACACATGGCGTTACAACTAAAATTAATTATCTCCGTACAGTTAAAACTAAAAGTCCTGTCATGAAATGTGCACAAATAGCACGTCCATCTGCGCGTTAATCTACGCGTCATGACCACAGTAACGCGATCAAATTCTGTACACATGGCGTTACAACTAAAATTAATTATCTCCGTACAGTTAAAACTAAAAGTCCTGTCATGAAATGCGCACAAAATAGCACGTCCATCTGCGCGTTAATCTACGCGTTATAACCACAGTAACGCGATCAAATTCTGTACACCTGGCGTTACAACTAAAATTAATTATCTCCGTACAGTTAAAACTAAAAGTCCTGTCATGAAATGCGCACAAATAGCACGTCCATCTGCGCGTTAATTTACGCGTCATGACCACAGTAACGCGATCAAATTCTGTACACATGGCGTTACAACTAAAATTAATTATCTCCGTACAGTTAAAACTAAAAGTCCTGTCATGAAATGCGCACAAATAGCACGTCCATCTGCGCGTTAATCTACGCGTTATGACCACAGTAACGCGATCAAATTCTGTACACATGGCCTGCGCACAAGCAATGTTTCAGCCAATGGACCTCCGGGTAACCCGGAGGTCCATTGGCAGAAACATTGCCTGTGTTTGCCATGAGTAACCAGGAGAACATGTCGTGTTTTGAATGCCATTCGATATGACAATTGCGCGAAATTTCAACGCGCAATTAAGCCTAGATAAGCGCACATTTTGTGACAGGACTTCTAGTTTTAACTGTAGGAACTCCCGTGTTACTCGAATAGTTAATTTAATTGAACATTTGAGTTCTAGAATTAGTAACTTCACGTTTTTTGCGCTTGTTTCTAGAGCAAGAGTTTCCGATTTAAATGTAAGCATTGTCATAAGAAATAAGCCGTAAAATAAGCTGGATGTTATAAAATACTACTTGATAGGAACGAAGAGAATTTCACGATGGATATATCTCTTTTATAGTGATACACATCACACACTAAATTTAAATCGATATCACTACGCATTTGAATCTTTTAATTACATACAAAAGATCTTTTAACATCGCAACTCATTCAAGAAAAAATGCCTTCTGTTTCCCGATTTTGAGTGAAATTTAAATGAGATAAGCCTTATGCCTACTATTTCCAGGCTTGAGAGAGAAATAAATGAGACAAGTCTGATGCTTTATTGTTTCCAGCCCCGTGTGAAATATAAACGAGACAAGTCTGATGCTTATTGTTTTCAGCCCCGTGTGAAATATAAATGAGACAAGTCTGATGCTTATTGTTTCCAGCCCCGTTTGAAATATAAATGAGACAAGTCTGATGCTTATTGTTTTCAGCCCCGTGTGAAATATAAACGAGACAAGTCTGATGCTTATTGTTTTCAGCCCCGTGTGAAATATAAATGAGACAAGTCTGATGCTTATTGTTTCCAGCCCCGTTTGAAATATAAATGAGACAAGTCTGATGCTTATTGTTTTCAGCCCCGTGTGAAATATAAATGAGATAAGCCTGGTGCCTACTGTTTTCAGCCCTGCGTGAAATATGAATGAGATAGGCCTGATGTCTATTGTTTCCAGCCCCGTGTGAAATATAAATGAGATGAGCCTGGTGCCTACTGTTTCCAACCCCGTGTGAAATGTAAATGAGATAAGCCTGGCGCCTACTGTTTCCAACCCCGTGTGAAATGTAAATGAGACAAGTCTGATGCTTATTGTTTCTAACCCCGTGTGAAATATAAATGAGATAAGCCTGGTGCCTACTGTTTTCAGCCCCGTGTGAAATGTAAATGAGACAAGTCTGATGCTTATTGTTTCCAGCCCCGTGTGAAATATAAATGAGATAAGCCTGGTGTTTACTGTTTCCAGCCCCGTGTGAAATAAAAATGAGATAAGTCTTGCCTACTGTTTCCAGCCACGTGTGAAATATAAATGAGATAAGTCTGGTGTCTACTGTTTCCAGCCCCGTGTGAAATATAAATGAGATAAGCCTGGAGCCTACTGTTTCCAACCCCTGGTGAAATATAAATGAGACAAGCCTGATGCTTATTGTTTCTAACCCCGTGTGAAATATAACCGAGATAAGCCTGGTGCCTACTGTTTCCAGCCCCGTGTGAAATATAAATGAGATAAGCCTGGTGTCTACTGTTTCCAGCCCCGTGTGAAATAAAATGAGATAAGTCTCGCCTACTGTTTCCAGCCCCGTGCGAAATATAAATGAGATAAGTCTGGTGTCTACTGTTTCCAGCCCCGTGTGAAATATAAATGAGATAAGCCTGGAGCCTACTGTTTCCAGCCTCTTGTGGAATATAAATGAGATAACTCTGATACCTACTTTTTCCATCCTCGAGTGAAATTTAAATGAGACAAATCTGATGTCTATTGTTTCCACCCGCGAGTGAAATATAAATGAGAAACGTCTGGCGCCTACTATTTCCAGTCTCTAGTGAAATATATAAATGAGATATGTCGTGTTTCCTGCTATTTCCATCCACGAGGTAAGAATAAATGAGATATATGTGTGGTGTGTCAATTCAAAACAGTTAATATCCTCTTTATAATATTAATTGGTTGTAATAAAACTCAGGTTTATTCAGTTCCTTGTAGCTACTTATATGATAATTCTGATATCAACTCAGCAGCCGTAAGTAAACTTAACTTAATTTTATTAAATACTTTCTATACAAAATATTACAACACAGTTTACATGATCATAATATTACCATGCCAAACTCAGGTACACCTACCATCGAGATTGTGTTGTAGTTGTTGTGATTTCAGGAGTTCAGAGTCTTGTAAAAATGAGCAGATACTCAGTCGGAACTGTACTTTCTAATCAAAGGACTAAAACATCTGAAGGCAGAAAATCATGATCATTTTTTTGTACAGTCAAATCTATTGGAGGTAATGCAGTTGATGAGTTGGGAGACATTCTACTTCGAATTTTGGCGCGCATTATTTGAAAGTTTCCTCCCTTTGTTCGTGTCGGAATTCTCAGACGATGTTTGTGATAACATTTAATTTATTGAAATAATAAGTTTGGACCTCGATGAAGCGGTTTGTAAGCACGTAAGCGTTATTTTATTCGTTGATCTAATCCCAAAGTTACGTTACACGTTATGTTATATTACGTTACGCCTATACTCCTTAGATCTGGGGGCGCGGTGGCGTCGTGGTAACCGGTTCTCACCAGATCACTGAATTTAAGCAACGTCGAGCCCGGTTAGCCCTCGGATGGGTGACCATCTGAGTGATCGATTCGGACTCCCACGTTGTGTCCTTGGGCAAGGCACTTAACCCCGATTGTGGACGTGGGGGTACGATGACGCCATGTAATAAGGCGTACTGGACGTTGATGGTGCGCATGTCTTCAACCAACCTAACCCTGCCTGTGCTGCAGTGCGGAGCTACGATGTTGGAGAGCTGGAAGCTGCTCGTCGTTGCTCGGTGGTTCTCCCCGCTACTCTGGCTTCCTCCACCCGTAAAACTGTCACGGTCATGATTGCCATTGTGCATAAGTATGCGACCTTAAAGACCAATAAATAAATATAAATAAATAAATAACCTTAGTTAGGTCTACAGTTTGAAGTTTCACAAATTGCAGGACATATTTTTATGGCGATTTTCAAGTTTTCAAGATTTGTTGAAACTACATGATATAAAATTGTTATTCGTATATTGTTCCCTGAATTCCAATGTGTTCTATGTGCCAGTAGGTGCCAGTAGCCAGTAAGTGCCTGTAGGAAGTAGGTGCCAGTAGCCAGCACTATTCTCAAAAATCGCCAAATAATTTTCATTACTTTTTCAGTTTTTGTCTCACAAACATAGGTTATGACCCCTCGTTGGAACGAGCTCGTCGAGCTCGTTCCAATGAGGGGTCATAACCTATGTTTTTGAGACAAAAAATGAAAACAAAATAGTTATTCAAGAATTGTTTTGCAAGTGTCGTCTGCTTTTCGTGTTAGGTAAAGGATTAAGGACATTGGAAGTAAGATTTTGGTAGTCTTGACGTAACTTAGGCCTCATGATATTTACATGACCTGTAATTTCATTAGTTGATGTTTGTATAATGAATAAGGTATCGTGATGTGGATGATTCAAGGACTCGGCTAATAACGCTATTTGGGTACAAGCTTGGAGGGAGGTCTGATTTCCTATATTAGCAACAAAAAAAAAGTATTAACCCTTTACCTAACATGAAAAGCAGACGACACTTGCAAAAAAAATTCTTGAATAACTAATTTTTTTCATTTTTTGTCTCAAAAACATAGGTTATGACCCCTCGTTGGAACGAGCTCGACGAGCTCGTTCCAACGAGGGGTCATAACCTATGTTTTTGAGACAAAAAATGAAAAAATAATAAAAATTCATTGGCGATTTTTGAGAATCGCGCTGGCCGGTTTTGGCCGTTACGTTGGGTAAAGGGTTAAACTCGTGTGCAATCTTATTTGGTTCATATATAGAGGATATGGAATGAGTGTTTTTCTCATATAATATTTATGAAACGAGTCTAAGAATTTTCCGTTTGGGCGAGCCTCTGGCGAGCCCAAACGGAAAATTCGGACGAGTTTCATAAATATTATATGAGAAAAACACTCATTTCATATTCTATTTATCATATGATACACACACGCACAAATTAGCCACTTAGTATAACTTTTTAACCCATCACCCAACTTGAGTTACAGACGGCACTTGGGAAAAACATCCTCGTATAACTAAAAATTTTCATTTTTTGCTTCCACAACATAGGTTATGAACCCTCATTGGAACGATCGCGACACGCTAGTTCCATTTAGGGGTCATAACCTATGTTTTGGAAGCAAAAAGTGAAAATATAAAAAAAATGAATGGCGTTTTTCATGTATTGCGCGAGACGGTTTTTGCCGTTACGTTAGGTAAAAGATTAATACAATATAACCCACCCTAAATAGGACAGATAACGTAAATTCTCCCTACTGACATTATGAAAATGTGACCCAGTTATACTTTGTTTAGCCAATCAAATTGTCCAGTTTTGAAATTGACCAATGAAAGCTCCCAACTCTAATTATGCAAATTATGAAAATGTGGCTCAGTTGTATTTTGGTCAGCCAATCAAATTGTCTAGTTTTGAAATTGACCAATGGAATTGACAGAAGGCTTTATTTATCACTGATTAATATGAAAACAAAATTTCAAATGTTTTAAAGTGAACAATACGGACGAGTCATATGATAAATTGTCTTATCACCAATGAATGACTGAAGGCAAGTTACGTCTCCTTTTGTTTGTGTTTAATATATTTTTTGGAATTTGCCATGTTTTCCGCATGTTACTCTTACTTCCGAGACATGTTTGTTCATAATGCATAACTTTGCTTTGTTTCTTATTGAATAGCTTACATATTTGTTTTTTAATTCCTGATACTCATTTCTGTGGGGATCTTAGTTTGTTTGTGGAAGCTTTTGTTCTTATTATTGACAGAGACAAGAAATCCTTTTGTCATCCAGGGTTTTTGCGTAACTCATTTCTTGTTTGCCTTGTGTTTTTGCAGGGGGGATATTGTTTCGAAGGCATTCACGTAAGCATTGATGAAAATGTCGTAGGTTTCATCTGGACAATTCGATTCCATAATCGGAGAAAAGTCACATTGGGACAACAGCAACTTGAAGTATTCAGTAGTGGTGAAATTAATTTTTCTTGTCGAATGGGTTTTAACCTATCCTGTTTGGTGCTTGTCGGTTCAAATATAAAAGATTCCAAAGTGGTCAGATATATCCGTAAGGATTAATCCTGATGTAAAGGGATTTGCAATATTATTGGAGAAAATATGATCTACAGTACGTGGAGAGTGTATTATCACTAAATCACCCGCAGAGTGGAGATTCCACTCAAACAATAATTGCAAATTTGTTGCAAAGCCAACCCAGCACAAGCAAGTTTCAGCCAATGGACCTCCGGGTTAAACCCGGAGGTCCATTGGCTGAAACACTGCTTGTGTTTTTTGTCGATATGTACAAAATTTGAAAGTTATAGCTTGGGTGGTAACTCCATTCCGTGGGTGATTTAGTTACAATCCACTCTCCACGTACTGTATGGGTGTGGCAGAATGAGGCGTTACTCTTGTGGGTTTGGAAATAACAGGCACAAATCCCTGACTAAACATCTGTACATATAAATAAATCAGTATTAGGATAAGAAACTCATTATAATAGGTCAATATTGAGGTCGCTTATGATTAATGATGATTTATCTTTCTTTATTAAGTGCGTCAGTTAAGTAGTTGATTTGAATAAGTCAATGGCCGCTTTATGGACGTGTTGGGTCTATAAATTGACACAACACAGTTTACAGTACGTGGAGAGTGGATTGTAACTAAATCACCCGCGGAGTGCAGTTATCACCCATGTTGTAACTTTAAAATGTTGCACATATCGACAAAAAACAAAAGCAATGTTTCAGCCAATGGACCTCCGGGTTTAACCCGGAGGTCCATTGGCTGAAACTTTGCTTGTGATGGTTATGCTTTGCAACAAATTTGCAATTATTGCTTGGGTGGAATCTCCACTCTGCGGGTGATTTAGTGATAATACACTCTCCACGTACTGTACCTCTGTCGGTGATCGGACAGTGGACCTCTCAGTTTGAAGTTCAAAGCCTTAACCACTGGTCGAGCTCGTTCCAAAGAGGTGTCAAAAATGAAAAAAATTAGTTATTCAAAAATTTTCTCAAAAACATAGATTATGACCCCTCATTGGAACAAGGTATGTTTTCACGCCAAAAAATGATAAAAAAATTGTTATTCAAGAAATTTGTTTTCAAGTGTCGTCAGCTTTTCATGTTAGGTAAAGGGTTAATCCTTTCAACCCGGACGCCCTGAATAGCATCGCCCTGTATACTGCTGTATACAACGAAATGAAGGAGTCTGTCTTACAGATGTGGGGGTGTTCAGTAATTATTTAATCTTCCAGTCCCACTCAGTGTGAGTGCGCCAGATTAACAAAGGGTGGAAGTCATTGAGCCACGGTGCTCCAATGTTGCACAAGAAAAACAGTGATTTAAAATTGAAAATAATTTTGCAAAAAAATAATTCCGAATGAACGGCCTTGGCGGGTGGAGCAAAGTTGTCTCTGGTTCTGCAGATTAATGTCGGTAAAATTATCACTAGGATCATTGCAATATCGATAATTTTCCACTTCCCATTCAGCTAAATGTCACATTTCTCCCACAAACACAAATAATTACTGTTCTTTTATTCTTATAGATTTGCAGTTTCATTCGTAGTAGATTTATTTATTTATTTATTGGTGTTTAAAGTCATAAACTTATGCTCAAGGGCTAATCATGACCGTGACAGTTTTACGGGTGGAGGAAGCCGGAGTACACGGAGAGAACCACCGAGCAACGACGAGCAGCTGCCAGCTCCCCAACATCGTAACTCCGCCAGGGTTAGATTGGTTGAAGACATGCGTACCATCGACGTGCAGTACGCCGTAGTACACGGCGTCATCGTGCCCCCATGTGGACAATCGGGGTTAAGTGCCTTGCCCAAGGACACAACGCGGGAGTCCGAATTGATCGCTCAGACGGTCACCCATTCAATGATTAACCGGGCTCGATGTTGCTTAACTTCGGTGATCTGACGAGAACCGGTTACCCCAACGCCACCGCGCCCCCATTCGTAGGAGATAACAGAGAGGATGTAGATAGTCCCGGCACAGACATAGCTTTGAGATAGCGACGATATCCCAAAGTCTTGTCATCAGTGGTGTACAGTCCTTCCTCTCCTGAAAGACTTATTCTCTTTCGTCGAAATATGTTTCAGAGAGCAGGCAATAATTTCTTAATTCACTATATAACAAAGTGTTTTCAAAATGGGTACAGTCTATTTTAGTATCTAGTCATTGGAGCTGAAGCGGTTAAGGGTTTTCGTTGATGGATAAATCACGTGGATTTACCTTGGTGAACCGATTAATCACTTGTCCAGACAGATATCTGAATGAATAATTGCCATACCGTTGATGAGTTACAGCTTTAACGGTTTACCCAACATTACAAACAAAACCGTCTAGGCCGATATACAAAAATCTCCATTCAAATTTATTAAGTTTTCAATGTTTGTCTCAAAAACATAGCTTATGAACCCTCATTGGAACGAGCTCGTTGAGCTCGTTCCAATGAAGGGTCATAAGCTATGTGTTTAAGAAAAACTTGAAATTTTTAGCAATTCATGAATTTATTTTGCAAGTGTCGTATACCTTTCCCCCTTCTGTCTATGACGTGATTTACCTCGCACACTTGGGTAGGGTACTAACGACTGAAACTGGACAATCCTGACGGTCATAAACCTGGGTACATAAATCGGTAGAGTCGCAAAGTTCACGGGATGTAGACCTACCAGCTTCAACTCGGGTAAGGGACAGCCTAAAGGTGACCAGCAGAACAGAGATAATAACTATGATTAATTATTTATAGCATGAAAATACATCCGCTAATTGGTGTCCGATTCTGCGCGGCGTTATCGACAACACTATGGAACTTCTCACCTCGAGGAACATCAGCTGAAACTCCTCCAAAGCCGTCACGGAGTCTATTTATACAAAGTGCCAGAAACGCGTGCCACACAGAATCGGTACCGCGTAAACACGGACGGCTAACAGAACAGCCGCTGTCGAGCAAGGGAGGACTCTCTGGTCGGAGGATGAGCAGGCACAAACAAAAGTACACTACACAAGTATCGTCTGCTATCCGCAATGGCAGAAGGGTTAACAATGACCCTTACCAGCTGATACATTATGATGAACATGCAAGTAAACAAGTATGTTAGCAAGTAACTTGCATGCTTTACTCTGTCTCATATAATTGATGTGAGTCAGTGTGACAATGTTTACCTGTTTTAGAGCAAGTTTGTTCCTTTGTTAACCCATATAAATACAGAAGTTCAAAAGTAACCTTTAATCGATCAATTACTTTTTGGATCGATCAAGATGTTGATAATTGATAAATCTTGGCAAGTGAGTTACAAAAAAAAGGAAAAGGAATAGATGTATCAAGGCAGATCACCAGTGCTCTGTTTTCATCAATGTTAATCAACGTGAACCTTTATGATTGACGGTTGAAAGCAGGTGAACCCACGGCAAGCAGTGCGCTTTAGCACACACGTGGGCAAAATGAAGTAATAATTAATAATTTACCGCTGATCAGGATCGAACCATCGAGCTTTCGCTCGAAGGTTCAATGCTCTAACCAGGGGCGGACTGGCCGTATTTCCCGGTGGGCCCCCATAGGGTGTGGGCTCTGTGACCCCCAAATCGGTGCAGTCCAACATCTGTTCGCATATTAAATTTTGTGACATTGACCAAAAGACAGAATGGATCTGAGTGAAATGACTTACTTTATATCGAACTGCCCTTTCTGTGGACTGCCATTGGGGTGGGGGTGGGGGGGGGGGGGGGGAGGGGACATTTCGATATACCAAAAGTTTAGTTTTGCCATTGATCGCTGATATGCAAGGAAACGGCATTTTCTCAGTTCGAAAGATCAAAAGGGTCCCCCACTGGTTTGAACTGTGGTCGGCCCTATGAATTCACCCTTCCCCAACCTTGTCACAATCATCTTCGCCGAATGAGAGATGCAGATGATACAAAAACATTATCACCAATGTCCTCTATATGGACTGCCACAAATCGCCCAGATGCAAGCAAGCAGCGTTCAGTTATTTTGAAAAATCAAATTCTTTTCCTGATCCGCCCACTCCGATGCATTTCCTGGCAACATTTTTTGGCCCAGTCCACCCTTGGTTGGTTCTAAGCACTAAGCCACGGGACTCCGTTTGGTTTGGAGTAAAGAAAAGTGATACTAAATATTGAAAGTAAAAATATGATTTATTAAAAAATAGCGGTTGCCTGTAACTATAAACGCGGAAGATAAAACACAATAATAAATTATATGTATTGAAATTAGTTAACACATTACCTGCTATGTATTGTAGTTAGTTAACACATTACCTGCTATGTATTGTAGTTACTTAACACATTACCTGCCATGTATTGTAGTTAGTTAACACATTTCCCGCCAGCGACGTAAAAAGTCAACATTCTTCATATTCCATGTTCTTGAATAAACCGAGCTATAGAATTTATTCAAATAATGAGATGAGCAATATAAATTTTCCAAAGGCCACAGGACATTAAAATTTAACATTTATCTTCTCTTTATTTTTATGATGGATTTTCATGTACAAGATTAACCCATGACATAACATAACGAGCAAAGAACAAAATCTTCCAGCACTATTCACAATTTTCATTATTTTTTCATTTTCTGTCTCGAAAACATAGTTTCAACCCTCATTGGAATGTTTTTGACACAAAAAATTTAGTTATTCAAGAATGTTGCTTGCAAGTATCGTCTACATTTCGTTTTATGTAAATGGTTAACCCTTTACCCAACGTAACGGTAAAAACGGCCAGCGCTATTCACAAAAATTGCAATTCGATCTTCATTAATTGTTTCATTTTTTGTCTCAAAAACATAGATTATGACCGCTCATTGGAATGAGCACGTTCCTATGCGAGGTCATAAGGTATGTTTTTGACGCAAAAAAAAAATAAAAAATAAAAAAAATAGTTATTCAAGAATTTTGTTTGCAAGTGTCGTCTGCTTTTAATGTTAGATAAAGGGTTAAATAGTTGAATTTAACCATTCAGCAGTTGTAGGGCCAGTAAAATTGAATTTCCAGCACACGCCTCCCCCGCCACCCCCATCCCATTAAAATACAGTACGTGGAGAGTGGATTGTAACTAAATCACCCGTGGAGTGGAGTTGTCACCCAAGCTATAACTTTCAAATTTTGTACATATCGACAAAAAACGCAAACAGTGTTTCAGCCAATGGACCTCCGGGTTTAACCCGGAGGTCCATTGGCTGAAACTTTGCTTGTACTTGTTATGCTTTGCAACAAATTTGCAATTATTGATTGGGTGGAATCTCCACTCTGCTGGTGATTTAGTGATAATACATTCTCCACGTACTGTACTTTTTGCTGTGTGTGACAAAAGTATATTTTTAAAGCTTTCTGATAGTTTGGAGTGAATTGTGTTGAGTGAGAAACGAATATATACCAACATTACGTCGCCTGAGTGCTAGAATGTTCTATGTCCCCAATGGGACTATATATTATTTCCCCTGTGGGACGTAGAACATTCTAGCACTCAGGCGACGAAATTTAGAGTAACTACAGACAATGGACAGTCTTAATAAGTCGATTGTGAAAGTTCATCTACAGTTTATCCATCCATTTTCTTTGTCGTAATCTAAACATCGCTCGCTAGTAATAAACTATAAATTCGACAGAAATGAACAATCAATAAAACAAGGCCAGGTTATGAGGTTGGCAACGAAATGATTACAGACTTATCTAGTTTGTTTGAAGAGTTGGAGATTGATAGTATTTATAACGATATAACTTTTGTATGTAACAGATCGAGAAAGAATGGCGGCCTCTCACACAAAAAGCGATCAATCTGGTTGATGAACAGCCCTGATATCTCGACCGCTACACTGCTTTTACGTTCGTTCGTAATTCAATCCCCATCACCTTGCATATTCCACCTCAGAGCGTTCAAAACAAACCGCGTGTGAATAACAGGTCGAGAGGGACGTGCTGGATAAGAGGTCGGCCTCTTGTAAACAAAACGACCAAGCTGGTTGATAAACGGCCCTTAGACCGCGACCACTACACTACCCTCACGTTCTTTTGCAATTCAATCTCATTTAGTCACACTGCAGATTCTACATCAGAGCGTTCGAAACATCCACTGTATAATAACGGATTGAGAGAGACGTGCTGGAGACGAGGGTACGACCCGTCGGCCTCTTGCAGACAAAACGACCAGGCTGGTTGATAGACAGCTCTTATACCTCGACTGCGACACTACTCCCACGTTCTTTTGTAATTCATTCTCTTTGAATCACACTGCATATTCCACATCAGAGCGTTCGAAACACATTTGTAGTAATAACAGATCGAGACTGTATTGAGGGAGATGCGGACGAACCGGCGATCCCTGACACACAAAGCGACCAAATTGCTTTATAAAAGAACCTTTATATCTCGACCGCTACACTACTCTTACGTTCGTTTGTAAACAAACCCTCTCACACTCAACCATAGAGCGATCGAAACACCCATAATCACTCCCAATTGCTGAGGGGTAACACATTATTCGTATATTGATGTTATTCTATCACTTAAGCACAGGCCATAGATTAGATACAACTTTGGTGAAACCAAAAATGAAATTGTAAATCGATTTGTTACAAAACCACAACAAAACCAAACTTGGAAATACAACTCTAGATCGATTAGTTACAAAACCACAAGGAAAAGAAACTTGAACATAAAACCAATCACCGAGACTTCATTTATTTAGGATTTTGCCCTCCCCTCAACAGAAGCACTGTGTTTTTTAATTCAGTGATTTCTATTTATCTGCGTTGCTTGAACACTTGTTGCTTAATCCTTTGAGTCCTGGTGGTATCTTCCATGCCAGTTCCATGGCAGCAATTAGAAGAGTCCATGTTCATTATTTGAGGTAGACCAATCAATATTTTCAACGTGCAGCCTCGGGGCTGCACGTTGAAAATGTTGATTGGTCTACCCCACACATTTACTGAACAGCTTTCCTATTTAATGACGTAATAACGTATCATGTTGATGGTCGGAAAAACGGCTGCTAGGATTCAAAGATTTAAATATAGACAAATTTCAGAAGGTACTATAAATAAACAATGCACAACAAAAACAAAAACTTCTCAAAGGTTTTTAGTTTCCTGACTCCTCGCAATATCAGATTGCTTTTTAAAGAATTTACTTGTATGTCTGCGCAAAATGAATACGTTGATGACTTGCTCAATTCGTGGCAATGAAAATTGTATATTCACAACATATTTTAGTTGTTAATGACCAAAATCAAGTGCCAAGATTGAAAAATGGTTACAGTGCTATCAGTTTTCATTCAAGATAGGCACCATGGCGTTTGATGAAGTAAAAGCTGTTACGTCATCAAACGTCATGGAATGGGAGGAGTTATTACATTCATTCCCTTGACGCCATCTTAGAGGGGAAGGGCAGTGTGAGTGGCGCCGTTTTCACTGACGTATCAGCAGTCTAGAGACCAGTGGTTTAACTCCTTGCATGCTGCTGGTGGATGTTTTTGCCCAGGATACAAAATCTTTTGTTACTTAAATAAGTATAGTTAGTGTGCAATTAATCACATTTCCCACATGTAAATGAATGGACTTTATGACCAATAGTTTCTTGAGTTAAATACCGATGAATGTTTCATCAAATCTAGTCATGGCTGCTTTTCAGCAGCCATGACTAGATTTGATGAAAAATATTTTGAAAATACTCAGGGGGTTAAAAGTTAATCCTACGCATCCAAAATTCCTAATTTTCGGAACATGATCTCGATACGTCGAGTTCTATATTTATTTATTGAATGGGTTTTAACGACACTTTCGACAGCAGGGTCACCTTGTGTCGGGCAGTTTTACTGGCGGAGGAAGCCGGAGTACCCGGAGAGAAATCCCGAGCAACTGTCAGACTCCCCGCCGTACTAACTCACTGCAAGCAAGGTTATCATTGGTTGAAGACAAGTGCAATATCGACGTGCAGTACACAGCACCACCGTACACCCATTTGGGAATTGGGGTGAAGTGCCTTGCCCAAGGACACAACGCTGTTATCCCTGAGGGGGATCGATCTATGGACCTTCAATTTGAAATTCAATGTCGTAATCACGGATTCCCGCGCTTCCGTATTTCTATAAAGTTAATAGCTGTTCAGTGGATGTGTGGTGTAGACTAGTCAATATTTTCAACGTGAAACTTACCCCTTAAATTCGGAATAAAGATTCTTCGAATTGAAGTATCATTCAAAGGGTTAATGAATCTTCTTTTTGTAGATAAAAACAAAACTACGAAACCAACAACGGTGCAGCTCGCTAAAGGAACAGTGGAGGAAGTACAGTTCAAAGGCCATGACTACTGTCTGAAACTGACGTCATCACAACAAGGTGATAGGTCTGTGTATTTCTCATTCGGCTCAGAATCGGAATACAGCAAGTGGTCGATAAAACTTAAAAAGGTAAGATAAAGACGAGGAATGATATTATTCTCAAATAGTTCCATACCATCAGGAGAAATATAAGTGAAGAGGAGAAAAATCGCATCTTCACTTCACGACGATGAGGTCTCAGCAGACGAAAATCATCATTTCGTGAAAGCAGGCAGACGACTACGGCGATTTCTTTGTTATCAAATTTCTGTTGGTTGGAAGTTACTGGTTATCTGTCGATTTTTTGTCAGTTCAAAATAAACCAGAGGCCCTCCCTGGAGATATCCTGCACACAACTCATGCTTTTGTAAAAATTAATAGAGGAAGCCGGTGGTTGAGAGACGACTCATTGTCCACTGGTTTGGGTGGGGGAGGGTAATTGACGATGATTTCAGCTCTACCTCAACTCGGAAAATTTGTTTTTGAGAAGCACTGCATTAACTGCTTCGATTCAGAGATTATTTTTTGTCTTGCACTCAATTATCATCGAGTTCATAGACATGTCGAAATGATAAATAAATCACAGGCACGACGAAATTAATTACACTGGAGCTTTTTTTGCCTTGATGATAATTTTATATTGGCCTGCCATGCGTTTACCATGAAAAATGAAACAAAAAGCACACAGATGAAACACTGCTATAAACGTCATCGGTTATAGTACAAGTATAACAATGAGGGTGGAATTACGTTATGCTCCTCGCAAAAACACAATACAATCAGGCCGGAAAATAAGCAGTCTGACATTTGCAGAATAAGGTTCCCAGAGGGTGAATGTGATAATGCTATCCCACACAGTGGGCCAATTTATCCTCTGGGCACCTCTTTCTGTTTAGTGTTGAGACCCTGATTCAGATTGAGGTTCACAGAGGGTAAATTTAGTGATGGTACCCTGCTATGCAGGGTAGCATCACTAAATTCATCCTCTGGGGACCTCATTTTGTAGATGACAGTCTGCTTATTTTCTGGCTTGAATACAATTCATAAAAAGATCAGTTCAAAGACACTGAATGACTGTCAAAACTGACGACGTTATAAACTTTACCGAATTCATTTATTATGCGAACTAGTGAAGATCCGGGGATATTGTAAGATGGATTAGTTATTACCCCCAAGTACCAGGTTTCCGAGATGGTATATTGAATCTGAACCTCCACCTTAACGGACTTGTCGATATATACCCAACGACAAGGCCTTTGTTTCAATACATTCGTCTCGGAAACTCACATGGAAGTGAAAACTATATTTATTTAAGAAACTCTTCTTCTTGTACAAGTAGTAATAGTAGTATTCTACACATTAATACAGGATAACCTTGTACAAGTAGTAATAGTAGTATTCTACACATTAATATAGGATAACCTTGTACAAGTAGTAATAGTAGTATTCTACACATTAATATAGGATAACCTTGTACAAGTAGTAATAGTAGTATTCTACACATTAATATAGGATAACCTTGTACAAGTAATAATAGTAGTATTCTACACATTAATACAGGATAACCTTGTACAAGTAGTAATAGTAGTATTCTACACATTAATATAGGATAACCTTGTACAAGTAATAATAGTAGTATTCTACACATTAATATAGGATAACCTTGTACAAGTAGTAATAGTAGTATTCTACACATTAATATAGGATAACCTTGTACAAGTAGTAATAGTAGTATTCTACACATTAATATAGGATAACCTTGTACAAGTAGTAATAGTAGTATTCTACACATTAATATAGGATAACCTTGTACAAGTAGTAATAGTAGTATTCTACACATTAATATAGGATAACCTTGTACAAGTAGTAATAGTAGTATTCTACACATTAATACAGGATAACCTTGTACAAGTAGTAATAGTAGTATTCTACACATTAATACAGGATAACCTTGTACAAGTAGTAATAGTAGTATTCTACACATTAATATAGGATAACCTTGTACAAGTAGTAATAGTAGTATTCTACACATTAATATAAGATAACCATAGTTTTGGAGTGGATACTATAATTATTGATGATCCCATCATTATTTCACTAGTGACTACCGTACAGTCGCCGTGGACTGGTCATAATCCACGCGTGGGAAGTGATGTCTACGCATGCGTTTATTAGGTAATAAAAATCATCAGCAGCAAAACTTTTTTATTTATTTATTGGTGTTTAAGGTCACGTATTTATGCACAATGGCTAATCATGACCGTGACAGCTTTACGGGTGTAGGAAGCCGGAGAACCCGGAGAGAACCACCGAGCAACGGCGAGCAACTGTCAGCTCCCCAACATGCTAACTCCACACAAGCAGGGTTAGCATTGGTTGAAGACAAGTGCACCATCGACGTGCGGTACGCCTTGGTACACAACGCCACCGTGCCCCCACGCGGGCAATGGAAATGAAGTGTCTTGCCCAAGGACACAACACTGTTGCCGCAGGTGGGATTCAAATCGAGGACCTCTCGGCTTGCAGCCTGCACCTCTACCAACTGAGCCACCATGCTCCCCACTTACAATAATAGGGCTGTGGTGATTATCTTATAATCTACTATCTCAGCTGTTTTAACCGGTGCTTCATTAATTACATTTTTGTTGATTATTTATTTATTGGTGTTTAAGGTCACATATTTCTGCACACTGTCTAATGACCATGACAGTTTTACGGGTGGAGGAAGCCGGAGTACACAGAGAAAACCACCGAGCAACAACGAGAAGCTGCCAGCTCCCCAACATCGTAACTCGTACTACAGCACGACAGGGTTAGATTGGTTGAAGCATGCGCACCAGCGACGTGCAGTACGCCTTAGTACACGGCGTCATCGTGCCCCCATGTGGACAATCGGGGTTAAGTGCCTTGCCCAAGGACACAACGCGGGAATCCGAATCGATCGCTCAGACGGTTACCTATCCAAGGACTAACCGGGCTCGACGTTGCTTAACATCGGTGATCGACGAGAACCGGTTACCCCAACGCCACCGCGCCTTCGATTATTCCTTTTACTAGTGTTTGGAATCTAGTATTATTGCGTCCGTGGAAATATTGCTCACTTGTGGAAAGTGACCAATCCACGGTGACCGTTCTGTAGCAGGTGAAATAATTCATGATACCACAATTATTTCATAAGTGACTAACAGGTGAAATGTCATGGTAGCATAAATTTATATTTTCCCTCCTGGTCTCTCATGAAATAATTATGATAACCACTTCAAAAACCAGAGGTATTCTTTCTATTTAAAAAAAAAAACATCTTTACTTTCTAGTTCCAAATTAATGCAAAGAAATTGCTTCGGAAGCGACAACACATGGCAGTTTTAATGCCATCAGCTGATAGCCACCGAAACGCTATCAGCGACAAAGTTAGTCGACTGCGAAACAAAATAGTTCTCACAGCTTATCACTGGATGATACAGTACGTGGAACGTGTATTATCACTAAATCACCTACAGAGTGGAGATTCTACCCTGGTTGGATGACTTACCAAGGTCAGTGTTTGTTTAATACTGCAAATTTGTTGCAAAGTATAACAAGCACAGACGAAGTTTCAACCCGGAGGTCCATTGTCTGAAACATTGCTTGTGTTCTTTCATTGCATCTACAACCGACGAGTCACAGAGAAAATAGCATCGTATGGCTGTCGAGAAAGACGAAAAATATGAAGTATACGTTTTCACTTTTTTCTTATACTTTTAGAAGAAGCATATAATAAAACTATATATTTTTATTTCAGGGAACGACAAAGTTACCCACAAAGGCTGACCTTTCAAACTGCCATTTAGAATTCCTACCAGAAACAGTATTTATAAACGATGAACTGAAAGTTTTAAATTTGAGACATAACACTCTAAAGGAACGTCCAATCGAAGAGGATATATATACCATTGGCTGGTTGGATGACTTACCAAGGTTAGTGTTTGTTTACAACTAGTCGGATGACTTACCAAGGTTAGTGTTTGTTTACAACTAGTCGGATGACTAACCAAGGTTAGTGTTTGTTTACAACTACAGCTAGAGCTCTGACTGGTTGGATGACTTACCAAGGTTTCTGTTTGTTTACAACTACAGCTAGAGCTCTGACTGGTTGGATGACTTACCAAGGTTTCTGTTTGTTTACAACTACAGCTAGAGCTCTGACTGGTTGGATGACTTACCAAGGTTTCTGTTTGTTTACAACTACAGCTAGTGCTCTGACTGGTTGGATGACTTACCAAGGTTTCTGTTTGTTTACAACTACAGCTAGAGCTCTGACTGGTTGGATGAGTTACCAAGGTTAATGTTTGTTTACAACTACAGCTAGAGTTCAGGCTGGTTGGATGACTTACCAAGGTTTCTGTTTGTTTACAACTACAGCTAGAGCTCTGACTGGTTGGATGACTTAGCAAGGTTACTGTTTGTTTACAACTACAGCTAGAGTTCAGGCTGGTTGGATGACTTGTAAAGGTTACTGTTTGTTTACAACTACACCTAGAGCTCTGGCTGTTTGGATGACCTACCAAGGTTACTGTTTGTTTACAACTACAGCTAGAGTTCAGGCTGGTTGGATGACTTACCAAGGTTTCTGTTTGTTTACAACAACAGCTACAGTTCAGGCTGGTTGGATGACTTACCAAGGTTTCTGTTTGTTTACAACTACAGCTAGAGTTCAGGCTGGTTGGATGACTTACCAAGGTTTCTGTTTGTTTACAACTACAGCTAGAGTTCAGGCTGGTTGGATGACTTACCAAGGTTTCTGTTTGTTTACAACTACAGCTAGAGCTCTGACTGGTTGGATGACTTACCAAGGTTACTGTTTGTTTACAACTACAGCTAGAGCTCTGACTGGTTGGATGACTTACCAAGGTTACTGTTTGTTTACAACTACAGCTAGAGTTCAGGCTGGTTGGATGACTTGTAAAGGTTACTGTTTGTTTACAACTACACCTAGAGCTCTGGCTGGTTGGATGACCTACCAAGGTTACTGTTTGTTTACAACTACAGCTAGAGTTCAGGCTGGTTGGATGACTTACCAAGGTTTCTGTTTGTTTACAACTACAGCTACAGTTCAGGCTGGTTGGATGACTTACCAAGGTTTCTGTTTGTTTACAACTACAGCTAGAGTTCAGGCTGGTTGGATGACTTACCAAGGTTTCTGTTTGTTTACAACTACAGCTAGAGTTCAGGCTGGTTGGATGACTTACCAAGGTTTCTGTTTGTTTACAACTACAGCTAGAGTTCAGGCTGGTTGGATGACTTACCAAGGTTTCTGTTTGTTTACAACTACATCTAGAGCTCTGGCTGGTTGGATGACTTACCAAGGTTACTGTTTGTTTACAACTACAGCTAGAGCTCTGACTGGTTGTATGACTTACCAAGGTTTCTGTTTGTTTACAACTACAGCTAGAGCTCTGGCTGGTTGGATGACTTACCAAGGTTACTGTTTGTTTACAACTACAGCTAGAGCTCTGACTGGTTGGATGACTTACCAAGGTTTCTGTTTGTTTACAACTACACCTAGAGCTCTGGCTGGTTGGATGACTTACCAAGGTTTCTGTTTGTTTACAACTACAGCTAGAGCTCTGGCTGGTTGGATGACTTACCAAGGTTACTGTTTGTTTACAACTACAGCTAGAGCTCTGACTGGTTGGATGACTTACCAAGGTTTCTGTTTGTTTACAACTACAGCTAGAGTTCAGGCTGGTTGGATGACTTACCAAGGTTTCTGTTTGTTTACAACTACAGCTAGAGCTCTGGCTGGTTGGATGACTTACCAAGGTTACTGTTTGTTTACAACTACAGCTAGAGCTCTGACTGGTTGGATGACTTACCAAGGTTTCTGTTTGTTTACAACTACAGCTAGAGCTCTGACTGGTTGGATGACTTACCAAGGTTTCTGTTTGTTTACAACTACAGCTAGAGCTCTGACTGGTTGGATGACTTACCAAGGTTACTGTTTGTTTACAACTACAGCTAGAGCTCTGGCTGGTTGGATGACTTACCAAGGTTTCTGTTTGTTTACAACTACAGCTAGAGCTCTGGCTGGTTGGATGACTTACCAAGGTTACTGTTTGTTTACAACTACAGCTAGAGCTCTGGCTGGTTGGATGACTTACCAAGGTTTCTGTTTGTTTACAACTACAGCTAGAGCTCTGACTGGTTGGATGACTTACCAAGGTTTCTGTTTGTTTACAACTACAGCTAGAGCTCTGACTGGTTGGATGACTTACCAAGGTTACTGTTTGTTTACAACTACAGCTAGAGCTCTGACTGGTTGGATGACTTACCAAGGTTACTGTTTGTTTACAACTACAGCTAGAGCTCTGACTGGTTGGATGACTTACCAAGGTTAATGTTTGTTTACAACTACAGCTAGAGTTCAGGCTGGTTGGATGACTTGTAAAGGTTACTGTTTGTTTACAACTACACCTAGAGCTCTGGCTGGTTGGATGACCTACCAAGGTTACTGTTTGTTTACAACTACAGCTAGAGTTCAGGCTGGTTGGATGACTTACCAAGGTTTCTGTTTGTTTACAACTACAGCTACAGTTCAGGCTGGTTGGATGACTTACCAAGGTTTCTGTTTGTTTACAACTACAGCTAGAGTTCAGGCTGGTTGGATGACTTACCAAGGTTTCTGTTTGTTTACAACTACAGCTAGAGTTCAGGCTGGTTGGATGACTTACCAAGGTTTCTGTTTGTTTACAACTACAGCTAGAGCTCTGACTGGTTGGATGACTTACCAAGGTTACTGTTTGTTTACAACTACAGCTAGAGTTCAGGCTGGTTGGATGACTTGTAAAGGTTACTGTTTGTTTACAACTACACCTAGAGCTCTGGCTGGTTGGATGACCTACCAAGGTTACTGTTTGTTTACAACTACAGCTAGAGTTCAGGCTGGTTGGATGACTTACCAAGGTTTCTGTTTGTTTACAACTACAGCTAGAGTTCAGGCTGGTTGGATGACTTACCAAGGTTTCTGTTTGTTTACAACTACAGCTAGAGTTCAGGCTGGTTGGATGACTTACCAAGGTTTCTGTTTGTTTACAACTACAGCTAGAGCTCTGGCTGGTTGGATGACTTACCAAGGTTACTGTTTGTTTACAACTACAGCTAGAGCTCTGACTGGTTGGATGACTTACCAAGGTTTCTGTTTGTTTACAACTACAGCTAGAGCTCTGGCTGGTTGGATGACTTACCAAGGTTACTGTTTGTTTACAACTACAGCTAGAGCTCTGACTGGTTGGATGACTTACCAAGGTTTCTGTTTGTTTACAACTACACCTAGAGCTCTGGCTGGTTGGATGACTTACCAAGGTTTCTGTTTGTTTACAACTACAGCTAGAGCTCTGGCTGGTTGGATGACTTACCAAGGTTACTGTTTGTTTACAACTACAGCTAGAGCTCTGACTGGTTGGATGACTTACCAAGGTTTCTGTTTGTTTACAACTACAGCTAGAGCTCTGACTGGTTGGATGACTTACCAAGGTTACTGTTTGTTTACAACTACAGCTAGAGCTCTGACTGGTTGGATGACTTACCAAGGTTAATGTTTGTTTACAACTACAGCTAGAGTTCAGGCTGGTTGGATGACTTGTAAAGGTTACTGTTTGTTTACAACTACACCTAGAGCTCTGACTGGTTGGATGACTTACCAAGGTTTCTGTTTGTTTACAACTACAGCTAGAGCTCTGGCTGGTTGGATGACTTACCAAGGTTTCTGTTTGTTTACAACTACAGCTAGAGCTCTGACTGGTTGGATGACTTACCAAGGTTAATGTTTGTTTACAACTACAGCTAGAGTTCAGGCTGGTTGGATGACTTGTAAAGGTTACTGTTTGTTTACAACTACACCTAGAGCTCTGGCTGTTTGGATGACCTACCAAGGTTACTGTTTGTTTACAACTACAGCTAGAGTTCAGGCTGGTTGGATGACATACCAAGGTTTCTGTTTGTTTACAACTACAGCTACAGTTCAGGCTGGTTGGATGACTTACCAAGGTTTCTGTTTGTTTACAACTACAGCTAGAGTTCAGGCTGGTTGGATGACTTACCAAGGTTTCTGTTTGTTTACAACTACAGCTAGAGTTCAGGCTGGTTGGATGACTTACCAAGGTTTCTGTTTGTTTACAACTACAGCTAGAGCTCTGACTGGTTGGATGACTTACCAAGGTTACTGTTTGTTTACAACTACAGCTAGAGCTCTGACTGGTTGGATGACTTACCAAGGTTACTGTTTGTTTACAACTACAGCTAGAGTTCAGGCTGGTTGGATGACTTGTAAAGGTTACTGTTTGTTTACAACTACACCTAGAGCTCTGGCTGGTTGGATGACCTACCAAGGTTACTGTTTGTTTACAACTACAGCTAGAGTTCAGGCTGGTTGGATGACTTACCAAGGTTTCTGTTTGTTTACAACTACAGCTACAGTTCAGGCTGGTTGGATGACTTACCAAGGTTTCTGTTTGTTTACAACTACAGCTAGAGTTCAGGCTGGTTGGATGACTTACCAAGGTTTCTGTTTGTTTACAACTACAGCTAGAGTTCAGGCTGGTTGGATGACTTACCAAGGTTTCTGTTTGTTTACAACTACAGCTAGAGTTCAGGCTGGTTGGATGACTTACCAAGGTTTCTGTTTGTTTACAACTACATCTAGAGCTCTGGCTGGTTGGATGACTTACCAAGGTTACTGTTTGTTTACAACTACAGCTAGAGCTCTGACTGGTTGTATGACTTACCAAGGTTTCTGTTTGTTTACAACTACAGCTAGAGCTCTGGCTGGTTGGATGACTTACCAAGGTTACTGTTTGTTTACAACTACAGCTAGAGCTCTGACTGGTTGGATGACTTACCAAGGTTTCTGTTTGTTTACAACTACACCTAGAGCTCTGGCTGGTTGGATGACTTACCAAGGTTTCTGTTTGTTTACAACTACAGCTAGAGCTCTGGCTGGTTGGATGACTTACCAAGGTTACTGTTTGTTTACAACTACAGCTAGAGCTCTGACTGGTTGGATGACTTACCAAGGTTTCTGTTTGTTTACAACTACAGCTAGAGTTCAGGCTGGTTGGATGACTTACCAAGGTTTCTGTTTGTTTACAACTACAGCTAGAGCTCTGGCTGGTTGGATGACTTACCAAGGTTACTGTTTGTTTACAACTACAGCTAGAGCTCTGACTGGTTGGATGACTTACCAAGGTTTCTGTTTGTTTACAACTACAGCTAGAGCTCTGACTGGTTGGATGACTTACCAAGGTTTCTGTTTGTTTACAACTACAGCTAGAGCTCTGACTGGTTGGATGACTTACCAAGGTTACTGTTTGTTTACAACTACAGCTAGAGCTCTGGCTGGTTGGATGACTTACCAAGGTTTCTGTTTGTTTACAACTACAGCTAGAGCTCTGACTGGTTGGATGACTTACCAAGGTTACTGTTTGTTTACAACTACAGCTAGAGCTCTGGCTGGTTGGATGACTTACCAAGGTTTCTGTTTGTTTACAACTACAGCTAGAGCTCTGACTGGTTGGATGACTTACCAAGGTTTCTGTTTGTTTACAACTACAGCTAGAGCTCTGACTGGTTGGATGACTTACCAAGGTTACTGTTTGTTTACAACTACAGCTAGAGCTCTGACTGGTTGGATGACTTACCAAGGTTTCTGTTTGTTTACAACTACAGCTAGAGCTCTGACTGGTTGGATGACTTACCAAGGTTACTGTTTGTTTACAACTACAGCTAGAGCTCTGACTGGTTGGATGACTTACCAAGGTTAATGTTTGTTTACAACTACAGCTAGAGTTCAGGCTGGTTGGATGACTTGTAAAGGTTACTGTTTGTTTACAACTACACCTAGAGCTCTGACTGGTTGGATGACTTACCAAGGTTTCTGTTTGTTTACAACTACAGCTAGAGCTCTGGCTGGTTGGATGACTTACCAAGGTTTCAGTTTGTTTACAACTACAGCTAGAG
The DNA here is from genome assembly GCA_031216915.1 of Pictodentalium vernedei. NCBI lineage: Eukaryota > Metazoa > Mollusca > Scaphopoda > Dentaliida > Dentaliidae > Pictodentalium > Pictodentalium vernedei. The sequence goes on along the minus strand of CM062295.1, from coordinate 2,088,309 downwards.
CTCTGACTGGTTGGATGACTTACCAAGGTTAATGTTTGTTTACAACTACAGCTATAGTTCAGGCTGGTTGGATGACTTGTAAAGGTTACTGTTTGTTTACAACTACACCTAGAGCTCTGGCTGTTTGGATGACCTACCAAGGTTACTGTTTGTTTACAACTACAGCTAGAGTTCAGGCTGGTTGGATGACATACCAAGGTTTCTGTTTGTTTACAACTACAGCTACAGTTCAGGCTGGTTGGATGACTTACCAAGGTTTCTGTTTGTTTACAACTACAGCTAGAGTTCAGGCTGGTTGGATGACTTACCAAGGTTTCTGTTTGTTTACAACTACAGCTAGAGTTCAGGCTGGTTGGATGACTTACCAAGGTTTCTGTTTGTTTACAACTACAGCTAGAGCTCTGACTGGTTGGATGACTTACCAAGGTTACTGTTTGTTTACAACTACAGCTAGAGCTCTGACTGGTTGGATGACTTACCAAGGTTACTGTTTGTTTACAACTACAGCTAGAGTTCAGGCTGGTTGGATGACTTGTAAAGGTTACTGTTTGTTTACAACTACACCTAGAGCTCTGGCTGGTTGGATGACCTACCAAGGTTACTGTTTGTTTACAACTACAGCTAGAGTTCAGGCTGGTTGGATGACTTACCAAGGTTTCTGTTTGTTTACAACTACAGCTACAGTTCAGGCTGGTTGGATGACTTACCAAGGTTTCTGTTTGTTTACAACTACAGCTAGAGTTCAGGCTGGTTGGATGACGTACCAAGGTTTCTGTTTGTTTACAACTACAGCTAGAGTTCAGGCTGGTTGGATGACTTACCAAGGTTTCTGTTTGTTTACAACTACAGCTAGAGCTCTGACTGGTTGGATGACTTACCAAGGTTACTGTTTGTTTACAACTACAGCTAGAGCTCTGACTGGTTGGATGACTTACCAAGGTTACTGTTTGTTTACAACTACAGCTAGAGTTCAGGCTGGTTGGATGACTTGTAAAGGTTACTGTTTGTTTACAACTACACCTAGAGCTCTGGCTGGTTGGATGACCTACCAAGGTTACTGTTTGTTTACAACTACAGCTAGAGTTCAGGCTGGTTGGATGACTTACCAAGGTTTCTGTTTGTTTACAACTACAGCTACAGTTCAGGCTGGTTGGATGACTTACCAAGGTTTCTGTTTGTTTACAACTACAGCTAGAGTTCAGGCTGGTTGGATGACTTACCAAGGTTTCTGTTTGTTTACAACTACAGCTAGAGTTCAGGCTGGTTGGATGACTTACCAAGGTTTCTGTTTGTTTACAACTACAGCTAGAGTTCAGGCTGGTTGGATGACTTACCAAGGTTTCTGTTTGTTTACAACTACATCTAGAGCTCTGGCTGGTTGGATGACTTACCAAGGTTACTGTTTGTTTACAACTACAGCTAGAGCTCTGACTGGTTGTATGACTTACCAAGGTTTCTGTTTGTTTACAACTACAGCTAGAGCTCTGGCTGGTTGGATGACTTACCAAGGTTACTGTTTGTTTACAACTACAGCTAGAGCTCTGACTGGTTGGATGACTTACCAAGGTTTCTGTTTGTTTACAACTACACCTAGAGCTCTGGCTGGTTGGATGACTTACCAAGGTTTCTGTTTGTTTACAACTACAGCTAGAGCTCTGGCTGGTTGGATGACTTACCAAGGTTACTGTTTGTTTACAACTACAGCTAGAGCTCTGACTGGTTGGATGACTTACCAAGGTTTCTGTTTGTTTACAACTACACCTAGAGCTCTGGCTGGTTGGATGACTTACCAAGGTTTCTGTTTGTTTACAACTACAGCTAGAGCTCTGGCTGGTTGGATGACTTACCAAGGTTACTGTTTGTTTACAACTACAGCTAGAGCTCTGACTGGTTGGATGACTTACCAAGGTTTCTGTTTGTTTACAACTACAGCTAGAGTTCAGGCTGGTTGGATGACTTACCAAGGTTTCTGTTTGTTTACAACTACAGCTAGAGCTCTGGCTGGTTGGATGACTTACCAAGGTTACTGTTTGTTTACAACTACAGCTAGAGCTCTGACTGGTTGGATGACTTACCAAGGTTTCTGTTTGTTTACAACTACAGCTAGAGCTCTGACTGGTTGGATGACTTACCAAGGTTTCTGTTTGTTTACAACTACAGCTAGAGCTCTGACTGGTTGGATGACTTACCAAGGTTACTGTTTGTTTACAACTACAGCTAGAGCTCTGGCTGGTTGGATGACTTACCAAGGTTTCTGTTTGTTTACAACTACAGCTAGAGCTCTGGCTGGTTGGATGACTTACCAAGGTTACTGTTTGTTTACAACTACAGCTAGAGCTCTGGCTGGTTGGATGACTTACCAAGGTTTCTGTTTGTTTACAACTACAGCTAGAGCTCTGACTGGTTGGATGACTTACCGAGGTTTCTGTTTGTTTACAACTACAGCTAGAGCTCTGACTGGTTGGATGACTTACCAAGGTTACTGTTTGTTTACAACTACAGCTAGAGCTCTGACTGGTTGGATGACTTACCAAGGTTACTGTTTGTTTGCAACTACAGCTAGAGCTCTGACTGGTTGGATGACTTACCAAGGTTAATGTTTGTTTACAACTACAGCTAGAGTTCAGGCTGGTTGGATGACTTGTAAAGGTTACTGTTTGTTTACAACTACACCTAGAGCTCTGGCTGGTTGGATGACCTACCAAGGTTACTGTTTGTTTACAACTACAGCTAGAGTTCAGGCTGGTTGGATGACTTACCAAGGTTTCTGTTTGTTTACAACTACAGCTACAGTTCAGGCTGGTTGGATGACTTACCAAGGTTTCTGTTTGTTTACAACTACAGCTAGAGTTCAGGCTGGTTGGATGACTTACCAAGGTTTCTGTTTGTTTACAACTACAGCTAGAGTTCAGGCTGGTTGGATGACTTACCAAGGTTTCTGTTTGTTTACAACTACAGCTAGAGCTCTGACTGGTTGGATGACTTACCAAGGTTACTGTTTGTTTACAACTACAGCTAGAGTTCAGGCTGGTTGGATGACTTGTAAAGGTTACTGTTTGTTTACAACTACACCTAGAGCTCTGGCTGGTTGGATGACCTACCAAGGTTACTGTTTGTTTACAACTACAGCTAGAGTTCAGGCTGGTTGGATGACTTACCAAGGTTTCTGTTTGTTTACAACTACAGCTAGAGTTCAGGCTGGTTGGATGACTTACCAAGGTTTCTGTTTGTTTACAACTACAGCTAGAGTTCAGGCTGGTTGGATGACTTACCAAGGTTTCTGTTTGTTTACAACTACAGCTAGAGCTCTGGCTGGTTGGATGACTTACCAAGGTTACTGTTTGTTTACAACTACAGCTAGAGCTCTGACTGGTTGGATGACTTACCAAGGTTTCTGTTTGTTTACAACTACAGCTAGAGCTCTGGCTGGTTGGATGACTTACCAAGGTTACTGTTTGTTTACAACTACAGCTAGAGCTCTGACTGGTTGGATGACTTACCAAGGTTTCTGTTTGTTTACAACTACACCTAGAGCTCTGGCTGGTTGGATGACTTACCAAGGTTTCTGTTTGTTTACAACTACAGCTAGAGCTCTGGCTGGTTGGATGACTTACCAAGGTTACTGTTTGTTTACAACTACAGCTAGAGCTCTGACTGGTTGGATGACTTACCAAGGTTTCTGTTTGTTTACAACTACAGCTAGAGCTCTGACTGGTTGGATGACTTACCAAGGTTACTGTTTGTTTACAACTACAGCTAGAGCTCTGACTGGTTGGATGACTTACCAAGGTTAATGTTTGTTTACAACTACAGCTAGAGTTCAGGCTGGTTGGATGACTTGTAAAGGTTACTGTTTGTTTACAACTACACCTAGAGCTCTGACTGGTTGGATGACTTACCAAGGTTTCTGTTTGTTTACAACTACAGCTAGAGCTCTGGCTGGTTGGATGACTTACCAAGGTTTCTGTTTGTTTACAACTACAGCTAGAGCTCTGACTGGTTGGATGACTTACCAAGGTTAATGTTTGTTTACAACTACAGCTAGAGTTCAGGCTGGTTGGATGACTTGTAAAGGTTACTGTTTGTTTACAACTACACCTAGAGCTCTGGCTGTTTGGATGACCTACCAAGGTTACTGTTTGTTTACAACTACAGCTAGAGTTCAGGCTGGTTGGATGACATACCAAGGTTTCTGTTTGTTTACAACTACAGCTACAGTTCAGGCTGGTTGGATGACTTACCAAGGTTTCTGTTTGTTTACAACTACAGCTAGAGTTCAGGCTGGTTGGATGACTTACCAAGGTTTCTGTTTGTTTACAACTACAGCTAGAGTTCAGGCTGGTTGGATGACTTACCAAGGTTTCTGTTTGTTTACAACTACAGCTAGAGCTCTGACTGGTTGGATGACTTACCAAGGTTACTGTTTGTTTACAACTACAGCTAGAGCTCTGACTGGTTGGATGACTTACCAAGGTTACTGTTTGTTTACAACTACAGCTAGAGTTCAGGCTGGTTGGATGACTTGTAAAGGTTACTGTTTGTTTACAACTACACCTAGAGCTCTGGCTGGTTGGATGACCTACCAAGGTTACTGTTTGTTTACAACTACAGCTAGAGTTCAGGCTGGTTGGATGACTTACCAAGGTTTCTGTTTGTTTACAACTACAGCTACAGTTCAGGCTGGTTGGATGACTTACCAAGGTTTCTGTTTGTTTACAACTACAGCTAGAGTTCAGGCTGGTTGGATGACTTACCAAGGTTTCTGTTTGTTTACAACTACAGCTAGAGTTCAGGCTGGTTGGATGACTTACCAAGGTTTCTGTTTGTTTACAACTACAGCTAGAGTTCAGGCTGGTTGGATGACTTACCAAGGTTTCTGTTTGTTTACAACTACATCTAGAGCTCTGGCTGGTTGGATGACTTACCAAGGTTACTGTTTGTTTACAACTACAGCTAGAGCTCTGACTGGTTGTATGACTTACCAAGGTTTCTGTTTGTTTACAACTACAGCTAGAGCTCTGGCTGGTTGGATGACTTACCAAGGTTACTGTTTGTTTACAACTACAGCTAGAGCTCTGACTGGTTGGATGACTTACCAAGGTTTCTGTTTGTTTACAACTACACCTAGAGCTCTGGCTGGTTGGATGACTTACCAAGGTTTCTGTTTGTTTACAACTACAGCTAGAGCTCTGGCTGGGTGGATGACTTACCAAGGTTACTGTTTGTTTACAACTACAGCTAGAGCTCTGACTGGTTGGATGACTTACCAAGGTTTCTGTTTGTTTACAACTACAGCTAGAGTTCAGGCTGGTTGGATGACTTACCAAGGTTTCTGTTTGTTTACAACTACAGCTAGAGCTCTGGCTGGTTGGATGACTTACCAAGGTTACTGTTTGTTTACAACTACAGCTAGAGCTCTGACTGGTTGGATGACTTACCAAGGTTTCTGTTTGTTTACAACTACAGCTAGAGCTCTGACTGGTTGGATGACTTACCAAGGTTTCTGTTTGTTTACAACTACAGCTAGAGCTCTGACTGGTTGGATGACTTACCAAGGTTACTGTTTGTTTACAACTACAGCTAGAGCTCTGGCTGGTTGGATGACTTACCAAGGTTTCTGTTTGTTTACAACTACAGCTAGAGCTCTGACTGGTTGGATGACTTACCAAGGTTACTGTTTGTTTACAACTACAGCTAGAGCTCTGGCTGGTTGGATGACTTACCAAGGTTTCTGTTTGTTTACAACTACAGCTAGAGCTCTGACTGGTTGGATGACTTACCAAGGTTTCTGTTTGTTTACAACTACAGCTAGAGCTCTGACTGGTTGGATGACTTACCAAGGTTACTGTTTGTTTACAACTACAGCTAGAGCTCTGACTGGTTGGATGACTTACCAAGGTTTCTGTTTGTTTACAACTACAGCTAGAGCTCTGACTGGTTGGATGACTTACCAAGGTTACTGTTTGTTTACAACTACAGCTAGAGCTCTGACTGGTTGGATGACTTACCAAGGTTAATGTTTGTTTACAACTACAGCTAGAGTTCAGGCTGGTTGGATGACTTGTAAAGGTTACTGTTTGTTTACAACTACACCTAGAGCTCTGACTGGTTGGATGACTTACCAAGGTTTCTGTTTGTTTACAACTACAGCTAGAGCTCTGGCTGGTTGGATGACTTACCAAGGTTTCTGTTTGTTTACAACTACAGCTAGAGCTCTGACTGGTTGGATGACTTACCAAGGTTAATGTTTGTTTACAACTACAGCTAGAGTTCAGGCTGGTTGGATGACTTGTAAAGGTTACTGTTTGTTTACAACTACACCTAGAGCTCTGGCTGTTTGGATGACCTACCAAGGTTACTGTTTGTTTACAACTACAGCTAGAGTTCAGGCTGGTTGGATGACATACCAAGGTTTCTGTTTGTTTACAACTACAGCTACAGTTCAGGCTGGTTGGATGACTTACCAAGGTTTCTGTTTGTTTACAACTACAGCTAGAGTTCAGGCTGGTTGGATGACTTACCAAGGTTTCTGTTTGTTTACAACTACAGCTAGAGTTCAGGCTGGTTGGATGACTTACCAAGGTTTCTGTTTGTTTACAACTACAGCTAGAGCTCTGACTGGTTGGATGACTTACCAAGGTTACTGTTTGTTTACAACTACAGCTAGAGCTCTGACTGGTTGGATGACTTACCAAGGTTACTGTTTGTTTACAACTACAGCTAGAGTTCAGGCTGGTTGGATGACTTGTAAAGGTTACTGTTTGTTTACAACTACACCTAGAGCTCTGGCTGGTTGGATGACCTACCAAGGTTACTGTTTGTTTACAACTACAGCTAGAGTTCAGGCTGGTTGGATGACTTACCAAGGTTTCTGTTTGTTTACAACTACAGCTACAGTTCAGGCTGGTTGGATGACTTACCAAGGTTTCTGTTTGTTTACAACTACAGCTAGAGTTCAGGCTGGTTGGATGACGTACCAAGGTTTCTGTTTGTTTACAACTACAGCTAGAGTTCAGGCTGGTTGGATGACTTACCAAGGTTTCTGTTTGTTTACAACTACAGCTAGAGCTCTGACTGGTTGGATGACTTACCAAGGTTACTGTTTGTTTACAACTACAGCTAGAGCTCTGACTGGTTGGATGACCTACCAAGGTTACTGTTTGTTTACAACTACAGCTAGAGTTCAGGCTGGTTGGATGACTTGTAAAGGTTACTGTTTGTTTACAACTACACCTAGAGCTCTGGCTGGTTGGATGACCTACCAAGGTTACTGTTTGTTTACAACTACAGCTAGAGTTCAGGCTGGTTGGATGACTTACCAAGGTTTCTGTTTGTTTACAACTACAGCTACAGTTCAGGCTGGTTGGATGACTTACCAAGGTTTCTGTTTGTTTACAACTACAGCTAGAGTTCAGGCTGGTTGGATGACTTACCAAGGTTTCTGTTTGTTTACAACTACAGCTAGAGTTCAGGCTGGTTGGATGACTTACCAAGGTTTCTGTTTGTTTACAACTACAGCTAGAGTTCAGGCTGGTTGGATGACTTACCAAGGTTTCTGTTTGTTTACAACTACATCTAGAGCTCTGGCTGGTTGGATGACTTACCAAGGTTACTGTTTGTTTACAACTACAGCTAGAGCTCTGACTGGTTGTATGACTTACCAAGGTTTCTGTTTGTTTACAACTACAGCTAGAGCTCTGGCTGGTTGGATGACTTACCAAGGTTACTGTTTGTTTACAACTACAGCTAGAGCTCTGACTGGTTGGATGACTTACCAAGGTTTCTGTTTGTTTACAACTACACCTAGAGCTCTGGCTGGTTGGATGACTTACCTAGGTTTCTGTTTGTTTACAACTACAGCTAGAGCTCTGGCTGGTTGGATGACTTACCAAGGTTACTGTTTGTTTACAACTACAGCTAGAGCTCTGACTGGTTGGATGACTTACCAAGGTTTCTGTTTGTTTACAACTACAGCTAGAGTTCAGGCTGGTTGGATGACTTACCAAGGTTTCTGTTTGTTTACAACTACAGCTAGAGCTCTGGCTGGTTGGATGACTTACCAAGGTTACTGTTTGTTTACAACTACAGCTAGAGCTCTGACTGGTTGGATGACTTACCAAGGTTTCTGTTTGTTTACAACTACAGCTAGAGCTCTGACTGGTTGGATGACTTACCAAGGTTTCTGTTTGTTTACAACTACAGCTAGAGCTCTGACTGGTTGGATGACTTACCAAGGTTACTGTTTGTTTACAACTACAGCTAGAGCTCTGGCTGGTTGGATGACTTACCAAGGTTTCTGTTTGTTTACAACTACAGCTAGAGCTCTGACTGGTTGGATGACTTACCAAGGTTACTGTTTGTTTACAACTACAGCTAGAGCTCTGGCTGGTTGGATGACTTACCAAGGTTTCTGTTTGTTTACAACTACAGCTAGAGCTCTGACTGGTTGGATGACTTACCAAGGTTTCTGTTTGTTTACAACTACAGCTAGAGCTCTGACTGGTTGGATGACTTACCAAGGTTACTGTTTGTTTACAACTACAGCTAGAGCTCTGACTGGTTGGATGACTTACCAAGGTTACTGTTTGTTTACAACTACAGCTAGAGCTCTGACTGGTTGGATGACTTACCAAGGTTAATGTTTGTTTACAACTACAGCTAGAGTTCAGGCTGGTTGGATGACTTGTAAAGGTTACTGTTTGTTTACAACTACACCTAGAGCTCTGGCTGGTTGGATGACCTACCAAGGTTACTGTTTGTTTACAACTACAGCTAGAGTTCAGGCTGGTTGGATGACTTACCAAGGTTTCTGTTTGTTTACAACTACAGCTACAGTTCAGGCTGGTTGGATGACTTACCAAGGGTTCTGTTTGTTTACAACTACAGCTAGAGTTCAGGCTGGTTGGATGACTTACCAAGGTTTCTGTTTGTTTACAACTACAGCTAGAGTTCAGGCTGGTTGGATGGCTTACCAAGGTTTCTGTTTGTTTACAACTACAGCTAGAGCTCTGACTGGTTGGATGACTTACCAAGGTTACTGTTTGTTTACAACTACAGCTAGAGTTCAGGCTGGTTGGATGACTTGTAAAGGTTACTGTTTGTTTACAACTACACCTAGAGCTCTGGCTGGTTGGATGACCTACCAAGGTTACTGTTTGTTTACAACTACAGCTAGAGTTCAGGCTGGTTGAATGACTTACCAAGGTTTCTGTTTGTTTACAACTACAGCTAGAGTTCAGGCTGGTTGGATGACTTACCAAGGTTTCTGTTTGTTTACAACTAAAGCTAGAGTTCAGGCTGGTTGGATGACTTACCAAGGTTTCTGTTTGTTTACAACTACAGCTAGAGCTCTGGCTGGTTGGATGACTTACCAAGGTTACTGTTTGTTTACAACTACAGCTAGAGCTCTGACTGGTTGGATGACTTACCAAGGTTTCTGTTTGTTTACAACTACAGCTAGAGCTCTGGCTGGTTGGATGACTTACCAAGGTTACTGTTTGTTTACAACTACAGCTAGAGCTCTGACTGGTTGGATGACTTACCAAGGTTTCTGTTTGTTTACAACTACACCTAGAGCTCTGGCTGGTTGGATGACTTACCAAGGTTTCTGTTTGTTTACAACTACAGCTAGAGCTCTGGCTGGTTGGATGACTTACCAAGGTTACTGTTTGTTTACAACTACAGCTAGAGCTCTGACTGGTTGGATGACTTACCAAGGTTTCTGTTTGTTTACAACTACAGCTAGAGCTCTGACTGGTTGGATGACTTACCAAGGTTACTGTTTGTTTACAACTACAGCTAGAGCTCTGACTGGTTGGATGACTTACCAAGGTTAATGTTTGTTTACAACTACAGCTAGAGTTCAGGCTGGTTGGATGACTTGTAAAGGTTACTGTTTGTTTACAACTACACCTAGAGCTCTGACTGGTTGGATGACTTACCAAGGTTTCTGTTTGTTTACAACTACAGCTAGAGCTCTGACTGGTTGGATGACTTACCAAGGTTTCTGTTTGTTTACAACTACAGCTAGAGCTCTGACTGGTTGGATGACTTACCAAGGTTACTGTTTGTTTACAACTACAGCTATAGTTCAGGCTGGTTGGATGACTTACCAAGGTTTCTGTTTGTTTACAACTACAGCTAGAGCTCTGGCTGGTTGGATGACTTACCAAGGTTACTGTTTGTTTACAACTACAGCTAGAGCTCTGGCTGGTTGGATGACTTGTAAAGGTTACTGTTTGTTTACACCTACAGCTAGAGCTCTGGCTGGTTGGATGACTTACCAAGGTTACTGTTTGTTTACAACTACAGCTAGAGTTCAGGCTGGTTGGATGACTTGTAAAGGTTACTGTTTGTTTACACCTACAGCTAGAGCTATGGCTGGATGGATGACTTAACAAGGTTACTGTTTGTTTACAACTACAGCTAGAGCTATGGCTGGATGGATGACTTAACAAGGTTACTGTTTGTTTACAACTACAGCTAGAGTTCAGGCTGGTTGGATGACTTAACAAGGTTACTGTTTGTTTACAACTACAGCTAGAGCTCTGGCTGGTTGGATGACCTATCAAGGTTAGTGTTTGTTTACAACTGCAGCTAGAATTCACCAAACCTCTACATTTCGTGGAGCACATAATCGTATACACCCTTTAAGATCATTACAACCAAGCGGGTGAATTCGCGACAATCAAAATATTAAATACAAACCACTATTGTGGCCACAGAAGTTGCATGTGTACAACATCGTATACACCCATTAAGACATTATGACCACGCTGGTGAGTTTGCGTCCGTCAATCCAAAAATTATATACAAACCACACGAGTACATACCCGCACAGTATACACCCATTGGGACCATTATGACCACACGCGTGAGTGCGCACGCATAAATCAGACAATTATATTGGAAAAAATATTCTTATATTCCAAAATTTGTATTTTATTTAAATTTCCTGATCAGCTTACGATTTGTTTTTTCGAACTTCACAAAGAAAATTTTGAAACGAACCACGAAATTAGGTTTGGGCCTTGCCATATTATATTTTTACAATCCTATGATCTACTGTAACTATGTTTATAATTTTATAAACTGTTAACCCTTTACCTAACGAATCGACCGCATCCGCCCCCGTAATATGCAAATTCAGCAGTTGAAAAAATACTATATTTAAAAAAAATTAAAAAAAAACCATATCATGTGACCCCTCGTTGGAACAAGCTCGTCGAGCTCGTTCCAACGAGGGGTCACATGATATGGTTTTGTTGAATTTTTTTCGAAAAATTTAAAAAATTGTATTTAAAATAATAAATTTTGATATCGTCTGCGTTGGGTAAAGGGTTAAAGTTACTATTACATTTTTACAAACTTATGATATTTTATAACTACTGTACAGTCGGCTTAACCTGGTCGTCATCCACGCGTTTACCAATAAAAAATCAACCCGGTACTTCATTAATTAGAATTTTGATGATTATTCCTCTAATTAGTCTTCTAATATTGTAGCGCCGGTGGAAATATTGCCCTCATGTGGAAAGTGACCAGTTCCTAGTGGCCGTACTGTTCTATTATAAGTTATATCCACCAACATGTAGGGTATATGGAGATTTAATACCTGGATATCGGTTTTTAAACACCGAGCCGCAGGATGAATGAGACATCCAGGTATCAAATCTCCATGTACCATACATGGTGGCGGAGATAACGTTTTTGTCCCGTTTGAAATGCAATACAAACATAGCGGAAATAAATTTGTGGATGCATTTCTTAGCTCCACAATCAATTGGACCAAATTCGTGATAATTATTTTGTTTTTTTAGAGTTACATCCCTTAGGTCGTTAAGGAAACGAGTAAAAAGTATTTTGCTGACATGTCGTCCCCTGAGTTCCAATGTGTTCTATGTGCTTACTGGCACATAGAACCCATTAGTACTTAGAGGACGAAATATTTGCTCTTATTTTATTTTTATGATTGAATTGTCGGAAATCTGATGATATTTGTGACTACTTTCAGGTTTTTTGGTTCGATTTTTATGTCGAGGCGAGCAAAAGCGGAAAGCTTTCGTGTAAACCATATTCCCCGGGTGTTTCGCGACGCTTATACCCTGGATGTTGCACGCTCTCATATACCTTGAATGTTGGGTGCACCCTTTGTCATGGTTGTTTATCCAAGGCATTCTGACCAATCAAAAGACAGAATATATCGGGATATAGGGACACTCTATCTTATAGTCTTATAATCTATTATAACTACCATTATATTTTAACAATCTTTGATCCATTATAACTACTCCTATTGTTTACAATCTTATGATCTGTTACAAGTGCTATTATATGTTCACAGTATTATAATCAAAATCATTTCATCAGACATGTGTGCATACATGGAGAGGTCGATGCATTCTGAAAATACTCGTAGGGTTCTGGGTTCACCTACATAACAAGAATTGTATAAAAACAGGAATAATCCTTTTTGCAGAGTTTCAGGTCGGAGACCTTTAGAAAAAATATTCCTTTTGATTTTTATCAGTTTATCACAAAATTTTAGTTACTTTTTACCTGCGTCGCCAGCGGCAGAGCAGGTCTAGTAGCCGCTCGACGCCGTCCGTCAGTCCGTCCGAAACACTACTTCCGTCAAAGTTTTTTTGGCTTCTATGAAAGGGAATGATTTTATCTTTGGTCTGCTGCTTCATAATAAGTTATCTCGCGTATCTAATTTTCAGATCTGCCGTGCAGCCACTTCCTGTTTGCCGATACTTTTAAGTCTGTTCATCTCTGTAATCAATTGCATGCAGCGACGCAGGTCCAGACCCGGTATTGGTCTTGGCTTATTATGATATAAACTTAATTCATAGTTTTTGATTGTTGATTATCCACTCTTGGAGTATTATATATATTTTTCTATTGAAGGTTTGTGCATTTAAGTAGTCTGAACCTCGCAGACAATGAACTGGGATCATTTCCATTGGCGCTGTGTAAACTACGAACACTGGAAGAGCTGAATCTTGCCACCAATAAAATCTCGGAAATTCCTCCGGAAATAACCGAACTCACAAAGTAAGTCCACCGGAAATATCCGAACTCACAAAGTAAGTCCTCCGTAAATATCCGAACTCACAAAGTAAGTATTCAACAAGGGAATTAGAGAGCTCACAAATAAATCACTACATTTTCCATCATAGGTATTCCAACTAAGCTCTCTCTCCTTCTCTTTCCCTGTCTCTCAAGCCAGTCCTACATGATACTTGAAACTTTTAGTCAGCCTGCGGTTAATTATTGATCTGCATAATATAGTAAATAGTGTACTAGTTGTTATTATAAATAAATCATAGTAAGTGTTTGTACAGTACGTGGAGAGTGGATTGTAACTAAATCACCCGTGGAGTGGAGTTGTCACCCAAGCTACAACTTTCAATTTTTTTACATATCGACAAAGAACACAAGCAGTGTTTCAGCCAATGGACCTCCGGGTTAAACACGGAGGTCCATTGGCTGAAACTTTGCTTGTGCTGTTTATGCTTTGCAACAAATTTGCAATTATTTCTTGGGTGGAATCTCCACTCTGCGGGTGATTCAGTGATAATACACTCTCCACGTACTGTATGTACGCTGACGACCAGACTATCTTTTGAACTCCTCCGTTTTCGTCATGATGTATTATACATGTAGTCTAGGAGGCCTGGGTCCATCTGTATGAAATAAAATATTGGCTATACTGTTGGGGGCAAGCTTCGGTTTCAAGTTCACTACTCAGCATAAACCTGATTTGTCCCAACTATGGTGGGTCAGGTCTTGACTGATAACATATTTTAACTGCATCATCAAAGCAGGCAACAAAATGTAGGAAATGTAGTAGCGAATAAATAAATAATAATAATAATAATAAAAAACAATATTATAAGTTATTGTGATGAAGATGGTCTAAGTTTTACGGCTTGGAGCTTATGTCGACCTATTCCGTTTGATTGATTCCCATAAGCCTCGACTACAGTAACATCATTGTTTGATACATGAGTCTGTATTGTTTCTACGAGTCATTCAAAAAGTCTTACGTGCTTTGACCCGAACAAGCATTGCGTGGGTGACTCGAATCTTGTCAAGCAAGAAGCCTTTCGAGCAATTGTTTGAAAAGCATGACACCTCGTACGGCTCTTCGTCCCATCTGGTCAAAACATATTCCATAACCACAGATGTATCATACAAAAGGATCCCGTGGAAGAGATTTTGTAAACAATATTCTCTTGTCTTCTAGCACAGTTTAGTCTTCTAGTTCCTTATCTACAAATATATTAACATCACCAACTCTTTGGTTGCTACTACTGCTGCTGGGAACTTTGGAGAGGCAAATAACAAGGCGAACAGCAGTTGAACATATGCTCCGAGCCGCCAAACTCAGACCAGGTTACCCTCAGTTCATCACAATAGCGTATATGTTCCAATAAGACATACCCATAGCCCAAAACCTACATCGTGAAACACGAGAGGTTTATTTACTAAACATGTGATCGTTAAAAGTTGCCTTGTTCAAGGCAACTTTTAACGATCGCAGATTTAGTAAATAAACCTCTCGTGTACCCAAAACGGCACTGGATAAATCATATATATATATTATAAACCAGATAAACTCATTCCATCTTAGTTCAAATTGTAAATCGGTTTGTAATTTAAACAACACTTCATCCGAAAGACCGTTTGCTGCACGTGTAAATAATCCAGAAAAAGGAAGCGGCTTGCCAGTCACTCCTTTGATGAAGCAATTACGAAACGAGCGACGTCATTTCAAATATTTCGCGTTGTGACGTAAGATGGTAACATTTGCTACTGAAGCCGTAAACATAACAGAAACTACGCCAGCTCTCATTCAATCAGAGGGCGATGGTTTTACTCTTATTGGAACATATGTACTTGGTTACGCGCCTGTAAACAGAACAGAGTTGAACACTCACATTTATGCAAATATAGACTTTAAAAATTTATAAAATTATACAGAGAGAGCTTTACATTTATGTAAATATAAAGTTTATAAATTTATATGTACAGATAGAGGTGTACGTTTATGTAAATGTAGACTTTACAAATTTATATGTACAGATAGAGATTTACATTTCGTTGGCTGAGAAACATAATATTCTGTCTCCATTTTTGTCAAAATCAGGATTTTGGTTCCGTTGTATTCTTTCGATGCTTTTCTACATTTTAAAATAAAAAATAAAGCACGACCATTTAAAACACAGAATTATTTTGTTCTGTCACCATATTGCTGTATCTTTAAATGACCACGCTGTTCTAACTCCTTGAGCGCCAATCGCATAACATAAATTACGTCACGTGACACAGTTTTCTTCACAGAAATAAAAATCGTATTTATCATGTCCGAATGGTAAGTTTTTCATCAAATATAATGGAAATAAAGAGTCAAAATATTATTAACAGTTGCTGCCATGCTAGTTATTTATATGTACTTTATTTTTATTGTGCAATATGGTTTTGTTAATGTTTATTTTGAAGTGTATTTGTGCAAACCCAATCAACATATCAGATTGATCAATTATAATTTAAGAGTATTTATTATTCATTAGTACAGAGACACAGACAATTAATTACCGCTGGAAGGATCTTCATTATTATTTTAAACAAAAACATTCTTCCGACACATTTTTGCGTACGGAATTGTTATTTTTAACTACTTCAGTACCATTGGTACGTTTTCGCCTCATAATTCATATTCCACGCTGTGTTTTAACAGAAGCCAAAAATTGATGAAAGAAAATAGGGTGAGAAAGTTTTAATTTCAAATCTACTGGCATTGGATTTGACATTTAATATTGCTTATCCCATAACATTCATAATGTTCATTCATTGCGTCTCTTGAGTTCCAATGTGTTCTATGTGCCTACTGGCATATACAGTACGTGGAGAGTGGAGTGTAACTAAATCACCCGCGGAGTGGAGTTATCACCCAAGCTATAACTTTCAAATTTCGTACATATCGACAAAAAATGCAAGCAATGTTTCAGCCAATGGACCTCCGGGTTTAACCCGGAGGTCCATTGGCAGAAACTTTGCTTGTACTGGTTATGCTCTGCAACAAATTTGCAATTATTGCTTGAGTGGAATCTCCACTCAGCGGGTGATTTAGTGATAATACACTCTCCACGTATTGTAGAACACATTGGAACTCAGTAGACGATTGTCTGACCATTTAAAGGCTTTAATTACGAAATGGTTAATTAACTAAAGATAATCACTGAAGTACCGTGAACGTTTACTCTACGCTATCCAAGAATGTTATAGTACAAAGAACATCAATGACGATAACTTATTGACACTCTCCGCCAAATAAGAGTTTTATGTTCTGAAGCGACCAAATGAAAATAAATATACATCTACAAATTTGAATTAGCTCAATCATTCATTATTTGACTGAGCTTTCTGAGTTTTATCGCAAACAATATACGATTTGTCAATTTCCTTTTTACAGAAGTTTGATTCCCTTCACACGGCTCCTATAGAAAAATTCAGTTGTTCAATATAAAATTTACGACAGACCACGGAAGGGTTCAGTTTAGTAATATCAGGTTACGTAACAAAATTTGAAACACATTATGTTTTCGTCTTCTATACCACTGTCGCAACCCTATCCCCACCCATTCCCCAAGATATACAATACACCACTTAGTATTTCCGTTTACCTTTTCACCGATAACTTCCCTGGGTCATAACTTTTTTAGATTTGGTTATCAAATCAAGGTAAGGTTAGTAATATTCCTGGATTATAACTTTTCTAGAGTTTGTTATAAAATTAAGTCACTGTTGTTATTAGCAGTCATGCCTTGATTTGATAGGAAAATCGAGAAAAAAATGAATCTTATGTTATGAATAAATTTAGGTTGAAATATTTTTTGTCTTCAAATTTGAATAAACAAAAAAAAAAAAAAGAAAAATCAGAGAGAAAGCTGTCATCTGCAATTCAAATTGTTAATATTCTATATTTGGTTATTTGATCTTCCGAGTGCATTCACATTTGTTATAAAAAAAAATCCATGTACTGACAAAAATATTGAATTTCAATTGATGTCACTTTCAACCTTTTTGTTTGAATATTATTTAAAAATAAATGCTATTCATTCTGCAATTTCTTCTATCATTAGCCTGTATATGGACCATTAAATTGAAATTACCCTTCATTATACACACGTACGTGATTTTATACCTAATCTATCGGGTGCGAGGAGGCTCAGTGGTAGACTGTTGGACTTCTATGCTAGAGGTCCAGAGTTCGATCCTCGTCCGGGAAGACCCGCGTTGGTCCTTGGGCAATGCACTTTATCCCGGTTGCCTACATGGGGGGACGATGACGCCGTTTACTAAGGCGTACTGCACGTCGATGGTGCACATGTCTTCAACCGCTGTAACCCTGCTTGAACGGAGCTCAACCAGAGTTAGAATGTTGAGGAGCTGACAGTTGCTCGTCGATGTTCGGTGGTTCTCTCCGGGTACACCCGCTTCCTCCACCAGTAAAACTGTCACGGTCACGATTAGCCATTGCGCATAAGCATGTGACCTTAAACACCAATAAATAAGTACCTAATCAATCCACATCACCATTACTCTATCCATTCATTCAAATAATTTTACATCCATCAGTCTACGGATATGCCAGGAAGCCAGCCAACAACCAGCCAGCCAGCCATCCATCCACCAGCTAGACATTCCTTTGTCAGGATTAATGTTATTGCACATAGGTAGAAACAGCACCAACAGTAAAGGTTGCTAACGTGAGACCGACGTATCTCATACTTCGTTAGCAGAGTGTTAATCTTAACTTTGAATTTCTTGATTATCACATAAATTTCATAACTTCAACCATATTCTGGGTTTTTGCGTGATACTCTTCATAAGCTGAAAATGTATGTAATAAAATAAACCACTACTTCATGAGTGGAGGCAACACCAGTTCATTGTAGTTAAATTATAAACAAAGTGTTCTATCCCCAAAAACCACCATGGTTCTTAAGAAACGTTAATCTACAATTGAAAAGTTTTCTCTCTCCAAACGAAAAAAGTGGATTTTGAGCTTAATAAGTTAATTTGATACACATTGTACTCTTTGAAATGTGATTTGTTGATAATTACTATAATTATAACAATGAAACACATACTAATAACCATAACACCCAGGGTGCAAAAGTTTAAACTTCATTTTCTCAGAATGTAGAAAAAACAGACAGAGATTTAAATGTAGACTTTATCAATTTATATATAAAGGTAGAGATGTACTTTTATATAAATATAGACTTTATCAATTTTTATACCATGATAACCAATTCTACTATATATAAAAAGCCTATGACATCAATTTTAACTTCACACATCGACCGTGGTGAACACGCCACCAATGGGATTTCAATAGTAAAAATTTACACCTACAGTGGAACTACATCCAAGTTGATCTTTGGTGACCTCGCCTTGAATGCAAACTTGTCTAAATTTATCACTCGTCCCCTCGTGAAGAATGAGATGAAACCCGCAATTATTTATTACGTTTTAAAATAGGTTTACCTCATAAGGTATCAAAAATTAACAAAAACATGTTGTCCCATGTTAATAAGGCACCCACAACTCAAAATAGTATGTTATTATGTTATTAAAACAAAAAAATGTCCCGTAATTTGGGGTTTGGTTTTTCTATTTCGTTTTGGCGATAAAATTGCCAGTGGCAGTACCGCCCACCTGTGCACATGTTAACAAAACAAAAAAAAAAAAAAAAAAAACAAAAAAAAAAAACAGACTCGCTGGTATGAATATTGATCTCTTTAGCATTTAAACTCTTATTAATCTGACGATCATGATATAAATAAAATATACCCAAAGTAGCTTGGTGTACCAAATGTTCAACACTCGTGGCGAAGTGGTGTTAACCGCGCGCCGCAGGCTCGCGGTTAACACCACTTCACCACGAGTGGTGAACATTTGGTACACCAAGCTACTATTGTTATATTCTATATATATCTACTGTTAGAGATTTACCACAACATAAATGTAATTTTTATAAATTTATATATACAGATAGAGATTTATATTTATTTTTCAGTTTGCAAGTCCTTCATGTACATAATAACCATCTGACGAATCTTCCCGTCACCATGGCAACCATGAATCGTCTTTCAGCTGTAGTCATTGCATTTAACCACTTCACAACGATTCCCAATGTATTGTTAAAACCTACAGATTCCCTACTACAAACAGACAGTCTCATCATGGCTGGGAATCTTATTGAGAAACTAACATCGGAAGTTTTATCAATGATGAAGAAAATCAGGAAAATAGATTTGAGGTTAAACAAATTAATCTTCTCTCCAAGTGAGACGGCTAAATTCCAGAGTCTCGATCATGTGACCCATGTGGATATACGAGATAATCAGATAGAGGATTTGGATTTACGATGTCTGAAAAGTCTGGAATACTTGAACTGTGAAAGAAATAAAATTAAATGTCTTCAGATCAGTGGATCTTCCATTAAGAGACTCCATGCCAGCGGTAATGGTATGTAAATAACTTCCCTTTATTGCTCTGTGCTGTGAATATGTTCAACCGCCCGACATCCCCCGCCCTTAAAGCTGTCCAACATCACATGGCTGTGCCCGTTGAAAATGCCGTTAAACCTAAATTAACAAATAAACAAACAATATGTGTAAGCAATATAACAATCCTTGGGCTAACTGCTGATTGGTGGTTTTTAGATGAGAGGGATTCTACTGCCCCCGCAACCTGTAGCTGCGCCCCCCGTACCTCTCTTCCTACCTCCCAGCATTCATTCGGCTGTTCTGATACTTGTGTACTGTACTCCCAATGCATTTCGTAATTCTTTATATGCATCTTTCCCAATTACCGCATTACATTCTCAGTGATCCTGATATCAAGTGGAACAGCAGCGCCTCCCTCCCATCTCTTAGATTTGAAATACATCCAAACATCTTCTACAGTTAAAACTAGAAGTCCTGTCATGAAATGCGCACAAATAGCACGTCGATATGCGCGTTAATTTACGCGTTAGGACCATAGTAAGGCCATCAAATTTTGTACATATGGCCTGTGCACAAGCAATGTTTCAGCCAATGGACCTCCGGGTGACCCGGAGGTCCATTGGCTGAAAAATTGCCTGTGTTTGCTATGAGTAACCAGGAGAACCGGCTGTGCTTTGTATAACATTCGATATGGCAATTGCGCGCAATTCCTACGCGCAATTAAGCCTAGATAAGCGCACATTTCATGACATGACTTCTAGTGTTAACTGTACCTCATGCCCCATTTCTCCAATTTCGATTTCAATCGTCATTTCCTTGCCTGAGTGCTAGAATATTCTATGTCCCCTATGAGACATAGAACATTCTAGCACTCGGGCGACGATTTGATTCCTTTCTGGTGAATTGCGTTCTTTGGGACATTCCGACCTCCCAGTCTTTGGCTTCTATTGAGTAGTTTTTCATAAATTCTCTCATCTATCCTGTCATCCTGTGTTGGAAGCTTCAGTTCTAAATATTCCTAAATTTTGTTTACACGACGGTTTGTGGGTGGGTGGAGTGTGTGGGGGGGGGGGGAGGTGGTTATTAGGTAGTTCAGATAAAAAAGTTCATTCAGACTTACTGGCGTGCCTACTGGTGTGCCTACTGGCGTGCCTACTGGTGTGCCGACTGGCGTGCCTACTGGTGTGCCTACTGGTGGCCTACTGGCGTGCCTACTGATGTGCCTACTGGTGTGCCTACTGGCGTGCCTACTGGTGTGCCTACTGGTGTGCCTACTGGCGCGCCTACTGGTGTACCTACTGGTGGCCTACTGGCGTGCCTACTGGAAGCCTACTGACGTGCCTACTGGTGTGCCTACTGGTGGCCTACTGGCGTGCCTACTGGTGGCCTACTGGCGTGCCTACTGGTCACCTACTGGCGTGCCTACTGGTGGCCTACTGGCGTGCCTACTGGTGGCCTACTGATGGCCTACTGGCGTGCCTACTGGTGGCCTACTGACCTGCCTACTGGTGGCCTACTGGCGTGCCTACTGGTGGCCTACTGATGGCCTACTGGCGTGCCTACTGGTGGCCTACTGGCGTGCCTACTGGTGGCCTACTGGCGTGCCTACTGGTGGCCTACTGGCGTGCCTACTGGTGGCCTACTGGCGTGCCTACTGGTGGCCTACTGACCTGCCTACTGGTGGCCTACTGACGTGCCTACTGGTGGTCTACTGGCGTGCCTACTGGTGGCCTACTGGCGTGCCTACTAGTGGCCTACTGGTGGCCTACTGGTGTGCCTACTGGCGTGCCTACTGGTGGCCTACTGGTGTGCCTACTGGCGTGCCTACTGGTGGCCTACTGGTGTGCCTACTGGCGTGCCTACTGGTGGCCTACTGACCTGCCTGCTGGTGGCCTACTGGTGTGCCTACTGGCGTGCCTACTGGTGGCCTACTGGTGTGCCTACTGGCGTGCCTACTGGTGTGCCTACTGGCGTGCCTACTGACGTGCCTACTGGTGTGCCTACTGGCGTGCCTACTGGTGGCCTACTGATGGCCTACTGGCGTGCCTACTGGTGGCCTACTGGCGTGCCTACTGGTGGCCTACTGGCGTACCTACTGGTGGCCTACTGATGGCCTACTGGCGTGCCTACTGGTGGCCTACTGGCGTACCTACTGGTGGCCTACTGGCGTACCTACTGGTGGCCTACTGATGGCCTACTGGCGTGCCTACTGGTGGCCTACTGGCGTGCCTACTGGTGGCCTACTGGCGTGCCTACTGGTGGCCTACTGGCGTGCCTACTGGTGGCCTACTGGCGTGCCTACTGGTGGCCTACTGACCTGCCTACTGGTGGCCTACTGACGTGCCTACTGGTGGTCTACTGGCGTGCCTACTGGTGGCCTACTGGCGTGCCTACTAGTGGCCTACTGGTGGCCTACTGGTGTGCCTACTGGCGTGCCTACTGGTGGCCTACTGGTGTGCCTACTGGCGTGCCTACTGGTGGCCTACTGGTGTGCCTACTGGCGTGCCTACTGGTGGCCTACTGACCTGCCTACTGGTGGCCTACTGGTGTGCCTACTGGCGTGCCTACTGGTGGCCTACTGGTGTGCCTACTGGCGTGCCTACTGGTGTGCCTACTGGCGTGCCTACTGACGTGCCTACTGGTGTGCCTACTGGCGTGCCTACTGGTGGCCTACTGATGGCCTACTGGCGTGCCTACTGGTGGCCTACTGGCGTGCCTACTGGTGGCCTACTGGCGTACCTACTGGTGGCCTACTGATGGCCTACTGGCGTGCCTACTGGTGGCCTACTGGCGTACCTACTGGTGGCCTACTGGCGTACCTACTGGTGGCCTACTGATGGCCTACTGGCGTGCCTACTGGTGGCCTACTGGCGTGCCTACTGGTGGCCTACTGGCGTACCTACTGGTGGCCTACTGATGGCCTACTGGCGTGCCTACTGGTGGCCTACTGACGTGCCTACTGGTGGTCTACTGGCGTGCCTACTGGTGGCCTACTGGTGGCCTACTGGCGTGCCTACTGGTGGCCTACTGATGGCCTACTGGCGTGCCTACTGGTGGCCTACTGACGTGCCTACTGGTGGCCTACTGGCGTGCCTACTGGTGGCCTACTGGTGGCCTACTGGCGTGCCTACTGGTGGCCTACTGGTGTGCCTACTGGTGGCCTACTGGCGTGCCTACTGGTGGCCTACTGGCGTGCCTACTGGTGGCCTACTGGTGGCCTACTGGTGTGCCTACTGGTGGCCTACTGGCGTGCCTACTGGTGGCCTACTGATGGCCTACTGGCGTGCCTACTGGTGGCCTACTGACGTGCCTACTGGTGGCCTACTGGCGTGCCTACTGGTGGCCTACTGGCGTGCCTACTGGTGGCCTACTGATGGCCTACTGGTGTGCCTACTGATGGCCTACTGGCGTGCCTACTGGTGGCCTACTGACGTGCCTACTGGTGGCCTACTGATGGCCTACTGGCGTGCCTACTGGTGGCCTACTGATGGCCTACTGGTGGCCTACTGGTGGCCTACTGGCGTGCCTACTGGTGGTCTACTGGCACATAGAACACAATAAAACTCAGGTGACGACAAGTTTGGAGAATATTTCTACTCATCAGGATTCCAATGCTGACTGCCTATTATCACGGACCTCACCGCAAGCAACATGTTTCAACCTTGAAAGAACGAAACAGAATTCCGGAAACATTCTCTCACAACGTTATTCGTAGTACCCGCATCCTGGAATATCTCTCAGTCTATTTTTAGAAAGAGGAATTATGCAAAAGGTGATTAAATTGTAACTTTTCATTAAAAATAACTTATGTATATTTTGTATTTCAGAATTGGTAAATATTTCTGTTAGCATCAAACCTGAGTGGTTAACAACTCTTGATCTATCAAGGTAAGTACTTGCTGTCTTTCTATCTGTCCAGCCGTCTCCACAATACTCCACAATACTTGTAAATAACGTGGCCGCCTATCTTTACAACCTTTCCGAGGGTATCAGCAGAACCACCAAAAACCCTGGAAGTATTTTTTTTATTATTACGATTTAACGACACATTAACGTCCAGGGTCATTTCATGTAGGTGACACTTTTACGAGTGGAGGAAGCCGGAGTACCAGGAGAGAACCACCGAGCAACGACGAGCAGCTGCCAGCTCTCCAGCATCGTAACTCTGAACTCTGCACCGCAGCACAGGCAGGGTTAGATTGGTTGAAGACATGCGCACCATCTACGTGCAGTACGCCTTAGTACACGGCGTCATCGTGCCCCCATGTAGACACCTTGCCCATGGACATAGAGTCCGAATCGCTCAGACGGTCACCCATCGAAGGACTGACCGGGCTTGACGTTGCGTAACTTCGGTGATCAGACGAGAACCGGTTACCACAACGCCACCGCGCCTCTTTTGCTGCCTGTAAAAAAACACTGTTACGATAAATGCATCCTACCGGTAAGGTTCTCAAGAAAGATTACACTTGAACAACATCAAAGCCATAAAAAGGGACAGTGTGTGGCTGTATTTTGACTTTAGGGTTAATTGTTTCTAGGAAAATACTTTATATTATTCTTAAACTTATTCTAATTAATGATGACATTATCCCGGACATTGCTTCTAGGAAATATTTAGCCATTAAAAAATAGTCAGCCTTGAAATAATCAATAATCACGGCGTTTTTCTTCGTTATTTCTGGAATATATCGTCCGTTAACCCTTTACCCAACGAAGACGATATCAAAATTTATTATTTTAAATAACATTTTTTCAAAAAGATGTCAACAAAACCATATCATGTAACCCCTCGTTGGAACGAGCTCGACGAGCTCGTTCCAACGAGGGGTCACATGATATGGTTTTGATGAAATTCTTTGAAAAATAATATTTTTTCAACTGCTGAATTTGTATATTACGCGGGCGGATGCGGCCGATTCGTTGGGTAAAGGGTTAACTGTAACAAAGTTTCATCTGCTGTTCTAGTGGAAAAGAGTTGGACTTCAGAGCTTGGTAATTGTTGTGATACGATGACCTTCACATCAGTTGATATTACAAAATGCAACAAATGAGTTTATTGACAATGTTTGCAATATATTGCAAAGGTTTGATGATATAACGCAAAAGACTACATTTAAATGAAAAATATGCTCTTTTAAATGTTTTACAATATAACGCATACATTTTTTCGACATAGGGCAAATATGTTTCGATATAACGCAAAATTGTGTGACACAAGCAAGAGTCTGCTGATTAACGAAGATGTTTGTGACGAAAACTAAGTGGTTTGCGATGTAATGTAAAGTATTGCGATACAATTCAATATATTTTTTTATCGGTAAAATGTAATTGGAACAAATGGACTTACAGAGTTTTTTCACTCGGGCGATTATCACGGTGGTGCTATGTACTCGGGCGTAATGCACGCCGTTGATGCGATTATCACGGTGGTGCTATGTACTCGGGCGTAGTACACGCCGTTGATGCGCTTACCATGGTGGATCTATGTACTCGGGCGTACTACACGCCGATGATGCTCTTATCGCGGTGGTGCTATGTCCTTGGGCGTAGTACACGCCGTTGATGCGCTTATCACGGTGGTGCTATCTACTCGGGTGTACTACACGCCGATGATGCGCTTATCACGGTGGTGCTATGTACTCGTGCGTGCTGCACGCCGTTGATGCGCTTATCACGGTAGTGCTATGTACTCGGGCGTACTACACGCCGTTGATGCGCTTATCACGGTGGTGCTATGTACTAGGGCGTACTACACGCGGATGATGCGCTTATCACGGTGGTGGTGTGTACTCGGGCGTACTACACGCCGTCGATGCGCTTATCACGATGGTGCTATGTACTCGGGCGTAATGCACGCCGTTGATGCGATTATCACGGTGGTGCTATGTACTCGGGCGTAATGCACGCCGTTGATGCGATTATCACGGTGGTGCTATGTACTCGGGCGTAATGCACGCCGTTGATGCGATTATCACGGTGGTGCTATGTACTCGGGCGTACTACACGCCGTTGATGCGCTTATCACGGTGGTGCTATATACTCGGGCGTACTACACGCCGTTGATGCGATTATCACGGTGGTGCTATGTACTCGGGCGTAGTACACGCCGATGATGCGCTTATCACGGTGATGCTATTGCACTCGGGCGTACTACGCGCGGATGATGCGCTTATCACGGTGGTGCTATGTACTCGGGCATACTACACGCCGTTGATGCGCTTAACACGGTGATGCTATTGCACTCGGGCGTACTACGCGCGGATGATGCGCTTATCACGGTGGTGCTATGTACTCGGGCGTACTACACGCAGTAGATGCGCTTATCACGGTGGTGCTATGTACTCGGGCGTAGTACATGCCGTTGATGCGCTTATCACAGTGGTGCTATGTACTCGGGCGTAGTACACGCCGTTGATGCGCTTATCACGGTGGTGCTATGTACTCGGCGTAGTACACGCCGTTGATGCGCTTATCACGGTGGTGCTATGTACTCGGGCGTAGTACACGCCGTTGATGCGCTTATCATGGTGGATCTATGTACTCGGGCGGACTACACGCCGATGATGCTCTTATCGCGGTGATGCTATGTCCTTGGGCCTAGTACACGCCGTAGATGCGCTTATCACGGTGGTGCTATCTACTCGGGTGTACTACACGCCGATGATGCGCTTATCACGGTGGTGCTATATACTCGTGCGTGCTACACGCCGTTGATGCGCTTATCACGGTAGTGCTATGTACTTGGGCGTACTATACGCGGATGATGCGCTTATCATGTCAACTGGTACCTGTAACGGTACAGGTACCGCCGGTTCCCTTATGCTCCAACTGGCACCGGTACTGAAGTATTTGTTGGAACCAGGACAAAATTATTTTATGGGGAAATTCCTAACTGAACGAGGGTAAACGGGCTGATAATTCCTCCCCTGAGTTCCAATGTGTTCTATGTGCCTACTCAGGGGAACTCAGGGGACGATTATTAGGTACGGCAGACTAAAACGACATTCTTTCAGCTTATTTGTGAATGAACATATCAAAACACTCAAAAGGGGCATGTTCTGTCTGCACCACCACCTCGATAAGGCCGATAATTTTAACTTTCCAAACGTGGCATCAAAGACAATGAAAGCACCGTTATCGGCTACTTCAAAGAAATTATTAATTGGCGACATCACGGTAATCATAAAGCACGATTTTCGTGCTTTATGATTACTTTGATGTCGCCACAGAATAATTGGTACGATGCCATGTTTGTCTTTGCGATCTTGGGGACTGGGTCGGTTTAAATATGAATTTCTCCCATCTGATTGTGTTGTCATCCAATTGTTGACTTGCCCCGGTACCGGTTTCGGCGGGACAGGCTCTGTTCCGTCCCGGTACCGGTTATGTATGTACCGGCGGTACTTTGACATGCCTGCTTACATACGTCTTCAGAAAGGCTATAGCCCAACGTGTTATCGTGTCTGTTGCCCCATTTCACAGCAAGATGAAAAATGTTGATCTCAAGGTCGATCTTTCCTGGAGGTAACCTAAACTCAAACGTATCTTTATAATGAATGGACATCTTTCCGTGACAAAAAGTTGTCAACCAAAGTGTTATTATTACAAATTGTCTTCCTGAGTGCAATGTTTATATTTACTGGGACTTTAACGACACTTCCAACAGCCAGTGCCACACCTTGTCGGACAGTTTTACGGGTGGAGGAAGCTGAACTAATCACCGAGCAGCGGGGAGTGGGTGTCAGTCTCTCCAACTTATTCATTCTGCACAGACAGTGTTAGCAGCGGCTGAAGTCAAGTGCACAGTCGACGTGACCTCACGTGGGAAATTGGACCCTAGCGGCAGTTTTTCCGGTCGGCAACATGATACGCCATAACGTCATTAAATAGGATGGCTGTTCAGTAAATGTATAGGGTAGACCAATTAATATTTTCAACATGCAGCCCCGAGGCTGAACGTTGAAAATATTGATCGGTCTACCCCAAATAATGAATATGGACTCTTCTAATTGCCACAATTGAACTGGCATGGAAGATACCACTACAGTTCAAGGGGCATAATGTACTCAAGGCTGGTAAGGCTTGGACGATATATGAAAATACTTTTTCGAATAACACGGCTTTAATATTTATAAATAAATTGCGTGTTGATGGTT
This sequence comes from Pictodentalium vernedei, assembly GCA_031216915.1. Classification (NCBI taxonomy): domain Eukaryota; kingdom Metazoa; phylum Mollusca; class Scaphopoda; order Dentaliida; family Dentaliidae; genus Pictodentalium; species Pictodentalium vernedei. The sequence continues at coordinate 2,060,624 of CM062295.1, read as the reverse complement.
TATGTGCCTACAAAAAATGTTATTCACTTCGTTATATCTTATATCATTTATCCCAAATTGATTTTTCATTATGGATAGTCTTCTATTAATTGCCGTGTGTTGCAAGCTTCAAATACATCACTCAGGAATAATTGGCTTGTATAACTATTATTCCCACGGGGTGTATGAAAACATTGATGGCTGAATTGCTCAAAAAAGATAAATTTGCTGATTACACTACCTGAAAGCACAGACAATACTTTTATCCTTATATGGTTTCAGTAACTTCTTCGCAAGAATAGACGTAAACGTTTCGGAATCACGAATGCTTACGCTTCATCACGACGTTCTGTATAACATTCAGCCAGTTGTTACTTGAATGGAGGCAATATGGTAAAACATGGACCTGAAACATTACAAAAAAGTTGAACTCTTCACCCAATGAACCGGCGAAACATAGAAATTCAGCTGTTGAAAAGTTATTTTCAACAAATTTCAACAATAACATCCTATGTGACCCCTCATTGGAACGAGCTCGTTGAGCCTGTTCCAATGAGTTGCCACATTCTATGGTGTGGTAGAATTTTGTTGAACAATTTGAAAAAAAATAATATTTTAAATAATAAATTTTGATATAGTCTTCGTTGGGTAAAGAGACAAGAGCGATATGAAACAACCGAGATGTAATATTATTAGCTACACAGTTTATTGGTGACACCATATATATCATATTAGGCCACCAACAAACTGTGTAACGAATATATCTTACCGACTGCTGCATCGATGCACAGAACTAATAACAACAGATATCAAAATTAAATGAGAGAATTCTCACAATGTGTTCACGTGTCTTTGTCTTGTTACAATTTATGAGAGAGTGCAGGCACTCTCCCATAAATTGTAACAAGGCAAATTCATACATACCAAACAGTTTCATTTCGAAGGTTACATGACACACATCCACAGAATATGAAGCCTTTTAAGTTGTCTAACCTGCACTTCAGACCAGATATGCGCTTCCAACACTCAATCTTTCTACTTGAAGCGTTTACCGGCTGCCGCTATTTTGAATAATCAATGAACAAAGGGGAGATTACCTATAACTGTCAGCGTATATTGATGTTGACAGGCAGTATATGGTTTTATATGAAGCCTGCATGTGACGTCTTTGAACCAATGAAATTTCCAGATACTTGTAGGAGGTAAGGTATTGATATATATAATTATATTCGTCTAAATAAAGCTCAAACGGCGCAGGAAAAAGACAGATTTCACCGAGCTTTCGGTCTTCTTCAGGGTACATCCGCAACAAGACAAAATACACACAGACGACGAAAGAAATGAAATATGGCGATAAAGGTTCTCGTAAGCCAAGTTCTGACTGAATGGTTGTGTAATACAATCCGGAAAGAAAAGAAACCGGGGTGAAGGTAGAAAACAAGAGGTTAAAAAATACTGTTAGACAAATTCAGAAAAGTATTCTAGAAAGCCCCCAACTCCTGATGGAACCCGATTTTAACCCTTTACCTAACCTGAAAAGCAGACGACACTTGCAAAAATAATTCTTGAATAACTATTTTTTTTCATTTTTTGTCTCAAAAACATAGGTTATGACCCTCGTTGGAACGAGCCCGACGAACTCGTTCCGAGGGGTCATAACCTATGTTTTTGAAACAAAAAATGAAAAAAATAATGAAAATTAATTGGCGATTTTTGAGAATAGCGCTGGCCGGTTTTGGCCGTTACCTTAGGTAAAGGGTTAATATACCCTTCGAAATTAAAAGGGACTGGAATTTTATAAATGTCAAGATACTTCCATTAGTCCATTACATATCTTTTATCGCTTGTATGTATTTTTTCTCGTCTCTGTACCATGAAGAAGGTCTTCTGCAGAGCGAAAGCAGGGTGACATTTTTTCTCCTCTGCTGTTTGACTTTTATTTGGACGAATAACTTTCGCTTTAGGCTCTTGCATTTCTCAGATCCAGCACATTTGAAAAAGATTTGTTTTATCAGAATATAGACCTTTTGGGGTTTTTTTTGGACATATATAAAAATATATATACTTGTTTTCTTCAGGAACAAAATGAAAGAAATGCCACAATGGATTAGTGACTGCTTCTTCTTAGTCAACCTGAATGTTAGTCACAATGAAATCAACAAACTTCCGGAAAAGTGAGTACTCTATTGCCATTACTGAAGTAGCGAGCGACGTTAAATCAGATAATGGGTACAATCTGTTCGGAATTCTTTGTTCGTTGTTTTGTACACAAAGTGTAGAAGTTTCACCTCGTCGCCTCAGTACTAGAATGTTCTATGGCACTCAGGCGACGAGTCCTGTCAAAGTAAAAACGTGAAATCATTACATCCCATAACCTGTGTTCCTTTCATTGCTTGAATCAGTCTTGATTTTGCACTATTGTTGCCCTTCGAAGAGATTCTGCCACAAAAAAAGAAAACTGGGTCTGCTTTTATTGTTAGTAAGTTGATAATACAAAAATAATTCTTCGTGAAATAGAACCACATAACACACAGACTCTCACAACGCCCGCCTAAACATACAAACACTTATCTCACCTGAGGATGCTGGGAAACCGGACAGTTTCGCAGTACATTCCCAAACATTACTGCAACTTTTGTAGAAACGTGGTCATCTATAAAATGTCAACCCACACAGGGGGAGGCCACCAAAAATTTGCAAGACGTGACGTGGGGGTGGGTGGGTCTCTTGAGTGCGCCAAAAAATGTGCATTTCCAACTCGTGCAATTTTTTGAATTTTTTAAAAATATATCAATATATCAGCTAATATATACCATCATTTGTGTTTGAAACTTTAAAGATGATGTTGCACATCACACTCTTAACATAAATACAACATCAGGTGGCTTTATATGTGAGAATATTGGGCTTAATCTGGGAAAATGTCACACGTTAGTAGGGGGTGGGTGTCTTGTTCGAAATGTAGAAAATGTGCAGACAATATTTTGGGAACAATTCAAATGAAAATTTGTTCCCGTATATGTACACCTGCTCTGGCCAAGCCTGATAATGAACAGCTTGTCATTTGTAGATTGGGGCCCACAGCAGCCCACAGAGGTTTGAATTGGTGGTACCAGTTTAACCCTTTACTTAACATGAAAAGCAGACGACAGTTGCCCAAAAATGACTGAATAACTATTTTTTTTCATTTTTTGTCTCAAAAACATAGGTTATGACCCCTCATTGCTCGTTCCAATGAGGGGTCATAACTTATGTTTTTGAGACAAAAAATGAAAAAAATAATAAAAATTAATTGGCGATTTTTGAGAATAGCGCTGACCAGTTTGGGCCGTTACGTTGGGTAAAGGGTTAAGAACATTATGAAAACCCCCTAAAGACAGTTGTGCCTACTAAGTTTATAAGCTTATTTTGGATTTTAATGGAGAGTGGGGGGTGGGTGTCTGAGAACGGTAGTAGAAAATTTGCACGATGGGGTGGGTGGGTGCAAAAATGAACCGAATAAAAAATAGGACGTCACGTCTTGCAAATTTTTAGTGCCCCCCCCCCCCCCGCCCCCTTGACCCACAGGCATAAAAATATCGTGATCATATAACAATGTTGACGCGATCCGAATGAGGAAGAGACCGCTCTCACCAATACTTAGCTATTTTTATTAAGTAATAAAATTCATGCGATTAAACGTCATTATAAAGTAACAAACCTTCTGAAAAGGTATTTTTGCTGACAAGAATTTATTTGAAAAGGTACACGCGAATTAACCCTTTACCCAACGCAGACGATATCAAAATTTATAATTTTAAAATATAATTTTTTAAATGTTTTCAAAAATTTCAACAAAACCATATCATGCGACCCCTCATTGGAACGAGCTCGATGAGCTCGTTCCAATGAGGGTCACATGATATGGTTTTGTTGAAATGTTTTCAGCTGCTGAATTTGCATATTACGTGGGCGGATGCGTTGGGCAAAGGGTTAAAGGAATTCTTATTATGCATCAAAAATTTTTATTTCCTCATGTCATTAATTATTTTAATACTATCACGTGTCAATGGTTTTACCATCAGTTTTACTTTTTGTGTCTAGTGAAGACTTAAGCACAAACGTGAGTCTTTGATACTAAACTTGTTCATTCACAATAGAAATGTATGCACCCCGAGCAGAATGTCTCTTTCTTACTGACATCATCAGTGAGAATATTACTTGTGATTTCATCCACCGAGGCTTTTCAGAAAGCTCCCATCCCCACCCCCTTCACCAGACATACTTCTAATCCCCACCCCCTTCACCAGACATACTTCTAATCCCCACCCCCTTCACCAGACATACTTCTATTGTGTATAAACTCGATAAGAAAGTAACGTCCTCGTCCGAATATTGAACGTCCAATGTTTCGAGTCAACTACATTTCGGGTCTGAAATAGGGCAGTCAAAATTAATCGATTAATCGATTGTTGATCGGTCACGGCGAAATCGATTAGTATTTTTCGTTGTCGAATAATCGGTAAATTATATCCCGTTTTAGACGTTTAATAATTAAAAGAAAATATGTTGAAAAAACTATTGTTTCTAAAGTTAAAGACTTACGAACATCGATGTTAAACCCCAAGAAGCTATTGGAAGCATTTGTCTTTCAGGTACATTCATCAAAGCTTTGATGTTCTGAACTTTTGAACCGTCAGTGTAATAATCAAGACCGGTCGGCAGTTGCGAAGTTCGCAACTGCCGACCGGTCTTGATTATTACACTGACGGTTCAAAAGTTCAGAACATCAAAGCTTTGAATGTAACTAAAAGAGGATCGTCTTCGTTGTTTACTTGAGGTTGGTCAGCTGACTTCAACTTCATTTTTATCGACTTCAAAGAGAAGGAGATGGGGGTCATCTAGGTACGATCAATCGATTATCATCGATTATTTGCGACGATTAATTGATTCCTAAATTAAAAAATCGTGACAGCCCTTGTCTGAATTTGGGTATACCGCCCCATTCATTTTATACGAGACCACGATGCCTTCATCAAGAACTTCCTCATATGCTCCATGTTCTCACCTGTGCAGTGGACATTTAAGTTTTTGGGGTACCCACTCTACACATATTATTCTTCAATCTTTCTTGGGTTATTGAGTTCTTGTTCGATAAGAGACCGCGGCATCTGTGAGGAAAAGGTCTTAATTGGGTATTAAAAGTCACACTTCGTGGCACACCCACCTTCGGCATTGCTTTCTTCCACGTAACGATACATACAGCACTATTATGCCAAAGTTGTGTAGCAGCAGACAGTCGGTATTTTTGGTATGACATTTTACGTACCGGAGTAATTACCGCATGGAAATTTGGAACTCGGCCCAGAGGTATCACACACATTCTAAAATCAGTCGGGCTAGAAGTCAACCCAAATCATCTGAGTTGAGAGAAAATTCAGTCAACTCAGTTGATTTGGGTTATTTTTTAACCCAACTGGTTTTCGGGTGCATTTCGAGGCATTTGTGTCTTGATCGGATACGAGGCGAAGGCGATGTTATTTGTTCTGCCTGCTCTCAGTCGAAGTGAAAAGCATATTACATGACTCAGGCCTACACAAATCTTTTGACTTAGACTGAGAGCAGATCAACGAAGATGATGGAATGTCACGCTTTTACACCTGGTTCAAACGACGAATGAAACTAATAAATGTGTTCGTGTTTTTAACGGATTTTGAGGTGGAAGAATTAAGGAAGACGCGTGATTTGAGGTTCCCAATGCATGGGGTGATCACCCTCCCCGTGAGAATCCAGGGAAGTGAAGCGACGATTCAAACAAGACTCGAAACCAACTGGGGTGGGACTCCTCTAAACGATTGGCTACACTTGACTTCATGATATAGCCAAATATGCTGACAATAACCTTAAACACCAATAAATAAATAACTTGAGGCTTGAGGCGATTACCCGTATGCTGGCCGACATGTTTGGTCATCTACTCTTCTTACCCCCCCCCCCTCCCCCCCCCCCCCCCCGCCCAGCACGTCGACTTATCGGTCGAAGAATATGTTCCGCACAATACATGGTTGAACCCGAAAGGAGACTACCTGGGCCAAGAAATCTCTTCGACGGGCCCTAGCGGTAATCGGTCATAGGACTAGTATAAGGATGGATATTAGGAAGTAAATGTGGTAGTTGGGATAATTATGAGTATTCGTATTGCAAACAGTTTTTGGTAGTTATGGTAGAATTAGGGATTACGGGGTCAGCAGTACAAATCAGAAGTGGTTACAACAGCAGTAGAAAGCAATAGTAACATAAGAAATGATGCTAGCAATGGTAGTGATAAAAGACATTTTGAGTGGCCAATGGACTTCAACAACGGAGTCAGCATAACATCACATGACGTGCTTTTTGTGCTATGCTACAGTTAAAACTAGAAGTCTTGTCATGAAATGCGCGCAAATAGCACATCGATCTGTGCGTTAATATACGCGTTATAACCATAGTAAGGCAATCAAATTCTGTACATATGGCCTGTGCACAAGCAATGTTTCAGCCAATGGACCCCCGGGTAACCCGGAAGTCCATTGGCAGAAACATTGCCTGTGTTTGCTATGAGTAACCAGGAGAACCTGCTGTGCCTTGGGTGCCATTCGATATGGCAATTGCGCGCAATCCCTACGCGTAATTAAGCCTGGATAAGCACGCAGTTAGCGACAGGACTTCTAGTTTTAACTGTACGTATGATCATAATTACGTCACAACATGGCAAGTAGTTTACTAGTGCCCCAAAAGCGCCTGGTTCGCTGTTTGGATCATAACGTTTACAGGGTCCAAGAATCGCGGCTTACGTTTAAACTCCCCAACCACCACACCACCACCACTATGAAGAGTAGCTCTGTTGAATAAGAAAATGTCGACGGTTCTTCTTCCCAGTGTCCGGAAGCCTTTCAAAAAGATAAATAAAATCCGAGTGGTGATTTTTATGAACAGCGCTGGCCAACAAGGCACTACCATTGCTGAAAACAAAGTGTTACATAACATCCAGTTGACTGCATGGAACCTGAGTTCCAGTAACCTGGGGGGAACTTGTGTACCAGTATATTATTTCGTATCACCCAATCCAGCCCGAGACGTTACATTTCGGCATCAGGAGAGTCATATCTTCCAGTATATCATAACACAAGTTATTTTGTCATACGTTACATTCTTACCATCAACAACATGTGATAAGGCACTTCTTTCTCATTACCTGTGGTCATAATTTATTTGCACGTACAGTACGTGGAGAGTGTATTATCACTAAATCACCCGCAGAGTGGAGATTCCACCCGAGCAATAATTGCAAATTTGTTGCAAAGCACAACCAGCACCAGCAAAGTTTCAGCCAATGGACCTCCGGGTTTAACCCGGAGGTCCATTGGCTGAAACATTGCTTGTGTTTTTTGTCGATATATACAAAATTTGAAAGTTATAGCTTGGGTGATAACTCCACTCCGCGGGCGATTTAGTTACAATCCACTCTCCACGTACTGTATAACAATAATGTGAATATATACATTTCAGACTTTTTGTCGATCCACGCAAACTACAAGTTTTGTACGCTGGAAGTAACCGTATTATTGAGCTACCCGAAGAGTTCGTGGATGGTATTGTTATAGAAGAACTACATTTAGAGAACAATGAAATATGTGAGCTACCCAAGCATCTATTTACTAAATGTAACAAGTAAGTACATTGAGATTATTACCATTTTGTGGATGTACAAAATTTGTATCCGAGTCGAGCTCCAGGTTCTAAGGGCAGATCACGACGAGTCGAGGACTCGTCGTGATCTGCCCTTAGAACCCGGAGAACCCGGAGCGAGAGCCCTTAGAATCCGGAAAACCCGGAGCGTGATCTACCCTTAGAACCCGGAGTGAGACTCGGATACATATTTTGAACATCCACATAATGGTAATAATCATTTTATCTTACAATATATTGGAGATAAGTCAAGAATGTGGACGAATATATAACGAACAAGTTATTCGTACAGATGGGGAGCGCGGTGGCTCAGTAGGTAGAGGTGCAGGCTGCAAGCCGAGAGGTCCTCGGTTCGAATCCCACCTGCGGCAACCGCGTGGTGTCCTTGGGCAAGACACTTCATCTCCATTGCCCGCGTGGGGGCACGATGACGCCCTATACTAAGGCGTACAGCACGTCGATGGTACGCATGTCTTCAACCAAACTAACCCTGCCTGTGCTGCAGTGCGGAGTTACGATGTTGGGGAGCTGGCAGCTGCTCGTCGTTGCTCGGTGGTTCTCTCCGGGTACTCCGGCTTACTCAACCCGTAAAACTGTCACGGTCATGATTAGATTAGCCATTGTGCATAAATATGTGAACTTAAACATAAATAAATAAATAAATAAATAAATTCGTACCGATGAACAAAAAGAAAAAAATGGAACTCACGCGAAAGGAACGTGCTTATATCCGACCCCCTGATACAAACATCTGTATCAGGAGGTCGGATACACGACAGTTGCGGAGTTAATACAGACAAAATACATGTTGATTGTACGATAAAAGATAGTATTGTATTCAGAGGAGAAGCGAGGATCGAGGCATTCATTGCATCGTAATCACAGACGCGTTTATGCTACTGCGAGGGACATCTGACGTGAGCAGTAAGGAATGTGCTTTTAACCAACGATTTGCCTATCCACGCTCGGACCTTGGAAGTGACGTCATTAGTCACGTGACTATTGATGGCATGATTGTGGTCGTGATAGTTCTCGTGAACGGTGGCATTCTGACGTCAGTATTATGCGTGTTGTTAATGCGCATGGACCGCGCATGTTTTCACGTGTTTCCATCATGTTGATTTCTATCGTGGTGCCTAATAGTCTAGTACAGTAAAGAGGTATGCCTGGAGGCTATGATCCAATTCCATGAGAGTATACCTAATTGCTGGAATCGATTTGAGATAATGGGAACTTATGTCAACAGATAAATGTCATTCAATTAATGTGAATAAGATTCCCTGAATAACACATCAAAGGAGCACCTGTAAAACTATTAAGCCAATGGCATAATATATTCCAGTTTTCGACAACAAACCGCCAACACTGTGATACACTAAACACTTTACAAATTATACTGACCTTCGCGAACCCAGTGTTCAAGGGTCTCTATATACTGGAGATATGGAGTGTGCTTGAAAAATTCTCATATCATTCCAAATTGCCACAGGCATTTATATGTAATGTTTTACTGCTAATTCTTATCATATTTATAGAGGAACACCGGGAAATGAAGCAGTGATTGTTTACTGTGGTGAACAAGCATTGATGTACAGTGGAACCCCATTAATTGAATAGCCACTTTGCCAATGAAAATTATTCAATTAACAGGAGTATTCAGTTAACAGGGATTGTCACTTTCCTGTATTCTAGAGATAAATTTAGCATTTATTCTATTATATCTTGTTTGACAGAGCTCCATGAGCTCTGTCAAATAAGATATAATAGATTAAATGCCTGTATTGGATGTACTGAGGCCCAATAGGCCTATAATCAAAGGAAAACTGGGGAGAGTCAGGGTAATTTCTCGACAGGTTACAAGATTTTTTATTCAATTAACAGGAGTTTACTCTATAATCTATATTCAATTAACAGGTCAGATTTGTACTAGAGGTATGGTAAATGGTTTTGTGTTGGGAAATTATATTCATTTAACAGGGATATACAATTAAGAGATATCCAATTAAGTGGGCTCCACTGTACTGCTAAAATAGGACCCGCTAACCAATACCTTGGGGTGGTCGTCCTCTAAAAATACACGGGCATAAACGATTTACTGAACTCGACTTTATATCCATGCTGAGGTCACAAGTAGCCATTATGCAGAAATATGTAACTTTAACCCTTTAAAAACACGGGTGGTATCTTCTGTGTCAGTTAAATGACAGCAGTTAGAAGAGTCCATATCCATTGTTTCGGGGGAGACTAATTAATATTTGCAACGTGCAGCCTTGGCGTTGAAAATATTGATTAGTCTACAGTTAAAACTAGAAGTCCTGTCATGAAATGCGCACAAATAGCACGCCGATCTGCGCGTTAATCAACGCGTTATGACCATAGTAAGGCTAGCAATTTCTGTACATATGGCCTGTGCACAAGCAATATTTCAGCCAATGGACCTCCGGGTAACCCGGAGGTCCATTGGCAGAAACATTGCCTGTGTTTGCTATGAGTAGCCAGGAGAACCTGCCGTGCTTTGGATGCCATTCGATATACAGGTTACCCTCGTAAATGTGGTTGGCGATACAATGTGTTCGTTTTGTTGATGTTAATGTTGAGAGGTGAGGGACGTTGTACAAACACGAGTGCGCGAATAATATAGTCCCTCGCCTCGAATGAATTATTTCACGCAACCAGGCAATTACTCTGTTTATTCTTTTCATTATTAACGATAATTATATTATTTAACCCTTTACCTAACGTAACTGCAGAAAACGGCTAGCCTTATTCTAAAAAATCGCCAATTAATTTTCATTATTTTTTCGTTTTTGGTCTCTAAAACATAGGTTATGACCCCTCAATGGAACGAGCACGTCGAGCTCGTTCCAACGAGGGGTTCATAACCTGTGTTTTTGAGACAAAAAATGAAAAAAATAATGAAAATTAATTGAGGATTTTTGAGAATAAAACGGGCCGGTTTGGGCAGTTACGTTAGGTAAAGGATTAACTAAACGGGTATCCTACTTGGTTAAATTATGAAGTATCATGATCTTTGGCACTAAAAACGGCCTCTATAGTTTAAGGGGTTAAATGAAAATATACAAACAAACAAACAATAAATAAATAAATAAATAAATAAATAAATAAATAAATAAATAAATAAATAAATAAATAAACCCTACTTCTTTAACGAGAAATCTTACTTTCATGTACATTAAAACGCTACTTTTATGCTATTTATCACATAACCATCAGAAAAAAGCTCATTGCGGAAATATCGTTCACATCGCGTCGAATAAGGGCGTGGCGTCAGAATTCAACTTCGACACGTTGTGAATGAGCTGGTTTCGGAAGTACAATTGAATTAATTTTCTCTGATATTTAAATAACTGTTTACCTAATACGAATTACAAACCTTTTTTTTTTTTAAAAAAAATACCATTTTCTGAAGATAGGACATTTTCATTTTTTGCCCCAGAAATATAGAAGTATATATATATATATATATATATATATATGGGACACCTCATTGGAACGAGCTCGACGAGCTTGTTCCAATGAGGGCCAAAAGCTAGATCTTTGAGGCAGAAACTAAAAAAAAAAATTATTTTTGCCATTTTTGAGAATAGTATGAAGCCAGTTTAGTCATTACGTTGGGGAAACGGTTAAATTACACATTATGTGATAAAAAGGATATCAAATTCGTCACTATTTGATATGAAATTTATGAACCGCGTTCATTAAAATCGATACTGGCCTCGATGTCATAATTGTCACACATAACACTGTCGGAGATTTTAATGTTAATGCGAATGCATAACGTGAGGGGGTTAAAATGTCGGCCTAGAATGTCCTATGTCCCATAGGGGAAATGTTATATCGTCCCATAGAGGACATAGGCCATTCTAACACTCAGGCGACGTAGTCCTATATGTACTGCATTCCTGCTATATATATTGGTTCTTGCGCTTCACTCTTGGAAGTTACAATCGACAACAGCTAAATAAACACTATAATATGTAAAAGAATCCATACATTTCCTACCGATTTAATTGCATACCACTGTCTCAAATATGTGTACATTTTGTTTCAAAATGTCTTGTTAGAAAATTCAAACAACATACAATGTCGGTAATTATATCGATTTTAGAAACACAAATGGATATGTTAGCGGAGGTACCAATTTGGTCTACAAGCTTGAAATTTAGAGTTAGGTGGAAAATGCATCTCTGACGACATTATCACTCTACGAACATTAGAACTTAAGCGGATGCACGGTGAACAAGATTATTTTGTCTACCAGTGGAAATGGATTTACGCCAATGCCATATGGAGCGGTGCGAGGGTTGCATGTGGTTTGCTCGTCGAAAACGTTGAGAGATTTCCTCGGTCATCCGTAAAGTGAAAAATAAAGTTAACTTAATATGTCAATCGGCACGAATGCCCCCGTTTGGGTAGGATACTTGAGTACTGGATTTAAACGTACATACAGTACGTGGAGAGTGTATTATCACTAAACCACCCACAGAGTGGAGATTCCACCTAAGCAAATGTTGCAAAGCATAACAAGCACATGCAAAGTTTCAGCCAATGGACCTCCGGGTTAAACCCACAGGTCCATTGGCTGAAACATTGCTTGCGTTTTTTTGTCGATATGTACAAAATTTGAAAGTTATAGTTTGGGTGATAACTCCACTCCGCGGGTGATTTAGTTACAATCCACTCTCCATGGACTGTAGCATAATTAACTGTTTACAATATCCCCATATTATAGGAGAAATAAATAACAACTTGCAATATCTCGATTGCCAACAGTATGGGGAAACTGAATTCCAAGTACTTCCATGTTGAAATTAATGTTAAGTAACTTTGTAAACACATCAACCAAGATTAGTAAAATTCAATTGTTACTGATAGATGCTCAGGACATACGGACATACTAAAATCAGCGTACAACGAAAAAAGTTAAAATTTAAGTTGAGGGTAGTTAACTCCGCAAAAAATTAAATCGACTAATCATGGGCCGTTACTCCGCCCCTAATCATCGCGCCTGGCTGGTTTTCAAATTCGTTCTGAAGATTCTTCGGTTAACTGGTTGAGTGCTAGAAGCCACTATCAGGGCTTTCAAAAAATGGGGGTACCAGAGCAAAAACCTTCATTTTCCTTGCTCATGTTTCATATTCAGTTAAGTGCAAATACTATTTTATTTATATGAACTTGTTTTATCACAGATTATTGAAGAGTGCTTGTAGGCATGGTGCCTGTGGGCGTGGTGCCTGTAGGCACTCTTCAATAATTTGTAACAAAACAAATTTTGATTAATAAATTCAGACCACCAATCAGTTAATATTTATTGAAGTTATCGTTGAAATTTCGTTATAATTGACAATTTAGGATTCGCATCAACCTGCCTAATTATCAGGCAGGTCTGGTTTTCGAACCTGACCTGAAAATTCTTCAGTTAACCCTTTACCCAACGTAACGGCCAAAACCGGCCAGCGCTATTCTCAAAAATCGCCAATTAATTTTCACTATTTTTTTCATTTTTTGTCTCAAAAACATAGGTTATGACCCCTCGTTGGAACGAGCTCGTCGAGCTCGTTCCAACGAGTGGTCATAACCTATGTTTTTGAGACAAAAAATGAAAAAAATTAGTTATTCAAGAATTTTTTTTGCAAGTGTCGTCTGCTTTTCATGTTAGGTAAAGGGTTAAACGGTAATACCGAATACTGGTCTAGACTATTAATAGTTGTTGAAGTTAGCACTCTAACGAACGAATAATTCGTTAAAATCGACAAATCAGGAGCCGTAACTCCGCCCCTCGCCCTAATAGCCTTACAACTCGCGCTTGAACACATCGAGAATGTATAGGAAAAAAAGTTGATTATTTTTTCCGACTCTCTTTCCTCTTTACTTGCTTTACGCAACCCCAAGTTGAAGAACCCTCGCATTTTGGACCTTCGTGAGAAGTTAACAACTCTCATGTCTGACCAATATGATGTCGTGTTTTGCTGGTTATCCGGTCATGTAGGTATCGCTGGTAACACCAGAGCAGACAGTTCAGCAAAACAGACTTTAACCAAGCCTCTCACTGAATTTAAAATTCCTTTCAGTGATTTCAAGCCACATATCAATAAATACGTCAAAACTCTGTGTGGCAGGTGGATTGGGATGGAGCGACAAATAACAAGCTCTATCGCTTTCAACCAAATATTTGTGATCACTACCCGCCTAGTAGATCACTACCCATCTAGTAGATCGTTACCCGTCTAGTAGATAGCTACCCATCTAGTAGATCGCTGCCCGCCTAGTAGATCGCTACCCGTCTAGTAGATCGCTACCCATCTAGTAGATCGCTGCCCGCCTAGTAGATCGCTACCCGTTTAGTAGATCGCTACCCGTCTAGTAGATCGCTACCCGTCTAGTAGATCGCTACCCATCTAGTAGATCGCTACCCGTCTAGTAGATCGCTACCCATCTAGTAGATCGCTACCCATCTAGTAGATCGTTACCCGTCTAGTAGATAGCTACCCATCTAGTAGATCGCTGCCCGTCTAGTAGATTGCTACCCGTCTAGTAGATCGCTACCCATCTAGTAGATCGCTGCCCGCCTAGTAGATCGCTACCCGTCTAGTAGATCGCTACCCGTCTAGTAGATCGCTACCCGTCTAGTAGATCGCTAGCTACCCGTCTAGTAGATCGCTACCCGTCTAGTAGATCGCTACCCGTCTAGTAGATCGCTACCCGTCTAGTAGATCGCTCCGTCTAGTAGATCGCTACCCATCTAGTAGATCGCTACCCGTCTAGTAGATCGCTACCCATCTAGTAGATCGCTACCCGTCTAGTAGATCGCTACCCGTCTAGTAGATCGCTCTGTCTAGTAGATCGTTACCCGTCTAGTAGATCGCTACCCGTCTAGTAGATCGCTAGCTACCCGTCTAGTAGATCGCTACCCGTCTAGTAGGTCGCTACCCGTCTAGTAGGTCGCTACCCAATCTCTACCCGTCTAGTAGATCGCTACCCGTCTAGTAGATCGCTACCCAATCGCTACCCATCTAGTAGATCGCTACCTGTCTAATAGATCGCTACCCAATCGCTGCCCGTCTAGTAGATCGCTACCCGACTAGTAGATCGCTACCCATCTAGTAGATCGCTATCCAATCGCTACCCGTCTAGTAGATCGCTACCCGTCAAGTAGATCGCTACCCGTCTAGTAGATCGCTACCCGTCTAGTAGGTCGCTACCCAATCTCTACCCGTCTAGTAGATCGCTACCCGTCTAGTAGATCGCTACCCAATCGCTACCCATCTAGTAGATCGCTACCTGTCTAGTAGATCGCTACCCAATCGCTGCCCGTCTAGTAGATCGCTACCCGACTAGTAGATCGCTACCCATCTAGTAGATCGCTATCCAATCGCTACCCGTCTAGTAGATCGCTACCCGTCTAGTAGATCGCTACCCGTAGATCGCTACCCGTCTAGTAGATCGCTACCCATCTAGTAGATCGCTCCGTCTAGTAGATCGCTACCCATCTAGTAGATCGCTACCCGTCTACTAGATTGCTACCCGTCTAGTAGATCACTACCCGTCTAGTAGAGCGTTACCTGTCTAGTAGATCGTTACCCGTCTAGTAGACCGCTACCCGTCTAGCTACCCGTCTAGTAGATCGCTACTCATCTAGTAGATCGCTACTCGTCTAGTAGATCGCTACCCGTCTAGTAGATCGCTACCCAATCGCTACCCTTCTAGTACATCGCTACCCGTCTAGTAGATCGTTACATGTCTAGTAGATCGCTACCCGCCTAGTAGATCGTTACCTGTCTAGTAGATCGTTACCTGTCTAGTAGACCGCTACCCGTCTAGCTACCCGTCTAGTAGATCGCTACCCGTCTAGTAGATCGTTACATGTCTAGTAGATCGCTACCCGCTTAGTAGATAGCTACCCGTATAGTAGATCGTTACCTGTCTGGTAGATCGCTACCCGTCTAGTAACCTTTGTAGAAGAGATCAAGCAGTTTTGACACAATGTCATATTGGTCATACACGACTTACACGTTCCTTTTTGTTAGAGGATAATATGCGACCAGAGTGTGTTCCCTGCCAGCAGGTGCTGTCAGTGGAACACATTCTTTTACATTGTAATGATTTTAATCATGTTAGAGGGCAGATTTTTACAGTTGGATCTTTGAAAGATTTAGTTTATCTTACGAGCCCGCAAAAAGTCATCTCATTTTTGAAAGCAATCAACCTTTTTAATAAATTTTAAATTGTTTTTACCTTTTTAAATTTCATCTGTCTATATCTATTTCACAGGTTGATTCACACAACTTTTTTTGTACAATTGGTCTCACTTTCTCATTACGGTTCACACTCCTTGGTTTTATTCCTCGCATTTCATATTTCAACGACTTCTTTAGATTACGTCATTGTGGATAATGGTCTTTTTGAGATACACACTTTCATCGCCACGATATAGCCTAAGATACTGATGTGGCGTAAAGCACCATTACATAAATAAATCCGCCCCTAATGATTGCACCGGGTTGTAGATTCTTCAGTTAATCTCAAGTACCGAAAATTCAACCAATCAATATTTGTTGTCGCGCTAACGAACGAAAAAGTCGTTGATATCGAGTAATAAGAAGGAGAAAATCCGCCTCTAATGATGAGACCGGACTGATTTTCGAAAGTGACCCTTAAAGTCTTTGTTTAAACTCATATACTGAATATTAGGCCAATCAATTAATATTTGCTGAATTCGTCGCACTAACGAACGAA
Source organism: Pictodentalium vernedei (assembly GCA_031216915.1). NCBI lineage: Eukaryota > Metazoa > Mollusca > Scaphopoda > Dentaliida > Dentaliidae > Pictodentalium > Pictodentalium vernedei. The sequence continues at coordinate 2,044,181 of CM062295.1, read as the reverse complement.
AAAGTAATTAAAACCGACAAATTAGAGGGTGTAACTTCGCCCTTAATGATGAGAATATTTATTTATTTATTTTGGTTTAAAGTCATATATTTCTGCATTGTGGCTAATCATGACCATGACAGTTTTACGGGTGGAGGAAGCCGGAGTACCCGGAGAGAACCACCGAGCAACGGCGAGCAACTGTCAGCTCCCCAACATACTAAATCCACACTAGCAGGGTTAGCATTGGTTGAAGACACGTGCACCATCGACGTGCAGTACGCCTTAGGCCACGACATCACCGTGCCCCCAGGTGGGCAGTGGGGGAGGGGGGGGGGGGTTAAGTGTCTTGCTCAAGGACACAACGCGGTTGCCGCAGGTGGGATTCGAACCGAGGACCTCTCGGCCTGCAGCCTGCACCTCTACCCACTGAGCCACCGCGCCCCAATGACCAGAACGAGCTGATTTTCGAACTTGACATGTTAACCCTTTGGCCAATGAATCGTCCGCATCCGCTCGCGTAATATGCAAATCAGCAGTTGCAAAAATATTATTTTTCAAAAACTTTCAACAAAACCATATCATGTGACCCCTCGTTGGAACGAGCTCGTCGAGCTCGTTCCAACGAGGGGTCACATGATATGATTGTGTTGAATTTTTTTGAAAAATTTGAATAAATGATATTTAAAATAATAAATGTTGATATCATCTGTGTTGGGTAAAGGGTTAATTCGTCGGTTGAACTTAAATGCCGAATATTGGACCAATCAATCAAACAATATTTGCTGAAGTTATCGCGGTAACGAACGAAAACTTCGGCTAATTAGGGGTCGTAACTCAGCCCGTAGTTATCGGAATGGGCTGGTTTTCGAACATGACCTGTAGATTCTTCGGATACTGGTTCTATCAATAAATGTTTTACTCCCCTAAATCAAGGCACCTGGGCCAGGTTGAACTCATAGGCTGCTGCAGGCAAGTATTGCTGCCCAGTACAAATATGACCTTTACCCTGTAGAAGTATAATTCATTTTGGGACTCGTGTGACCTGGGTGACTGTGGGCTACCTTCAAAAGTACCCCTTAAACTTGCAGCCAGAGGTATGATTATGGCATGTGTTAACAGAAGGTAGCCCTACAAAAAGTGGTTATCATCTCGCTCTTGATTTCTTGATGGCAAATTCTGTTTAATGTTTCATAAGCCATGACTTGATTTTATAGAAAATTGAATAAAATCATCAGCAGGTTAGGAGTTAATGAGTCTATGATGCCATAAGCGTATACATAAAGTAACATTAACAATAACCCGGCGATATTCACGAAAGTTTGATTGATTTATCAATTTTTACCTTCAACAAATTGAGATAAATTGGATTTGTTTGGCTCATTTCGTTCATGAAATTGTTTTGCAAGATTAAAGCTGAAAAGCACTCGCCCACTTCGTCTCATATTATTGTCCAAGTTGTCTCCAAAGTTGCTGAGATCAGGTTTTGAAAAAATAGATTTTCAAAATGTGACAATTCTTAGAAGAGAATAACGTTTTATTCCAGATGCATTCAGGAACCTCTCCCTTGTGAGTCCATTGTTACTTAACATGCACTTTTTTACGACAAATTATTAATGCACTTGACGTAGGTATGGAAATAGGAGTGGTATTTTTTAACGTTAGTACATACATTGGCGAAATATGGTTCAATTGATTTTATACAAATTGGAACAACAGTGTATAACGAGTAATTTATTGTTCTTTGTAAATCATTACCAAATGGAAAAACTCAGAGAGAAGTCGTAACCATATTAACGATGTAATGGAAATTTATTATTCATATTGCTCTCTCCGGGGTACGTTTTCCATCCTCTTTTGTTTCTTGTACACACAAATGATATTCGTTCAGGAATTACTGTCTTAGTTTGATTGCTAAGGAGACGTGCCCAAAATACTGATGAATGAATTAAACAATGTCGATTATACTACAAAATAATGATTACAGTAATATTTATTTATTTATTGATGTTTAAGGTCATATATTTATGCACAATGGCTAATCATGACCGTGACAGTTTTACGGGTGGTAGAAGCCGGAGTACCCGGAGAGAACCACCGAGCAACGACGAGCAGCTGCCAGCTCCCCAACATCGTAACTCCCGCACTGCAGCACAGGCAGGGTTAGATTGGTTGAAGACATGCGTACCATCGACGTGCAGTACGCCTTAGTACACGGCGTCATCGTGCCCCCACGCGGGCAATGGAGATGAAGTGTCTTGCCCAAGGACACAACGCGGTTGTCGCAGGTGGGATTCGAACCGAGGACCTCTCGGCTTGCAGCCTGCACCTCTACCCACTGAGCCACCGCGCTCCCAATGATTACAGTTAAAACTAAAAGTCCTATCCTGAAATGCGCACAAATAGCACGTCGATATTTGCGTTAATCTACGCGATATGACCATAGTAAGGCTATCAAATTCTGTAAATATGGCCTGTGCACAGGCAATATTTCAGCCAATGGACCTCCGGGTAACCCGGATGTTCATTGGCAGAAACATTGCCCGTGTTTGCTATGAGTAACCAGGAGAACCTGCCGTACTTTGGATGCCTTTCGATATGGCAATTGCGCGCAATTCATACGCGCAATTAAGCCTAGATAAGCGCACAGTTCGTGACAGGACTTCTAGTTTTAACTGTAGAGTACAAGGAAATGGAATATATTAACTTTTTCACGAAAAAAATAAATATTTTGACGATTTTGACGATAGATAGATTTCCAATGGCATAAGTAACGAATCGTAAAAATCACGATTAGATCGGTTATTCTAATGACAGGGTTTCAAATAAACGACTTAAGACTCCAAACTCGGAGAAAGCACATTTTACCATCTCGTCTCCATTGTGTTATAAACGCCCCATCGAAAAATGAACGAAAAACAAATAAGCTTCCATTTCAAATCCATGTGAAAAAATCGGTCACATGACAAATTGTAACCAGATTAGGCAAATCCTGAAGTTGGGCAAAATATTGTTTTCAAAGATCTGAAAACTGCAGAAACGGCCACACTTCTCAAATCTGCAAGGCGATGGAATTGAAAACGCTCAATACATTCACGGAGGAAAATTACAGTACGTAGAGAGTGGATTGTAACTAAATCACCCACGGAGTGGAGTTATCACCCAAGCTATAACTTTCAAATTTTGTACATATCGACAAAAACAGAAGCAATGTTTCAGCCAATGGACCTCCAGGTTTAACCCGGAGGTCCATTGACTGAAACTTTGCTTGTACTGGTTATGATATGCAACAAATTTGCAATTATTGCTTGGGTGGAATCTCCACTCTGCGGGTGATTTAGTGATAATACACTCTCCACGTACTGTAGATTGACAATCTCATTAACCCTTTACCAACGCAGACGATATCAAAATTTAATATTTTAAATATCATTTTTTCAAATTTTTCAAAAATTTTCAACAAAACCATATCATGTGAGCTCGTTCCAACGAGGGGGTCACATGATATGGTTTTGTTGAAATATTTTGAAAAATAATATTTTTTCGACTGCTGAATTGCATTTTACACGGGCGGATGCGGGCCATTCGTTGAGTAAAGGGTTAATGCAAGATAAGTCGAAATTGCAGGACAACTTTTCAGTTTCCTTCAACAGCGGTTACACCATTGCATACGATTTTCTATTCCGTCTTTCGTGCACGTATTTCTTTCTCTGCAATTCGCACCGTTGCATTGTCACACGAAATGTACGTCACCGTGGTGCCAAAGCTCTCCGCGAGGAGCACGTATGAATTGAAATATCATGAAAATGGGGCCAAGTCCAGAAATCTTTAAATTGGGGAGGGAGGCATTTTGCTATGATTTTATAAACTTATCTTAATTTTCAGTAAGAATTTGAATAACAAAATCTAACTATTGAGGACGGCAGCGACGCAGACGTTAAAACACTTGAAAAATAATCATCTGCGTAATATTCACAAGTTCACTACCGTACCGGGGAAAATACAAGACACGAGTAACAAAAATGCACACATACTTTCTATACAGCACTTCCAGGAATTAGAAAAATGACGTAGAACGCGCAAAATTTAAAAATTAAACGAGACTTACCTTGGTTAAGTCGAAGTTCAATTGAAACTCTATGAGGCATAGAATTTCACGGAGGGATTAAATGAGATAGTACTGCGCATGCGTGAGTCAGTCTTTAACTAGTTTTCAGCATTATTCATGACCAGAAAAAAATAAATTGAAACCTGCAAAGGTGACGAGTTGGGTGTGAGGGAGGCATTTAATCTCTCTGGGAAATTCTATGTCTCATAGAATTTCAATTGAACTTCGACTTAACCAAGGTAAGGCTTGTTTAATTTTTAAATTCTATTTCGTCATCAATTTCACTCCAGTCCTAAATGAGACTTGAAAGCAAATGATGATGAAACTGAAAACATGAGAAAGAAATAATTCCATAGAAATTATCACTTACCAAAAAATATATACAAATGTACATATTGCAGCATGGAAGATTTTAGTGTAAAACTGCAGCTTCAAAGGCACCTGTTGAGCCCTTGACAGTTGATCGGTCATAGTACTTGAAAAAAGTACCGCTGTTTGACCAACCAGCTTTCTCAAGTGTCTGCTGGATTGGAACAGCATTGGCTTTTGCCGTGGACGTGGAAGTTCCACGCACACTGTGTGATCCAAAAATATCTACATTTACACCTGACCTAGCCATTACAGTGCGAATCCATCTCGAAATAGTGTCCCGAGAAACAGGATGATGTGGTTTGATGTACCTGATAAACAATTTCGTGAAATTCAGGCGTAACAACTTTGTACGTGACAAATATTCTTTCAGTACAGTATATACACAAAGCCTCCTATCGGGAGGATAAGCTTTCAAGCTTAACACTGAAAAATGAACACCTGGTCGGCTTTGCTTAATAAGCGAACTAATCTGAAAAAGAAACTCTGACTTCAGCTTCTTCATATTATTTACAGATAATAAATGAATTGACTGGGCACGTGCTGCATTCGTAATGGCGATAAGCATGGTAAACTTGAGGGTAAGATCCTTCAGTGGCAAGAATTTCATAGGAGATAACTTTTTCAAATAAGATAAAACTAAATTCACATCCCACATATTCATATATTTTGGTTTTGTGGGCCGTAGATTAAATACACCACGCAGAAACCGAACAACATCTGGATGAGAGCCAACTAAATGGCCATTGATCTGTGTTCCCAGAGCAGAAGGAGCTCCGCGAATTGAATTTATTGAACTGTAACTCCATCCGGCATGAAATTCTCGAGTTACAGTTAAACTAAAAGTCCTGTCCTGAAATGCGCACAAATAGCACGTCGATATGCGCGTTAATCTACGCGACATGACCATAGTAAAGCTATCCAATTCTGAACATATGGCCTGAGCACAAGCAATGTTTCAGCCAATGGACCTCCGGGTAACCCGGAGGTCCATTTGCAGAAACATTGCCCGTGTTTGCTATGAGTAACCAGGAGAACCTGCCGTGCTTTGGATGCCATTCGATATGGCAATTGCGCGCAATTCATACGCGCAATTAAGCCAAGATTAGCGCACAGTTCGTGACAGGACTTCTAGTTTTAGCTGTAAAAAACTGATCACATGAACTATAGAGAGTGAAACTGAAGAAATTTGTTTTTCACTACAATACTGTAACCATCTTTTAATATATGTTTGGTACTGCTGTTTGGTGCCAGTCCTCCAGGATGACAAAAAAATGTTGGAAGACTTCCGAAAAAACCCTCTACTTCTGTAGAGGTCCCAGATACAGTACGTGGAGAGTGTATTATCACTAAATCACCCGGAGAGTGGAGAGTCCACCCAAGCAATAATTGCAAATTTGTTGCAATGCCTAACCAGCACAAACAAAGTTTCAGCCAAAGGACCTCCGGGTTAAACCCGGAGGTCCATTGGCTGAAACATTGCTTGTGTTTTTTGTCGATATGTACAAAATTTGAAAGTTATAGCCTGGGTGATAACTCCACTCCGCGGGTGATTTAGTTACAATCCACTCTCCACGTACTGTACATGGCATGCTATTAAAGATAATTTCTTTTGCACAACAAGTGGATGATGAATAGGCATGGACGGTAGAGTCAACACATTCTTCTTCATTGGAAGTAACACTGGTGTCTGGATTAATATTTTCATCAGGTCCGTGAACCATACCTGTGTGGGCCACAGAGGTGCAGTCACAATGGCGTGTGTCATGTCCATGACGATTTTGCGAATACAGCGCCCCAGCAAACTGAAAGGAGGAAAAATGTATGTCAATGAGAACTGCCCCCAATTTAAACTAAAATCATCTGTGAAAAGTGCAGTGGGATCCTGTTTCCACGCACAATAAACATCCAATTTTGTATTCATTCGAGTGGCAAATAAATCTACAACAGGCATTCCAAACTGGGTACAAATATTTTGAAAAACCCCTGTATCTTCAGTACGTGGAGAGTGTATTATCACTAAATCACCCGCAGGGTGAAGATTCCGCCCAAGCAATACTTGCAAATTTGTTGCAAAGCATAACCAGCACCAGCAAAGTTTAAGCCAATGGACCTCCGGGTTAAACCCGGAGGTCCATTGGCTGAAACATTGCTTCTGTTTTTGTCGATATGTACAAAATTTGAAAGTTATAGCCTGGGTGATAACACCACTCCGTGGGTGATTTAGTTACAATCCACTCTCTACGTACTGTAATTCCCACTCCAGCTGATCTTTGAAATGGCGGGAAGGGTAATCGGCAGGATTTACTTTGCCAGCAATATAGGAACATGATGGCCATACATTGTGTTCCACACACCAAGACCAAATGTCATTAGCAATTTTATTACATCGATCTGATTTACATCCCCCCCCCCCCCCCCCATACTGGAGATATAATTAACGGCAGTGGTACTGTCGGTTAATACCTTCACATGAGTTCCACTCAAATGTGCAGAAAAAGCTTGCAGAGAAAACAAAATAGAGAGCAATGCTAGTGCATTAATGTGAAAAGCTCTTTCCTCAAGTGTCCAACGACCCCCAGAGTGGAAGGCTTGAACCCCCCCCTCCCCCAACCCTGCTGGGAGGCATCTGTCTGTATTGTGAATTGGGGATTTCCATGAGAAATCTGTCGAGACTGAAGATGAACATTGTCAAACCACCACTTTAAATCATTTTTCATTCCAACAGTAATGGACTTGTCGGCCTCAAAGTCACCGTGATTAGTTTAAACAATATTTATTCAGTAAATGGCATGTGTATACATTTCACAATAACAGTAGGATAACAAATATTCTGAACAACACTAGATACAATAGTATACATAAAACAAGGAAATCAGATTACTATGTAAAAGAGGGATTCAACAGAAAGCTAAAGCTTATGTAAGTCGTCTTCCTGGATTAAGTTTTAATGCAGTGATCTTTTGTGTCTCAATCGCACGACAATGTAATTTGCCAAATTCAACTGCAGAGAAAGCGGAAACCAGGGGGCCAATATCGGAGGAATATAACTTCCGACATTCAAAAGAAATATTATTTATTTTCTCGACAGGTAATTGAACAATCATTTGGTCAGAATCTATAATATTTCCCAAATATGTAATTCTAGTAGTGGGTGTCTAAACAGATTTTTCCACATTCACCATAGATCCCAATGATGATAACAAGTTTGTAGTCGCATCAACATTTTGAACACATTCTTCATGTGAATCTTCACATAAAAGGCTGTCATCAATAAAACCAGAAAGAGAATGTCCCAAATTTAAGAGCCGAGAATAAACCGGCTTCAATAACTTTGTGAAATATCTTGGGCACAAAGCTAACCTATTTGGAAAACAAGTATACTGATAGATCTTGCCATCCAATTCAAATCTCAAAAACTTTTGATGTATTTCGGCAATAGGAACTGAATAATAAGCATGCCGTAAGTCAACTGATGCCATATATGTATTTTTTGAGACCAAACTTAAGGCCTTTTCAAATGTATCCATTTTGAAATGGTAGTATGTAGGGATCTGCGAATCACAAATTTCTTTTCGAATCGAATTTCGAATCGAATCGTGTCTCTGATATCGAGATCGAATCGAATCCCGAATCGAATCTTAAAAGACAAGTTATTTCATATTGCATCAAACGGAAGTTACGGAACACTGTGATGACCCTTACGCGACGGAGTGAACACCTTAAACACCAATAACTAAATATTCTCTGTAGTACCGTCGCTGAAACAGCTAGGCCTATTGTCCATAGTTTTAGTTTTTGAAGGCTTAACTTGTTACTATTCACGTTCTTAAGAACGTGAATAGTAACAAGTTAAGCCTTCAAAAACAAAAACTATGGATAATGTTCTGGGCCAAATTCACACCTTACCTAACAATTAAACATTGTCAGTTACTCAAATAAATAGGAATTGAGCCTACATGAATGAATTTTCTAATGACAGTTTTATCCTATTTTTGTTGGAAATGTAACAAATTGAAGTTAGTACGAGAGATTCGAAAAAATCGAATCCTGAGACTGATTCGGGATCGATCTCGAAGCATACGTATGGTATCGATATCGAATCGAATCTCGAATATTCGCAGGACCCTAGTAGTAAGGGACATAAATATTCAAATCTTTTAGATTTAATATCAATTGATATTCGACATTCTTCTTTGGGCGAATAAAAATGGGAGACAAAAACTGTCTTTCATCAAAAGATACTTCTTTTATGACCTGCATAGCAAGAAGTTTAGAAATTTCATTTTTTATAAAATTGGATTCTTTAACATTGAACCCATAATGTGGAGGCGCACGCGGAGGACGATTAAAAAAAAATTCATCGTTGAAATCAAGATGGCATTGGTCAACAATGTCCAATATAAAAGCATCATCAGTTAACTTGCGCCTTTCATGAACAAATTGTTTCAATCTACCCGCTTGAAATATAGTATTGCTTACCTCAGTAATTAATTTTTCAGTGGAGGTCTGGTCGACCCCCGTCGAGGATAGTTTTTTGACTGACCATAGGTAGAAGTGGATGGCCCATACTGGTTTGATTGAAATCCACGGCCACGAAAAGCACCACGAGCTCTTCCTCTATTTCTGCCACCACGAGGATTGAATCGTCCTCTGAAACACATTCTCTGGATTTTGTGACCTATTTTAGCATAATCTTCAATTTCTTTAGCCGTTTTGGAGACATCATCTCCAAATAATTCCTTTGTGAAAGGTAATGAATGTGTGCACCTCTTTTAAATCAGACTTTAAGAAATCTCTGCGAGCCAAATTGACTTGTTTATTTGTGTGTTATTTATTTATTGATGTTTAAGGTCACATATTTATGCACAATGGCTAATCATGACCGTGACAGTTTTACGGGTGGAGGAAGCCGGAGTACCCGGAGAGAACCACCGAGCAACGACGAGCAGCTGCCAGCTCCCCAACATCGAAATCCCACACTGCAGCACAGGCAGGGTTAGATTGGTTGAAGACATGCGTACCATCGACGTGCAGTACGCCTTAGTACACGGCGTCATCGTGCCCCCCACATGGACAATGGGGGTGAAGTGTCTTGCCCAAGGACACAACGCGGTTGCCGCAGGTGGGATTCGAACCGAGGACCTCTCGGCTTGCAGCCTGCACCTCTACCTACTGAGCCACGCCGCCCCTTATTTGTGTGTCCTAATAACTCCAGTACGTCATTACACTCATCAATGAGATTACCAACCTTATCATCTGTTTTTTTCAAAATCTGCCATTCGATTTACAGTTTTTACTAGAATTGTTGCTGCTTTTACAACAGACGTTTCAATATTTTGTAATGTTCTATCATTGGTTTTAGCCGTCGCAGAAACATCGTCCCATATTAAATGATTTGTTCGGACGACTACGAGGCCCTCACAATTGGAAGGTAGAGCATTATTTTCATCTTTCACAAGTTCAACATAACAGTCCTCGTCAATGCACTTTCGAATTAACTCTGTTACATTTGATGCCAACATGTCATCAATATCAGAGTCACAGTGCTCTTGAGTTTTAAATCTTTTTGACATGGAAGAAAAACGACTGTTTTCAGAAGTGTCATCGTCACTTTTTTCGTTTTTGAGCTTTTGACTCGCCAGCAATGTCGGGTGGAACTGAATCATCAAAATCTTGATTGTCATCAACATAATTGTCACAGTCATAATAGAATTCATTTTGAGGATCTGTTTCCTCAAATGAAGTTTTTTTCAAGTGCTGACATTCTCGAGCACATGTTTGTCATTGTTTGATCTTGCATTTCGTCCGTTGAGTTCCAATGTGTTCTATGTGCCTACTGGCACATAGAACACATTGGAACTCAGAGGACGATTTGAAGAGTCATTTGCAAAGCCTTTATGGCTGAAAGAATTTCATTTCCTCCCTCATCAACAGGAGGCAATTCTTTGGAAGACACAGTGGTCTTCTTCCCTTTTGAATCTTTTCCAGAAACAAAACCACGTTCCGTTTTATCTTTCATTGTATTAGAACTGGCCGAACCACGTTCAGCACTCTTACGTTCATCATTGTCAACTTTCAAATTCTTATCCGCCATGGTGAAACTTTCGCCGGTTTCGGAAAAAAGAATTGCACCACGTGCAAGAAAAACATGTATAATGAGATTTTATACAGTATATACCCACGTTTTGCGAGGTGTATTAAATATATAAGTCATACTTCTGATGAGAAGAAGGCATTAAACCACAACACCAGCATACGGCGAAGAAAGGCGACAATGTAAGCAAACTTTGTTTGCACTCAAACACAAACACAACCGACTCCAACAAAAGCATGAAGCACACTGACTCACGCATGCGCAGTACTATCTCATTTAGGACTGGAGTGAAATTGATGACGAAATAGAATTATGTGGTTTTTGATACTTTGATTTGCAAGTATGTCTAAATATTGACATGTCTGTGTTCCTAGAATCCCGAATGTGCATGTTTCTCTTCCTTTCAAGGCAAAGATATCACGGTGAAAGTAACTCATTGGCGATCGTGATTAACGGTCGCTTTTCGTCGCCTTGAGTGCTAGAATGTCCTATGTCCCATAGGGGACAGGGTACTCCTACAGGGGACAGAGTACTCCCACAGGGGACAGAGTACTCCCATAGGGGACATAGGACATTCTAGCACTCAGGCGACGTTTTAGCATCCACTAACAGCTCACTGCTGCCAAACTAGAAGGACATATTTGATCAGCATCACTGCACTTTCGACTCTATTGTGTCCAAAGGACATGGCATATTCCAAACATTTAAAATAAAATCTGTTTATTTCAGACTTCGATATTTGAATGCAACAAGAAACAGACTGGAATGCCTACCGGAACCAAACGACAACGTCAGCTTGAATAAATTACAAGAACTGTTTTTGTCATTCAACAAAATCAACAATGATTGCATTTCTGTGATTTCAAATTTCACGAGACTGAAGATATTACATTTATCACACAATAATATATCGATGATGATAGAGAAGTATGTAACTCCATTCAATATTACATTTATCACACAATAATATCTCGATGATGATAGAGAAGTATGTAACTCCATTCAATATTACATTTATCACACAATAATATATCGATGATTATAGAGAAGTACGTAACTCCATTCAATATTACATTTATCACACATTAATATAACGATGATGATAGAGAGGAACGTAACTCCATTCAATATTACATTTATCACACAATAATATATCGATGATCATAGAGAAGTATGTAACTCCATTCAATATTACATTTATCACACATTAATATATCGATGATGATAGAGGGGATCGTAACTCCATTCAATATTACATTTATCACACAGTAATATATCGATGATGATAGAGAGGTACGTAACACTATTCAATATTACATTTATCACACATTAATATATCGATGATGATAGAGAGGAACGTAACTCCATTCAGTATTACATTTATCACACAATAATATATCGATGATGATAGAGAGGAACGTAACTCCATTCAATATTACATTTATCACACAATAATATATCGATGATGATAGAGAAGTACGTAACTCCATTCAATATTACATTTATCACACAATAATATATCGATGATGATAGAGTACGTAACTCCATTCAATATTACATTTATCACACATTAATATATCATTGATGATAGAGAGGAACGCAACTCCATTCAATATTACATTTATCACACAATAATATATCGATGATGATAGAGAAATACGTAACTCCATTCAATATTACATTTATAACACAATACTATATCGATGTTGATAGAGAAGTATGTAATTCCATTCAATATTACATTTATCACACAATAATATATCGATGATGATAGAGAAATACGTAACTCCATTCAATATTACATTTATCACACAACAATATATCGATGATGACAGAGAAGTACGTAACTCCATTCAGTATTACATTTATCACACAACAATGTATCGATGATGATAGAGAAGTACGTAACTCCATTCAGTATTACATTTATCACACAACAATATATCGATGATGATAGAGAAGTACGTAACTCCATTCAGTATTACATTTATCACACAATAGTATATCGATGGTGATGGAGAAGTATGTAACTCTGACTGGGGAGAAAAAAACAAACTTCAATACAGCAAATATTCATGCTATCTTTTTATAACCAATACAAACTTAAAAAAAAAAATTAAATGGTTTTTGTCTGATATTTTATCCAGGTTAATAAAATTGATACATTTCTCCCTTGAGTGCAACAAGGCTTTGCAATGCGAAATACACCAACACCCATGCTATTCTGTAGATTACCAGGCCAAAAAAAAACATAAAACAAACCAAGAACATGAATTTTTGATGGCAAAGAAAATAATTACAAAAATAAAAAGAAAACAAAATAAAAAACCGCCCGCCCACATGCAATTTTATAAAAAAAAAATGTCCCGAAAAACAGAAGATTACTTTGTGGGACGTAAAGAACGTGTTTAGTTTACCAAATTTAAGATATCACATTTCGAGCTTGACTGGAGGTGGGAGTGATGTTTTCCATCATTGCTCGTAATTGTCGATTGAGGTCGATTGTCCGAATTTATCTCATTTTTCGAGTACTCGACAAGCCCTTTTGCACGACTAGCAGCAACATATTTCCCAAAAGGATGTGATAAAAACATTTTTTATACAGATCCGATTAGTTCTTAACCATTTATCCCACGTAACGACCAAAACCGGCCAGCGCTGTTCGCAAATATCACCATTCAATTTTCAATATTTTAAATTTTTTTCTTTCAAAAACATGGCTTATGATCCCTCATTGGAACGATCTCACTGAGATCGTTCCAGTGAGGGGGTCATAAGCTATGTTTTTAACGCAAAAAATGAATAAAATAATCATTCAAGAATTTTGTTTGCAAGTGTGGTCTGTTTTTCGTGTTGGGTAAATGGTTAACACTTTATGTACCATTAAGTCAAAATAAATCATCACATGTAATAAAAAAATGCTCGTTTATAAACTGAAAGGTAGATAAATGGTCTACTGTTTAGATATGATTTTCTTTTCGAGAATTGCCAATTATCAAACTCGGCTGATATAGTTTTACACTCGACTAATATGACACCGATCTCGGTCGGTATGCAACAAGCTGGAGTTGTCCCCCTTGATGCGTTACTGGACGCAGCCATTTCATTTACAGGGAATCGTTCACCGTTGTTCGTCGAACGCAATCAATCGGTAAAATTGGCGTTACCAGCCACTTTGTTTACATCGAAATATTAGCAGTTATTCAACGAAAGCAATTAGGAAAGCTGGCGTTACTAGGCATGGTGGAATGGTTTGATAAATGGTTTTGTGTGAGGAGGAATTAATGATACAACAGTGTGATGATTACAGTACGTGGAGAGTGGATTGTAACTAAATCACCCACAGAGTGGAGTTATCACCCAAGCTATAACTTTCAAATTTTGTACATATGGGCAAAAAACACAAGCAATGTTTCAGCCAATGGACTTCCGGGTTTAACCCGGATGTCAATTGGCTGAAACTTTGCTGGTGCTGGTTATGCTTTGCAACAAATTTGCAATTATTCCTCGGGTGGAATCTCCACTCTGCGGGTGATTAGGAGATAATACACTCTCCACGTACTGTAGGTAGAGAAGGCAAAAGAGAGTTGTCCAGAAAATTCAGAGTTAGTCCATGAGTTAGGAAGGTCAACTGTGCACCCCCCCCCCCCTCCTCCCTCCCCCCCCCCCCCACTACTTAACTTCCTTGGTACCAACATGTGCGCCAAGGTATACTATTTACGAAACAAGTTGTTGACAGAATACATTGTGGAATGCAATATACTAACCAGGTAGATGTTTAACCCTACCCAACCCTAACATTTGCTTCAATCCGTTAGGGGTAGGGGTAACTTTTTTGTCACGTAAGCTATCAAAATATGGTTCAAACCCATAGCATTTGGTATCATTTTAAAGCTAATACAACAAGGAACAATATTATTACTACTCATCGACTGAAACTGAAAACGCAAATTTCAGAGTTTTTGTTGCATGTTTTTCACATATGTAGTTTGTGCAAATGACAAATATCTTACTTTCTTTGTGTTTTCAGATTGCAAAGAGTATACTTGATCACAATAAAACTGATATAGTTCATTGATTAGTGAACTATACTTACCAGGGGGATACTTAACCCTACCCTCCTTTCGGGGTCGATCAATTGTGTTAGGGGTAGGGGTAACTGTTTTGTCTCTTATCCTATCAAAATATGGGCAAACCCTATTGTGTGTGGTATCATTTAACAGCTAATTGACCATGCGACAACATTAGCACTAAAACTGATTATGCAAATCCAGAGTGATGACGTCAGAGTTCAAAAGGTCACCGAAAAAGAGTCAAAACGCGAATTTAAAGGCATTTTTGCAATATTGGCAAATGTGTACTTTGCACAATTGACTAATCGTCCCCCGAGTTCCAGGTTCTTCTATCTATCAACTGATACAGTAGGTAGATTGGACAACCTGGAACTCAGGGGACGTAATGTCTAAAATTCTTTGTGTTTTCAGATGATATGGAATATATTCGCCCAAAATAAAAAATGATTTTGTTCATCAGAATTACATATTCTAGACTTTCAGGTCATGAATCTTCTCCTAGTAGATTCACTTCTATGAAAACATTCGAGCTACGGGAACGTAAACTTACTTTTTGTTTGTCCAGTGTTTGTCCAGTGTCAGCCAATATCAACAATACAATGATAGGTATCATTTTGAAGATAATTAAATGTGCTTTGAGTCAAAAATTAAAATTCAATTTTGGAAAGTTTTTCAATAAAAGCGCTGCAAAACTGTAAACAAGCCAAGACCAATACCGGGTCTGGACCTGGGTCGCTGCATGCAATTGATTACAGAGATGAACAGACTTCAAAGTATCAGCAAACAGGAAGTGGCTTCACGGCAGATCTGAAAATTAGATACACGATACAACTCATCATTATGAAGTAGCAGACCAAATATAAAATCATTCCCTTTCACAGATGCCAAGAAAACTTTGACGGAAGAAGTGTTTCGGACGGACGGAGTCGAGCGGTTACTAGACCTGCTCTGCCTGCGTCAAATAGGGTTTGCCGATATTTTGATAGGTTAAGAGACAAAACAGTTACCCCTACCCCTAACAAAATTGATCGACCCCGAAAAGAGGGTAGGGTTAAGTATACCCCTGATAAGTATAGTTCACTAATTAATGAACTAAATCAGTTTTATTTTGATCAAGTATACTCTTTGCAATCTGAAAACACAAAGAAAGTAAGATATTTGTCATTTGAACAAACTACACATGTGAAAAACATGCAACAAAAACTCTGAAATTTGCGTTTTCAGTTTCAGTTGATGAGCTTTTGACCTCTGACGTCATCACCTTGGACCCACGTGAATAAGTTTAGTAATAATATTGTTGCTTGTTGTATTAACTTTAAAATGATACCAAATACTATGGGTTTGAACCCTATTTTGATAGCAAATTTTAGGGTAGGGTAGGGTTAAACATCTACCTGGTTAGCATATTGCATCCCCAACTGTTTTCTGTTAACAACTTGTTTCGTAAATAGTATACATTGGCGCACATTTTAATACAAAGGAAGTTAAGTAGTGTGTGTGTGTGTGTGGGGGGGGGGGGGGGGGGGGGGTGCACTGTAGACCTTCCTAGCTGACGGGCTAAGTCGTTAGCGGAGATTTGTCATATGACGTACGAAATCAAACAGCGCGTTGATGCTTTGTGGTCATTTGTTTTGCTATTATTTTTCGATTTTTAAAGTTTTAGCCTCAAATTCCTATTTTCTGCTGAATAGTGCTCAGTGACAACCGTTCAGCCAAATGTTATCGCACCTTAAAATACTAAAATAATCCTGCTGTCAAGACTTCTTAACTGGTTGAGTGCTAGAAGCCACTATCAGGGCTTTCAAAAATGAGGATACTAGAGCAAAAGCCAACACTTTCCTTGCTTATATTTCATATTCAGTCAAACACAAATTATATTTTGTTTATATAAATTTGTTTTATTACAAAGTATTGGAGAGTGCCTGTGGGCACTCTCCAATTATTTGTAATAAAACAAGTTTTGAATAACAAATTCAGAACACCAAAAATAAATAATCTAGCCCTCAACCAAATAATCACTAATGTGAAAAGTATCTTGTTATTTGTACTTTATTATATGACTCGTCCGTTTTGTTCACTTTAAAACATTTGATATTTTGTTTTCATATTAATCAGTGATAAATAAAGCCTTCCGTCAATTTCATTGGTCAATTTCAAAACTAGACAATTTGATTGACTGAACAAAATAAAACTGGGCCACATTTTCATAATTTGCATAATTAGAGTAGAGAGCTTTCATTGGTCAATTTCAAAACTGGACAATTTGATTGGCTAAACAAAATACAACTGGCTTACATTTGCATAATTTCAGTAGGGAGAGTTTTCGTTATCTGTCCTATCTAGGGTGGGTTATATTGTATTAATCTTTTACCTACAAGAAAAGCGCCATTTATTTTTTTTTATATTTTCACTTTTTGCTTCCAAAACGTAGGTTATGGCCCCTCATTGGAACGAGCTCGTTCCAATGAGGGGTCATAACCTATGTTTTGGAAGCAAAAAATGAAAATGTTTAGTTATACAAGAATGTTTTTTTCAAGTGCCGTCTGCAACTCAAGTCAGGTGATGGGTTAAACAGTCATACTAAGTGGCTAATTTGTGCGTGTGTGTGTCATATGATAAATAGAATATGAAATGAGTGTTTTTCTCGTATAATATTTATGAAACTCGTCCGAATTTTCCGTTTGGGTTCGCCAAAACGGAAAATTCTTAGACTCGTTTCATAAATATGATATAAGAAAAGCAATCATTCCATATCCTCTATTTCCGACGTTTGACGTCGCATTTTGAAAAACGAAGGAACTGAATTCCCAGTGACGTTTGAACGTCAGGATAATTAAAGTTTCAAAGGGTTAAGCTATCAGGACGTTGCGGCTTCCCCAAAGAGGAAGTCAAGACATTCGGATAGCTGAAATAGAAAAAGAGGAAACTTCGAACTTGGTAAAAAGAATGAGAAACAAAAACATTGTCAGAAAACTGCAACAGATCTGAAAATAGTTTATAATTATTTGTTTTGGTTTAAAAAATAAAGAGGGTATTACTTGGTTTGTTTCATATCGATCGGGATATCAGCCCTCGAGACCTTCACATCAGCTTTCGGTCTCCATTGATATGGATTTACCTGATAAAATTACCTTGGACTGACTGATGCCTCCGTCGATATGAAATAAACAAATTAACGAACTCCAAGAATCTCTGTACAGGGACCGATCAGGACTATTTAAAATACGCTCTAGCCTCGGAGCCTATTTTTTCAATTCATGCGCCAGATTTCAATTTACGGAGTCACACTGCTGTTTGTAACACACACTGCAAGTATGTAATAGCTCTCATCATTTTCATTTAGTACACTGTAGCAAACATTAATCTTCGCTGTGGTTTCTGATCAAGTCTTGGCTGCCTATTTAGGCAGCCAAGACTTGATCAGAAACCACAGTGAAGATTAATGCTTGGTAATTAAGACTTGAAGTATTAACTTAACTACAACAATGATAAATGATAATCAAATATATAATACATGTAAGAGTGTCTCTCTCGATTATCCATCGAAAGAATATCAAAATATGATCAGAGAAGTTACGCGCCAACCGAGAAACCTATTTCTGAGATTTAAGAGCCAGGTCCTGATGTTTCAGAACCAAATACGCACTGGCACGCTCAGGTCGGTCCCTGCTGTAGATAGACAAGTACGCTTCTAGCTTTGTCAGACCAAGTCAGTTATGTTTGTTTTACGTCACAGAACATATTTGTTATCATAGTTGCGTTAATTTTTTTCCTGTTCTTTCTTTGTTAGTCGGACAAGTTTTAGCCTTTTCCTTCTCTTTTAGTTTTGTTCTGACAATGATTGAACAACGTTGCGGGAGCGTGGTGCTCAGTAGGTAGAGCTGCAGGCTGCAAGCCGAGAGGTCCTCGGTTCGAATCCCACCTGCGGCAACCGCGTTGTGTCCTTGGGCAAGACACTTCATCTCCATTGCCCGCGCGGGGGCACGATGACGCCGTGTACTAAGGCCGTACTTCACGTCGCTGGTACGCATGTCTTCAACCAATCTAACCCTGCCTGTGCTGCAGTGCGGAGTTACGATGTTGGGGAGCTGGCAGCTTCTCGTCGTTGCTCGGTGGTTCTCTCCGAGTACTCCGGCTTCCTCCACCCGTAAAACTGTCGCGGTCATGGTTGGCCATTGTGCATAAATGTGTGACCTTAAACATCAATAAATAAATAAATGAACAACATTGAAAATTCAGAATATAAAACTCATAAAAACCATAGTTTATTTGATAGTGTTCAACGAATCCAGTAAAACATGGTTTATTGAGTTTATTGAGTTATTTTACTAGAGGTGCGCCCATAAAAACACACACTACTGTGTTTTAAACTTATAAACCGGTTATAAATCAATTTTATGATTTTATTTTCGTTGGTCAAATATCCAAACCTCTAATAATTCATTTAACCCTTTACCTAACATGAAAAGTAGACGACACTTGTAAATAAATAGACAAAACTACATGTATGTTTCAATGAGTCGTTTTGTATTCAATGAGTCAGATGTGCGTAGGAAGAAAACGTCGAGACCGAAGGTTTTGTATTTATAACATGACCCAAGCACCTACTGACCTAATTTTCTTTTCTGTCAACGGTGGTAAACACAATGCACTTTATGCAGTCGCATTGCATAAAAAAAAGTCCCGGTTGGAACAGGTTGGTGTGCAATACGGAATTCCGTATTGCACAGCCGTATTGCACGCCGTATTGCATAAGAGAGACTGCATGGGCATGTAATAAAATTCTTGAATAACTAATTTTTTTTCATTTTTTGTCTCAAAAACATAGGTTGTGAACGAGCTCGACGAACTCGTTCCAAAGAGGGGTGATAACCTATGTTTTTGAGACAAAAAAATGAAAAAATAATGAAAATTAATGGGCGATTTTTGTAAATAGCGCCTATGGTTTTGTGCGTTACGTTGGGTAAAGGGTTAAAATACCATTTTTCGAGTTTGCAGAAAAAGAGTGAAGCTGAAACTCGTGTGTTTTGATTTCCCTCTCTGAATTAGCAAAATATTCAAATAAAACATACATGGCATACTGATGGCATACTCATACCGTTATTTTGAAGATTCACGAAAACACAACAATATGTACCGTATGGGAAATTGGACAGTGGGGGAATTCGGCAGGTACGGTACGTGGAGAGTGTATTATCACTAAATCACCCGCAGAGTGGAGATTCCACCCGAGCAATAATTGCAAATTTGTTGCAAAGCATAACCAACACCAACAAAGTTTCAACCAATGGACCTCCGGGTTAAACCCTGAGGTCCATTGGCTGAAACATTGCTTGTGTTTTTTGTCGATATGTACAAAAATCCAAAGTTATAGCTTGGGTGATAACTCCACTCAGCGGGTGATTTAGTTACAATCCACTCTCCACGTACAGTATGCTTGAGTTCTGATTTAAATGAGAATTCTTTGTCCTTCTCGATACGCACCTGCCAAATCGCTCCCTGTCCAAATTCTCAAAGTGGGGGGGCAGCTCCCCTACTTTTTTGAAGAGAGGGTGACGTCGTTCCCTCGGAATTGGAAGATATGGAATTGCTTCATCTTGACGAACATCCAACACATTGTGCAGCTAACAACACGAAGGAGTGGTCGCTGTGTACAACACAGAGAGCACTCGTGCGTCTTGCTAGCTGCATCAAACAAATTTTGGTTATCGGTAAGTTGATATAATATATATACAGTTAAAACTAAAAGTCCTGTCCTGAAATACGCACAAATAGCATGTCGATATGCGCGTTAATCTACGCGATATGACCATAGTAAGGCTATCAAATTCTGTACATATGGCCTGTGCACAAGCAATGTTTCAGCCAATGGACCTCATTGCCCGTGTTTGCTATGAGTAACCAGGAGAACCTTTCGTGCTTTGGATGCCATTCGATATGGCAATTGCGCGCAATTCATACGCGCAATTAAACCTAGATAAGCGCACGTTTCGTGACAGGACGTCTAGTTTTAACTGTATGTCGGATATAAATACACAAAATGGTGTCACGAAAGTGGTAACGTTGGGAAGCATTTACAATACTTCTGAAGCCGAACGACATCAGTTTGTTCTTAGGTTAAATGGGGATAACTTGATTCAATACCGTACTGAATTCTATTTGGGTTTGTCATTTGTTATTTTAGAGATATGAGCAGATTGGCTATGTTACAAGAGCTGAATGTATCATCAAACAGATTACGATATCTTCCTTTGTGCTTAGGAAGACATCCTAGACTGCATGTGTTGAAGGCAAACTCGAATTTATTAAAAACTTTGCCAGACTTCAGGAACTCACCACTGTTGAAGGTATGTACTATAGTGATGGTCATTCAACCATATTGTTCACATTTTGGGTAACTTAATTTTTATGGTGGTAATCTAGCCTAAACTGGTTGTGTTGCAATGGGTTCAGTTGAATAATCAGAAACCAACATGCTGTATTCTCCTTTTAACACACGTCCTTCATAATATGTAGCAGTCGAGGTAAAAAAAAACATTTACCAATCAACCTGTTTGGTCCGAATCTTATAGTCTCGTGGTAAATCGATTGCCTTGCGTGCTATAGGTCGACGATTCGAGCCTCGGTTCCCGCACTTCTCTCTCGATCAATACAATATATTTAACCAACGTTACTTGTTTCTCTTGCCGCGGATGATTCAATTAAAACACGGGAGTTCGTTGTCACTTAGAATTGTAACAGTTTATTGGGGGAGAGGAAAAAATTATTGATTTTGGCAATATGTACATGGTGTATTAAATTAAATATTTGTTCGAGGATAAAGAATTATACGGTGAATGTCTGGATGAAATGCCACCCAAATCGCAGGAGAGGTACCAATATATCAAAACTTTCCGAGGAGAGAGCTAATACCCCTCAACAAAGCTTCCTTTGCTCGCGGTGAATTATTTAATACTTCACTCGCCTCCTCCAACAAACATGAAGACAGGTCGTGTTTATATTTCAGATTCCCAGAGAGAGAGAGAGAGAGAGAGAGAGAGAGAGAGAGAGAGAGAGAGAGAGAGAGAGAGAGAGAGACGTCTAGTTTGTTTATAAATACAACACAACATTACGATGGCAGTTATGTGATTAGTAGAAAATATTATCCGAAGAAAAAGAAAAGAAATCTACTATTAACACTTTAGCATCATATTTTATCCGCATCCGACAACGAAATTAGAATGGCAGTTAATTCACTTCCGGGTTTAATCCGGAAGTCCTGTAGCAGGGATTGTGCTTGCACTCAGCTTACTTTTTCTCAAAACATAAAGCGATTTTATGAAGAGAAATGTTTTTATGTGAACTGGAAGTGAAGCTTTGAATTATCTCAAGTAAAGTGACGGTCTAAAATACATGTTATGAGTTAAGAATGTTAGATGCGAGAACATAATTATTCGTCTTGGCACAGATATCTAGAAAGATCGGAGAAAAGAAAGTTGCTATACCTGTCGAGTATACTATGTCAGTCTAAGAAAAAAAAATACAACTAGGGTGGGGTACGGGGGAGGGGACTGGAATACAACTAGGGTGGGGTGCGGTGGAGGGGACCGGAATACAACTAGGGTGGGTGCGGGGAGGGGACTGGAATACAACTAGGGTGGGGTGCGGTGGAGGGGACTGGAATACAACTAGGTTGGGGTACGGGGGAGGGGATTGCAATACAACTAGGGTGGGGTACGGATGAGGGGACTGGAATCATTGACATAGGTTTTCCTGTAGTTCGCGAGCGTTTCATTCACGTCATAACGTCTCCGTCCCGTCAGGTGCGTTGTAACTTGACGTTCTTACACATAATCCAGATTCCACGTGTAGGGTACAGTACAGTCGATGTGGATTGGTCGTAATCCACACGTGGGCAGTGATCTCCACGCATGCGTCTACCAGATAATAAAAATCATCATCAGCAAAACTTTAATTAAAGAAGCACCGGATTGTACCGCCTGGGTTGTACCGTCCGGGTTGTACGTCCGGGTTGTACCGCCCGGGTTGTACCCTCCGGGTTGTACGTCCGGGTTGTACCGTCCGGGTTGTACTCGGTGCTTCCTTAATTAAACTTTTGCTGACTATACCTATTATTAGTATTAAGAATCTAATGTCATTGCGTCCATGGAAATATTGCCCACTCGTGTAAAGTGACCAATCCACGACGGATGAACAGAACATATAATATTGCGTACTCTCTGTATTCTATCATACACATACCATTCATGATGTAATCCTATATCTCTTTAGGTATTAGATGTTGGATCAAACAGACTGGTAGATGTTTCCATGACAAACCTTATGGCATCACAAGTAAATCTGTTAGATATATCTGGAAATCCAAACATTTCTGTAAACTCCAAAGAATTAGAAGGCTTACGGTATGTATTGTGTTTATATCTTTATGTCATGTTGTTCCATTTACAATGTATATAACATCGCCTTTGACATCTCATTAAATAACACGTGATGAAATATGGAAATGAGTCTGAAATATCTTCTTGAATGATATAAGATTATGAATCGAGTCTGAAAGTCTGACTTGTTCCGACTGGGATGGCTTCAATCACGATAATATTCCATGCACACCATGTCCGCCGTGGACTGGTCACTTTCCACGAGTAGGTAATATTTTCACGGACAAATAATATTAGATTCCACACACTAATTATACGAATAATCCTCCAAAATTTAATTAATGAAGCACCGGGTACAACCCGGTACAACCCGGTGCTTTATTCATTAAAATTTTGCTGCTGACGATTTTTATTATCTGGTAAACACATGCGTGGATATCATTATCTATTCGCGGATTATGACCAGTCCACGGCAACTGTACAGTACGTGGAGAGTGTATTATCACTAAATCACCCGCAGAGTGGAGATTCCACCCAAACAATAATTGCAAATTTGTTGCAAAGCCAAACCAGCACAAGCAAAGTTTCAGCCAGTGGACCTCCGGGTTAAACCCGGAGGTCCATTGGCTAAAACATTGCTTGTGTTTTTTGTCGATATGTACAAACTTTGAAAGTTATAGCTTGGGTGATAACTCCACTCCGCGAGTGATTTAGTTACAATCTACTCTCCACGTACTGTACCTCATCAAGGAATGTCTTGATAATGTTTTGGAATATTGGTCAGTCGGAATTATAGAGAAAAAGTTCAGGACAATACATTATTTATTTATTTATTTATTTATTAATTTATTAATTTATTTATTTATTTATTTATTTATTTATTTATTGTGCTTTAACGACACTTTCGACACCCAGGGTCACCTCATAACGGAGGACAATGCAGTAATAAATAATTAAAATACACGTTTAATATCCGTGTCATAGCTTCTTATTTAATTAACGCACACTATACCTGTACTCCAAATCTGACATGCTGACCCCTCCCCACCCCTCCCCACCCCCGCCCAAAGAACAGTCGAATAGGGTGCTAGAGACCTCATTTGTATGACTTACGATGTGTGTGGCATAAATATGATTTATAGACCATGCATACATTCTAGCCGTGTTACAACTTAGGCCCTGCCAATATTGGTATACTATCGAGAATCGAATATTGAGTCGAATAGCAGCCGTTATCGAGTTTCGAATTGAATATTTGAACACTTTCCCCAATAGTGTTCCTATCACAACATCGGTAGAAATTGCCACCATGAATGCAACAATCTTCTTATAACCGAGTAACGTAGAATTACGTCAGGGAAATTCTAGATTATTTTTAGAGTCTCTTCGGAAACGACTTATAAGGTTTGTTTTTATAATCACGTACTGGTAGTGATGCGGTTGTGTTAGATTTCTGTGACATAGTGGTTAGGCTTGGGTTTTTTTATCTTTGAATTGGACCATGGTGACGATTAATAATGATTACTCCTTGCATGTGTTACGAAGCAGGCTTTAGGGGTAACATTTGTTCATCTTATATATTACCCGAGAATCGGTATTACGCTCGAATTGATCCGCCCCTTGACGACGTTCCGAATTTCGGGAAATATTTTTCCTGGCTATGTAATTAATTGAAATATCGAGACGGAGAAAGAGAAATTTGATCTAGGCGGACGCAATAGTTTTAAATTCCTTCATGGATGATGTCAAGAACAATAAGTATCGTCTCTTTTCCGACATTTATCGACGCAGAGACGCGATAAACATGGACGAAAATATTTGATAGATATTCGCACGAATTGTCGAATCAAATTCGAATCGAATACATTATCGAATTCCGAATATTCGCAACGCCCAAGTTAGAAATTTCTAGAAAGAGCGAATCTATACCTCTGTCTCCAAAAAAAAAATATTGGAAAAAATATTGGGAGGGGACCCACCAGCGTTTAGGCCTCACTATTGGGAAGGGATCCCACCAGCGTATAGACCGCACTTAGAAGTGGTGCTTTGCAGTGACCCGTCAATATTTCTTCTCTGGGTATCTATTTTTTTTTCGATTTGAATGCGAACAATTTGTTCTATCACCTCATTGATTTCAAACAATCATAATCAGTATAATTTTTTCCATTGTAGAATGAACAAGAAAGTTTGTATGATTGACATGCGAGGTCAGAACAGATCACTGTTAGATCTCAGAACAGCGCATCTAGACAATACGGAACTGCCTTGGTTCAGTGGGTTTTCTCAAACATCCGGGATTAGAAATAAGTAAGTTTTTACCAAAGTATTTAAACATAGACGATGGACTGTTTAACCCTTTACCCAACGCAGACGATATCAACATTTATTATTTTAAATATCATTTTTCCAAAAAAAAAAATCAACAAAATCATATCATGTGACCCCTCGTTGGAACGAGCTCGACGAGCTCGTTCCAACGAAGGTCACATGATATGGTTTTGTTCAAATGTTTTGAAAAATAATATTTTTTCAACTGATGAATTTTCATATTACGCGGTCCCTTGCGGCCGATTCGTAGGGTAAAGGGTTAAGGCGTAGATTGCCAATGCCATAACAGTGAGAAATTCTTTACATAATTTGACTGGCGTCTTGGCAGCATCATCGTGTACATTAAGGGCAAGTAGACCGGGAGTGGGGATGGGGTGGGGGTGGGTGGGGGATTAGATTTTCAGGTGGTTGAGATTGTTTGTTTTTCTTTTTAAAATGTCACAATGTTTATGTGTAAAGCAAACCTCTACCGTTGGGGAAAGTATTGTAAGGAAAACTGTTTTTGGAAGAATATCCTTTGAAAGAATCGATGAGAGTAGTATGTCATGTACCTCAAATACCTGTATGTGCCTAAGTGACATGACGTCACTTTCGAGGTCATCCACAGAAGTCATCCAAATCATGCCTGTCCGGGTACATGACATACTACTGCCTATGAAATGTTCTGTACCAGAAAGGTGTAACCACCTGTGTCTTCTTTCCAGATTATCCGTATCTGTTATTAATACACCACAGTACAAAGAACGACCTGAGGGTCTATTTTGTGTGATAGATGGAGGAAGAAATGATGAAGTGCCAAAGATTCTATGTAAAAAATTACCAAGCATCATTGAGGACGAGATTAATAATTCACTAACAAGAGAAAGATATCTCAAATATAGTTTACTGTCAGCACATAGGTGAGTACAAAAGTAAAATAAACGTAATCGTTATCATTTTGTAAAGTGATTACATTGAATAGAATAAAGTTTGATCGAAATACGCAAAAGAATTATACCCGTTCCGATCAAAGTTCCCAAACCGATCAGTCCTGTTCACATAAACCCATATTTAAATATGATTTTTTTCATTTTTGTTTCTCAACTATTGCGGTCCTCTACCACTACCACTACCACAGTACGGTCACGTCCCCAGCCACAGTGGTTTAACTCTACCACCCTAACTCCCGTGGGTAGCTTAACTTTTTTTCTGGTGCTACTATCCGTCCATCTCCTATAATAGTACTTCCTCTACCACTCTCACCGTCTCCTAGTAATAATACCGTTACTACCATTGAACAAGACGTACATTTAAACCTGGAAGTCCTGTCACGAACTGTGCGCTTATCTGGGCTTAATTGCGCGTAGGAATTGCGCGCAATTGCTATATCGAATGGCATCCTAATCACGGCAGATTCTCCTGGTTACTCATAGCAAACACAAGCAATATTTCTGCCAATGGACCTCCGGGTTACCCGGAGGTCCATTGGCTGAAACATTACTTGTGCACAGGCCATATATACATAATTTGATAGCCTTACTATGGTCATAACGCGTAGATTAACGCGCAGATCGACGTGCTATCTGTGCGCATTTCATGGCAGGACTTTTAGTTTTAATTGTATCTATAGCCATAAAATGATCACTGGAAGCGATTCTGTTAGGGGATTCCGTAAGTGGGATTCCTTTAGTTGGGGTTCCAAGAAGTGTCCGTGAGTTGGAACTTTTCCTTTTAACAACGGGATAGACGTCCCCATGCACCGTGAACTACGGCTTTGCTTGTTATGTCCTCTAGTTTCTGTTCGACGAGTAAGAGAAGAGTTGAGGTGCAGATAGGTCTTCCCCTGAGTTCTAATGTGTTCTACAGTACGTGGAGAGTGGATTGTAACTAAATCACCCACGGAGTGGAGTTATCACCCAAGCTATAACTTTCAAATTTTGTACATATCGACAAAAAACACAAGCAATGTTTCAGCCAATGGACCTCCGGGTTTAACCCGGAGGTCCATTGGCTGAAACTTGCTTGTGCTGGTTAGGCTTTGCAACAAATTTGCAATTATTGTTTGGGTGGAATCTCCACTCTGCGGATGATTTAGTGATAATACACTCTCCACGTACTGTACGTGTCTACTGGCAGCCTACTGGCCTATAGAACACATTGGAACTCAGGGGACGAGGTGTCCAACTTCAAATGACAACCTGTCCGTATTTGGACGGCACGATAACTACAAGAAACATTTTACCATGCCAAAGTTATATCAGACATAGTCTATTGATAACACCCTGTATCATATACATATAATTAACTACAGAAAACATTTTACCATGCCAAAGTTATATCCAAAATAATCTGTTAACTCCGTGAAACACCTAAATCCCATTTGCCGTGAGCTGCAGCACCGTGGCGCCGTGTTCTATTGCATACTTGCATACATCACTGTCAGATCTCAGAACAGCGCACAAATATTCAATTATCAGGATTATTCGATTAACAGGAATTTATGTTCATTATATTAACAGTGTGCACGCCATGATAAATAATACAGGTACTCTCCTTTCCATTAATATAAAAGTCTTGGGAGTATTTATTTATTTATCGGGGGTTAACAATACTTTCGAACACATCTGAAACATGGCAACAGGGGAGATAATCGAGTTACTGAAAGTATCTTCCTCTACATATTATTTACTTATCTATTGGGGTTTAACGACACTTTCGACAGCCAAGGTAACCTCGTCTCGCACAGTTTAACGGATGGAGGTAGCCGGAGTACCCGGAGAGAACCACCGAGCAACGGTGAGCAACTGTCAGACTCCCCAACGTACTAACTCCACACAAGCAGGGTCAGCATTGGTTGAAGACAAGTGCACCATCGACGTTCAGTATACCTCTGTACACCACGCCACCGTGCCCCCACGTGGGCAGTTGGGATGAAATGTCTTCCCTAAGGACAAAACGGGGTTTTCGCAGGTTAGTTTCGAACAAATGATCTCTCGTCATGCAGCCTGCAGCTCTGCCCACTGGGCCACCACCCCCTCCCCCCAGGTTGTTGGAAAGTGTTGTTGAACCCCATTAATTAAACAAACAGCTATGTTCCACCTTACCCAGAGGACTCGATTTTAACAGGTTAAGTGCTAGGGTTTTCAAAATAATCAGCAAAATCCAGTATATTTGAGACTCATGTTTCATATTCAGTCAAACGCAAAGAATATTTTGTTTATATCAATTTGTTTTATTAAAAATTATTGGAGACTGCCTGTGGGCACTCTCCAATAATTTGTGACAAAACAAATCTTGAATAACAAATTCAGACCACCAAAAATAATCTAGCACTCAACCAATTAATAATTATCCTCTCTGTTCACTGACAGGGGTTGGATTACAGAGCAGATAATAGAATTCGAAAAAGAAATACTCGAAACTTTGATTTTTATCGCATCGAAGGTGACGCTTACGTAGTCCCCAGTGTAACAGTTTTTATCGTTAATTCCAGAAAGCTGAAGACTGTTGGACAGAAGCTTGGTGCGTCGGTGGCTGTTTGTCATATTACGAAGAGTGAGGAGAAAGATGAAGTTCTTCTCAATGTGGCCAACACAGGTGATGTCGAGGTTGTTCTGTGTCGACATGGTAAAGCTGAACGTTTGTCTAGATTGTTCACAGTTCTTAAGGATAAAGAGGAGACAGACAGAATATACAAAAGTGACGGAATTATTACAGAGGTACATTATGTTTGCCTGTTTTGAATAAACGTCGACGATTTTGATTTTTTAAACAAATGAAAACATTCGTTCGAATTCGTCATGTCATCTAATTTCTAATCTTCCCATTTTATTTATTTATTTATTTATTTATTTATTTATTTATTTATTTATTTATTTATTGTATCCGTGGTTTGGTTTCACGGGTGGAGAGATTCAGAAGAAAGATGAAAAGCAACCGAAAACAGCCAAGTAACTGACCAACTTGTACTTACTAAACTAACCTATTACAACAGAAGCATGGCCAAGCATGTTTCAAACATGTGCTAAGTATATGACGGTGTGGATGTTCTTCGATTAACATGGAGTACACTAATCACCACAAACTACCCGACAACTTCCTCCAATCTTTCAAAATCCCCAGTTTTTAACTATCCTGGGTATTCTCACCCCAGTATTCCTGAACCCATTATACTTATGTTATGCCTTGTATCTGCTCTGATTTTGACTTACTTTTAATAGTTGTTTGATAGTGCACAATGTGTAACAATGTGTGCACATCACCCGTAGCACCTAGCGCATGCTAGATGTGTCGATATGTGCTTGTGTGCTAGTGCATAATGTGTGACAATGCGTACACATTACCTGCAGCACTTAGCGCATGCTAGATGTGTCGATATGTGCTTGTGTGCTAGTGCACAGTG
Source organism: Pictodentalium vernedei (assembly GCA_031216915.1). Lineage (NCBI taxonomy): Eukaryota > Metazoa > Mollusca > Scaphopoda > Dentaliida > Dentaliidae > Pictodentalium > Pictodentalium vernedei. Next base: position 2,014,468 of record CM062295.1, on the reverse strand, counting down.
TGTGATAATGTGTACACATCACCTTTAGCACTTAGCGCATGCTAGATGTGTCGATATGTGCTTGTGTACCACTGCACAATGTGTAACAATGTGTACACATCACCTGTAGCACTTAGCGCATGCTAGATGTGTCGATATGTGCTTGTGTGATAGTGCACAATGTGTGACAATGTGTACACATCGGCTGTAGCACTTAGCGCATGCTAGATGTGTCGATATGTGCTTGTGTACTACTGCACAATGTATAACAATGTGTACATATCATCTGTAGCACTTAGCACATGCTGGATGTGTCGATATGTGCTTGTATGCTAGTGTACAATGTGTAACAATGTGTACACATCACCTGTAGCACTTATCGCATACTAGATGTGTCGATATGTGCTTGTTTGCTAGTGCACAATGTGTAACAATGTGTACACATCACCTGTAGCACAGCCTATGCCTAGCCGTATCTCGACTCTGCTCTGCGTCCGCTACGCCATAATGGTCTTTACATTTCCTTCACCTAATGGATGCTAGCGTACCTTACATTAGAGAAAAGGTCTATTGATGGTATTCGAATATACAATGTGCGCACAACACATGCAGCTCACAGGCGCATACGATGAAATAGATAGTAATCGCTTGACTGTACAGGTTACGTGAAATAATTCATGAGAGGTGAGGGACGCTGTACAAACACGAGTGCGCGAATGCGCACGAGTGTTTTACAATAAAGTCCCTCGCCTTGAATGAATTATTTCACGTAACCAGTCCAGTCAAGCGATTACTCTGTTTATTACTTTTCATTATTAACGATAATTATATTATTTAACCCCTTACCTAACGTACGTGACGGCCAGCGCTATTCTCAAAAATCGCCAATTAATTTTCATTATTTTTTATTTTTTGTCTCTAAAACATAGGTTATGACCCCTCATTGGAACGAGCTTTTTGGACAAAAAATGAAAATAATAGTTATTCAAGAATTTTTTTGCAAGTATCGTCTGCATTTCATATTAGGTAACGGGTAATAAAAAACAAAAACTATGAAGTCCCCAGTACACCTACGGCAAAGCGTCTTCGTTTGCGCGCACGGATACATGATACAATTGTTGATTACATAACTCACTTGTGAAGTTATCGTTTATAATCAAACTCGGAAATCCCTGCAAATCACACTTTGAAAAGTAATAAAATGGGATTCTATTGGCATAGACAAACTATAAAAGAGATTCCACGGATCATGGAATTGGCAGTTGATGTGCTTATTACCGATTGTTACCCATTCTCCCACTTCCCTGAAGGAAAACAGAAGCAGAGAGGGGTAACGACGGGAAGATCCTGGGGGACCCTCCCACAAAGGCCGTCTAAATATCATGACCGCCACAAAAATCTGGCGTGGACAACCCTATTATGGAATCCTGTCTGGCTAAGTCCCTGGTTCAATAAACAATTTACAGTAGCATTTTTTCCGAATTGTGTTTTCTAACTGTGGATATAAATTACCGAAATGAGTTGCTTGTATTTTAAAGGTTAACTCTAGTGGTTCATTATAAAAAACTGTCGTCATGGATAGAAAATACAATTGTAAAAGTTTTTCAGATACGACATTCAAATAGCATTTTCAGGTATAACCTTCAGTAGAGTTGGGAGGTTGAGAGGGAGGAGTTGGGAGGTTTTCATTTTTCAGATTCGGTTTCGGTTCGGTTTCAAGAAAACCAATCGTTTTCGGTTCGGTTCATAGAGTAAATAACACTTCAGGCTCCGTAACTAAAACAAAATCCAAAGTAGGTTGTACGACCCCCACTCACCACAAAATAGGTTGTACGACCCCCCCAACCACCACAAAATAGTTTGTACGAACCCCACTCACCACAAAATAGGTTGTACGACCCCCACTCACCACAAAATAGGTTGCACGACCCCCCACTCACCTCAAAAAAGGTTGTACGACCCCCAATCACCACAAAATAGGTTGTACGACCCACACTCGCCATAAAATAGTTTGTACCACCCCTACTCACCACAAAATAGGTTGTACGACCCCCACACACCACACAATACGTTGTGCGATCCCCACTCACAACAAAATAGATTGTACGATCCCCACTCACCTTACAGTAGGTTGTACGACACCCACTCACCACAAATTAGGTTGTACGACCCCCCACTCACCATAAAATAGTTTGTACGACCCCCCGTCACCACAAAATACGTTGTACGACCCCCACTCACCACAAAATAGGTTGTACGACCCCACGCACCTCAAAATAGGTTGTACGACCCCCACTCACCTCAAAAACGGTTGTACGACCCCCAATCACCACAAAATAGGTTGCACGACCCCCCACTCACCATCAAATAGTTTCTACGACCACCACTCACCACAAAATAGGTTGTACGACACCCACTCACCACAAATTAGGTTGTACGACCCCCCCCCCACTCACCAAAAAATAGTTTGTACGACCCCACTCACCACACAATACGTTGTACGACCCCCCACTCACCACAAAATAGGTTGTACGACCCCCACTCACCACAAAATAGGTTTGTACGACCCCACTCACCACAAAATAGGTTGTACGACCCCATTCACCACAAAATAGTTTGTACGACCCCACTCACCACAAAATAGGTTTGTACGACTCCACTCACCACAAAATAGGTTTGTACAACCCCACTCACCACAAAATAGGTTTGTACGACCCCACTCACCACAAAATAGGTTTGTACGACCCCACTCACCACAAAAAAGGTTTTTACGACCCCACTCACCACAAAATAGTTTGTACGACCCCACTCACCACAAAATAGTTTGTACGACTCCCACTCACCACAAAATAGGTTGTACGACCCCCACTCACCACAAAATAGGTTGTACGACCCACACTCGCCACAAAATCGTTTGTACGACCCCCACTCACCACAAAATAGGTTGTACGGCCCACACTCTCCACAAAATAGGTTGTACGACCCACACTCACCACAAAATAGGTTGTACGACCCACACTCACCACAAAATAGGTTGTACGGCCCACACTCACCACAAAATAGGTCGTACGGCCCACACTCACCACAAAATAGGTTGTACGACCCACACTCACCACAAAATAGTTTGTACGACCCCCACTCGCCACAAAATAGGTTGTACGGCCCACACTCACCACAAAATAGGTTGTACGACCCACACTCACCACAAAATAGGTTGCACGGCCCCCACTCACCACAAAATAGCTTTGTACGACCCCACTCACCATAAAATAGGTTTTTACGACCCCACTCACCACAAAATAGTTTGTACGACCCCACTCACCACAAAATAGTTTGTACGACCCCACTCACCACAAAATAGGTTGTACGACCCCCACTCACCACAAAATAGGTTGTACGACCCACACTCACCACAAAATTGGTTGTACAACCCCCACTCACCACAAAATAGGTTGTACGACCCACACTCGCCACAAAATAGTTTGTACGAACCCCACTCACCACAAAATTGGTTGTACGACCCCCACTCACCACAAAATAGGTTGTACGGCCCACACCCTCCACAAAATAAGTTGTACGACCCACACTCACCACAAAATAGGTTGTACGACCCATACTCACCACAAAATAGGTTGTACGGCCCACACTCACCACAAAATAGGTCGTACGGCCCACACTCACCACAAAATAGGTTGTACGACCCACACTCACCACAAAATAGTTTGTACGACCCCCACTCACCACAAAATAGGTTGTACGGCCCACACTCACCACAAAATAGGTTGTACGGCCCACACTCACCACAAAATAGGTTGTACGACCCACACTCACCATAAAATAGGTTGTACGGCCCACACTCACCACAAAATAGGTCGTACGGCCCACACTCACCACAAAATAGGTTGTACGACCCACACTCACCACAAAATAGTTTGTACGACCCCCACTCACCACAAAATAGGTTATACGGCCCACACTCACCACAAAATAGGTTGTACGGCCCACACTCACCACAAAATAGGTTGCACGAGCCCCACTCACCACAAAATAGGTTGTACGACACCCACTCACCACAAAAGTCCTGTCTGTAAGTATCTCCATCGGAGTCAATTTAACTTTCCTTTGTTCACTCTGAGGGATTCTAGGAGATATGTTACTAAGTCTACTGGGTCAAATAAGCACATAAATTAGGGAAACAAATGAATAAAATTAATGTGATTTTTATTGTTTTCTCATTGTCATGTTTTCTGCCTTATTGACTGGTCCGCGGTGCGAGCAAGACTAAGTGGATAGAGTCCATTTGGGGCCATTAGACCAGTTCCCTTCCAATATGCACAAACACAGTTAAACCATTCCCCGGGTTTCTGCTGTGTATTGGGGTTCGATTTGCTAGCCACAAAAAATCGGAACCGATTCACCCCCCCCCACCCCCAAGCAAAAAAACCCAAAACAAAACAAACAAACCCCCCCCCCACCCCCCAAAACGCCCTGTTCTCAAATGGGTGTACGCAACAAATAAGAAAGAAGGAAACTATCGCTCATGTGAACATTTTTAAAAGTTTTTTTAAAATATATTTTTGCAGGCTGCAAAGATTCGAGAATGCATTTCCGAGTGCCACCTTTCAAGGCGGGTAACTCTATTTCAAGTTTTTGGTACTATTATACCCTAGAACCGTTATATTAATTAAATGGGTAAATCATTTATTAGTATAGACATATTTCTCGAATTGTACGAGGTAGAATGTTCTAGGAAAAAGATGTGTTTCCTGAGTAAATATATTACACTTATCTCTTAACAAACCAGAAAACTCTACTTACTCAAACATTCTCTAGAAAATTTCCTGTCCCTCCTCACAACAAACTTAGCGTATGTCCATTCACTGGAAGAAGCACGTTGCAGGAAGCCTCATGAAGTACAGTTAAAACTAGAAGTCCTTTCACGAAATGTGCGCTTATCTAGGCTTAATTGCGCATAAGAATTGCGCGCAATTGCCATATCGAATGGCATCCAAAGCACGGCAGGTTCTCCTGGTTACTCATAGCAAACACAGGTAATGTTTCTGCCAGTGGACCTCCGGGTTACCCGGAGGTCCATTGGCTGAAACACTGCTTGTGCACAGGCCATATGTACCCCCCCCCCCATATAATTTTAAAGGCTTACTATGGTCATAACGCGTAGATTAACGCGCAGATCGACGTGCTATTTCTGCGCATTTCATGACAGGACTTCTAGTTTTAACTGTATGCTTTGGTTATTAAGGTTTAATGACGCTTTCAACAAGACGTATTACATCGTGTCTAAGGGTTTCACGTCTGTCAGAAGCCGGAGAACGCGGAGAGAACCACTGGGCAGCGGCCAGCAACTATCAGCTTCTTCAACTTACAAACTGCACAAACAGTGTCAGTAACGTTAAAAGGAAAGTGTTCTATCGACATGTAGTATGTCTTAATATACATAACCATAATAACCCAGCATGGGCAATCGAGATTAAGTGTAGGGGTTAAAGTAAAGTGTTCTGTCGACATGTAGTATGTCTTAATATACATAACCATAATAACCCAGCATGGGCAATCGAGATTAAGTGTAGGGGTTAAAGTAAAGTGTTCTGTCGACATGTAGTATGTCTTAATATACATAACCATAATAACCCAGCATGGGCAATCGAGATTAAGTGCAGGGGTTAAAGTAAAGTGTTCTGTCGACATGTAGTATGTCTTAATATACATAACCATAATAACCCAGCATGGGCAATCGAGATTAAGTGTAGGGGTTAAAGTTAAGTGTCCTGTCGACATGTAGTATGTCTTAATATACATAACCATAATAACCCAGCATGGGCAATCGAGATTAAGTGTAGGGGTTAAAGTAAAGTGTTCTGTCGACATGTAGTATGTCTTAATATGCATAACCATAATAACCCAGCATGGGCAATCGAGATTAAGTGTAGGGGTTAAAGTAAAGTGTTCTGTCGACATGTAGTATGTCTTAATATACATAACCATAATAACCCAGCATGGGCAATCGAGATTAAGTGCAGGGGTTAAAGTAAAATGTTCTGTCGACATGTAGTATGTCTTAATATACATAACCATAATAACCCAGCATGGGCAATCGAGATTAAGTGTAGGGGTTAAAGTAAAGTGTTCTGTCGACATGTAGTATGTCTTAATATACATAACCATAATAAACCCAGCATGGGCAATCGAGATTAAGTGTAGGGGTTAAAGTAAAGTGTTCTGTCGACATGTAGTATGTCTTAATATACATAACCATAATAACCCAGCATGGGCAATCGAGATTAAGTGTAGGGGTTAAAGTAAAGTGTTCTGTCGACATGTAGTATGTCTTAATATACATAACCATAATAACCCAGCATGGGCAATCGAGATTAAGTGTAGGGGTTAAAGTAAAGTGTTCTGTCGACATGTAGTATGTCTTAATATACATAACCATAATAACCCAGCATGGGCAATCGAGATTAAGTGTAGGGGTTAAAGTAAAGTGTTCTGTCGACATGTAGTATGTCTTAATATACATAACCATAATAACCCAGCATGGGCAATCGAGATTAAGTGTAGGGGTTAAAGTAAAGTGTTCTGCCGACATGTAGTATGTCTTAATATACATAACCATAATAACCCAGCATGGGCAATCGAGATTAAGTGTAGGGGTTAAACTAAAGTGTTCTGTCGACATGTAGTATGTCTTAATATACATAACCACAATAACCCAGCATGGGCAATCGAGATTAAGTGTAGGGGTTAAAGTAAAGTGTTCTGTCGACATGTAGTATGTCTTAATATACATAACCATAATAACCCAGCATGGGCAATCGAGATTAAGTGTAGGGGTTAAAGTAAAGTGTTCTGCCGACATGTAGTATGTCTTAATATACATAACCACAATAACCCAGTATGGGCAATCGAGATTAAGTGTAGGGGTTAAAGTAAAGTGTTCTGCCGACATGTAGTATGTCTTAATATACATAACCACAATAACCCAGTATGTGCAATCGAGATTAAGTGTAGGGGTTAAAGTAAAGTGTTCTGCCGACATGTAGTATGTCTTAATATACATAACCATAATAATCCAGCATGGGCAATCGAGATTAAGTGCAGGGGTTAAAGTAAAGTGTTCTGTCGACATGTAGTATGTCTTAATATACATAACCATAATAATCCAGCATGGGCAATCGAGATTAAGTGTAGGGGTTAAAGTAAAGTGTCCTGTCGACATGTAGTATGTCTTAATATACAAAACCATAATAATCCAGCATGGGCAATCGAGATTAAGTGTAGGGGTTAAAGTAAAGTGTTCTGCCGACATGTAGTATGTCTTAATATACACAACCACAATAACCCAGCATGGGCAATCGAGATTAAGTGTAGGGGTTAAAGTAAAGTGTCCTGTCGACATGTAGTATGTCTTAATATACATAACCATAATAACCCAGCATGGGCAATCGAGATTAAGTGTAGGGGTTAAAGTAAAGTGTTCTGCCGACATGTAGTATGTCTTAATATACATAACCATAATAACCCAGCATGGGCAATCGAGATTAAGTGTAGGGGTTAAAGTAAAGTGTTCTGCCGACATGTAGTATGTCTTAATATACATAACCACAATAACCCAGTATGGGCAATCGAGATTAAGTGTAGGGGTTAAAGTAAAGTGTCCTGTCGGCATGTAGTATGTCTTAATATACATAACCATAATAACCCAGCATGGGCAATCGAGATTAAGTGTAGGGGTTAAAGTAAAGTGTTCTATCGACAAGCAGTGTGTCTTCGTTTACATAACCACAATAATTCCACATGGACAATCAAGATTAAGTGTAGCTGTCGCCAGTCCGGATCGAACAGTCTACCTCTCTGTTTACATTTCTATGTTCTGACCACTCGTACTCGCCATAAGCTATGAATTGTCAAACATCAAATGAATATTACAAACGCCTTTCTTGTACCTTTTTCTGAGTGGGAACACTGTTCTGCGTTCTCCCACAATTAGAAGACATGGGATCGCTTGATATACACTGTGTAGCTCACAAGACGAAGGGGTGCTCGCTATGTTGAACACAACGAGCGCTTCTTCGTCTTTCCAACTGCATTGAACCAAGTAAGTCGTTCCAGATTATAAAAATAATATCGTCCCCTGAGTTCCAATGTGTTCTATGTGCCAGTAGGCAGTCTGTAGGCAGCCAGTAGGCAGCCACCAGAAGGCAGTCAGTAGGCAGCCAGTAGAACACACTGGAACTCACGAGATGATATATCAATAAGTCAGTTATGGATACACAAGATGACGTCACGAAAGTGGTACCCTTGGTGAGTTGCAGGCATGTTTGTTTTGGTTTTGTAATTCAGTCATGTGTCACTAGAAAGACACCTCCATGTCCTTGCCATAACAAGGAGGGAGGGTTAATCGTCCTCATTATCTCGTTATCAGAGTAATGGAATTCCCTGCGAGAAATCAACGAGAATACAGTTCAACGGTAATAAATTTCAAAATTTTTCCGAGAATACCTTCGGCATATTGTCGATGATTGCTGAAATGATAAGTCCTCTTCCGCCACTTTTTAATTTTGAAAAGCATCACTGGAACTAGCTAATGCCGAATATGTCCGTTGAGTAATATGGAGAAGTAACCCCGTTATCCAATGTGATGGTTAACGGTAAGCGATATTCACAAAAAAATCTTCAGATTCTTTTTTGTAATTTTTCATTTTCAACCCCAAAACACAACTTATAGCCTTTCATTGGACAGATCTCGTTGCTCATAAGCTGTGTTTTTGAGGTGACGTAACTGACAAAAACTGAGAAACCAACCATTTTTCACAGAATTCAACATCAAAAGTTAATATTTTTTTTAATCGTTGCCTTGAAAAAATAGCTTAAGGCCATTGCCAAAAAGAGCTCATTGTGCCATAGCTGACAGATTTCACTATTAGAAGAGATCTGGAGGAAAGATACCTCCCCTTAATTTCCTAAAGCTGTCAGTAATTTTAACTCTAAGAGTATGAGAATTTCATATAAAAAATGAAATTTTGAAATGTTAACCCTTTACCTAACATGAAAAGCAGACGACACTTGCAAAAAAAAAATTCTTGAATAACTATTATTTTCATTTTTTGTCTCAAAAACATAGGTTATGACCCCTCATTTGAACGAGCTCGAAGAGCTCGTTCCAATGAGGGTTCATAACCTATGTTTTAGAGACAAAACATGAAAAAATAATAAAAATTAATTGGCGATTTTTGAGAATAGCGCTGGCCGGTTTTGGCCATTACGTAAGGTAAAGGGTTAACAAATGTGTATCATTGATGTGCGCACCATTTCACAAATGCAAGGCAGCTTTCTACGGAGTAGTTTATAAATACAAAAAGTCGCCTTTTTATATTTTTTTTTGGTATTTTTGCCAACCAGTTTAAACGTTTGACTGTTATTCTCTATTGAAACCAATATAAAAAATAAGAAAATGGCGTGTTCACCGTTATTTGATGTTCTGTAACTTTCGTTCTGCCCATTTTATCGTCAGTGCGCGCATCGTGACATGTTGCCCTTTCCATTAATATAGAAGATGGGCGGGGGGGGGGGGGGTGGGGATTTACTAATCTTTTTCCTGTGAAGAATAAAATAGTGCAAATTACTATAAAAACACATACGAACAAAGAGCCAAAGTTTTATTTATGAAGCAGTTGCTTCTAATTATATTTTTATAAAAAGCTGTTTCCTTTTGTCAATTTTAATAAAAGAAAAATACAGACCGCCCAGAGAACTATCTGTTCTTTTCGTTTTTTAGAAGTTACGAAAGGAAACTTAGCTTTATTTTCTACTGGTGTCACAAACAATTAAGTGTTTCGTAATTGGACCTTACTCACACGCCTAATAATTTCAAGGAATATAACTTTATATAATGTCAAAATTTCATGACGATATTCAACAGATGTCCCAACGAGTGGTCAAAGGCTATGTTTGTGAGAAGAAAAACAATTTTTTTTTTAATTTTCATGAACTATTGCTACAAGTATCTACTTCCATCGATTCTTCCGCCGATGTGGCAGCTTGTGTAGTCTTTTTATTTTCACGCAGTGTCGTATCCTTGGACTTTCCTCTATTTACTAATAATTTGAAGGGAGATAACTTTATATAAAGTCAGTTTTCATGACAATATAAGACATGGATGATGTTCCAATGAGTGGTCGAAGGCTATATTTTTTAGACAAAAAATTAAAACTTTTAACCCTTTCTACACGGTGAGCATAAAGTTTTGCGTGACGAGAAAATTGGTAGTGGACGAGCAGACAGTATAAAGAGCAAAAAATCTGAAGCGAGGCTCGGTAATAATTTAATCCAACAGCTCTATAGAGCTGTTGGATTAAACGATTACTGAACCTCCCAAACAAACCAAGATGGTTTCACTCATTTCGCCATTGACAGTATTGGCTGATATGATACCTTCCAAGGCGCCTGTCTTGAAGGGGTTAATTTCCAAGAACTATTCTTTCAAGTAACGCCACGTGTTTTAATGGTTTAATACGCTTTTGCATGTATTTCAGGACACTACAGTTAATGGCATTGTTTTTAAGGGTTTAATACGCTTTTGCATGTATTTCAGGACAGTAAAGTTAATGGCATTGTTTTTAATGGTTTAATACGCTTTTACATGTATTTCAGGACGGCAAAGTTAATGGTGTAACACAGAAAACTAGGCTAATTGGGTGTGGTTACTTATTCCCTCAGTTAATACCAGATGCTCATACGGCAACATTATCCTTACACCAGGAAGACCAAATGATTATACTGGCTAACCAAGGATTGTGGGAATTTGTCTCCTATCAGGAAGCTGTTGACAACGTACTCGATATTCCTGATCCTGTTGTTGCTGCCAAAAGATTACAGGATTTAGCCCAAGGATATGGATCAAAAGAAAACATAGCAATCCTTGTGATCCGACTGTTACTGACAGATGACGAGAGAGAACGAATGAAGTCCATAGTACGAACACAGCTCGAGTTTGAACAAAATGCTTTAATGTTCTTAGAAAGTGTCCCTCTAGCAAGTGAGAATATATACGGAAGTGACGTCAACTTCACAGATTCGCTTGCCAGAAAAGTACTGGATGGACGTAAACGTGTCAAACATCACAGCAAAGATGTACCTGTTAAACCATTGCCCAATCAGAGGTATAGAAAGAAGGAAGCGCTGTCAGAGTGGGAGAATATACTACAAAAACGCATTGTAGATGAAGTGAAGTTCCGGGAGCTCGTGTCAACATTTAGTGAAAGTGATATGGATGTAGAAGTTGGATCGGAGCAGAAAATACCTAGTAATTGGTCAACATTAGAACGAGCCGAGAAACAGAATACCGATGATGTTACGATACAGCCTGTAGCTGGTTATCCAACTACAGCATATCCTCCACCCCCTCCAGTGTGGGACGAATCGGGTATGTTCGACTCTGTGGAAGATTTTAAACGAAATCGCCACCTGTATCCACGTAACATAGATAGGGACGCGGTGTTGTTTTATCAGATGCAACAAGCTCGAAAAGCACAAAATAATAGTACAGCAAGTTTGAGTTCTATACAGTCAGATCCCATGGGACCAACTTCATTCAAATATCCACAAATGCCTTCAAAGTCAGGCTCTCACAGTATAGAAGTTCTCATACGCAGCCCATCACTGCAAGGTCAGAACCGTCATGAAGGGTCGCGAACAAGAAAAATAACAGTACCATCAACACTTGGTGATGATGGAAAAAAATACAACGAAGATTTTAATCCAATCTGTTCTTCATCTGCTAAAGAGTGTGATGTTAAAGATGATGACGTAAAGAGCTATAATGGAGAAATAGGTCAACACCCTGATGAGGTCATGAACTCTGATGAAGTTAGTAAACGCTCTAATGGTGCTAGGAATGACAGTGATCCAGACAGAACTCCGACCATATCGTATCAGCTGGTTAACCAGGGAGATAATCAGGTCGAAGAGATACAAATATCATTGGATGATAGTGATACAGATACGAGCGTGGACAGTAAAACATCATTCGAGACTGTTCGCAGAATATCACCAGTCTCAAAAGAAGTTACGTCAGAATCAGATACCTCTTGTTCCGGAGAACCGCCTGAATATACGACCAACAGCGCTATCGGACAAGAAAGCCACCAGGAACTTTCAAACGAGACGAAAAGAGAACAGATTCAACAATCTCAACAGACACAACAATCTCTGGGTTTGATAGAGAGTCATCAATCTGTGTCTATAGATGACAAATTCTCCAATCATTATTCAATAATAGAAATCACAGAAGATAATATTGATGCGATATGTAAGACTAAATCACGTGACAAAAATGTCGTCGACGCAGATTCTGATGAAGAAGGACCGTATGCAACTGTTTGTTTGATAGATGGTATTATAACTACACTGTCTAATGAAAATAATAGTAGCCCGACACATCAAAATAATAGTAGCCCAACACATCAAAATAATAGTAGCCCGACACATCCAAATAATAGTAGCCCGACACATCAAAATAATAGTAGCCCAATACATCAAAATAATAGTAACCCAACACGTCAGGGTGATGCAGACTCGAAAACTGTTGCTATTGATTCCATGGGAGAATTATCTGATGATGTTGTAGAGAAGTCGATTAAGATTATAGGAATTGAACATCCCGAGTATTATCCAAATAAAGATGATCATGAAGACGACTACACCTACAGTACAATTATTAAATCAACAAAATCAAAACAAGCACCAATACCATATAAAGATGAAGATGACAAAAATCAACGACTACCACATATTGATAGCGATCTCTCAGAAGATGTTTGTAAGTTGGATGTCCATCAATCTATTCAACCTGAGTGTCATGTTGATATAAGTATTGACCAGAGCGATCATCAATACACTTACTCTGTCGAAAGTAAATCAGGTAAAAAGACACCGGCACCTAAACCTCCTTTACACCACGATGAAATACGTCTCCATTCTATGGGTATACCAACACCCCCCATGTGCAGAACAAAGGAATTTGATTACTTACACTGTGTTCAGGTCAACAGAACTGATGAGAAAAGAAACAATGATGATAAAAGAGGTAATGAACGTCGTGATATTCAAATTCCTAGTAATCCACATCAGGAAAATAAACGGAAAACATCAAAACCAAGTCCCCAGGGCTCTCCACTCCAGCGATATAAACAAAAGCGAGCGCAGTCGACCCCAAAAAGTTCTCAACTACAGGAATACAGGCAGGATTCGTCAAAAACGATTCATGGCAGTTCACAACAGGACAAGAAACAAAAACCATCAAAATTGAGCCCCAATAGTTCGCCTCCACAGCAAAATAAAAAGGAACCTACACAATTGATTCCCAGCACTTCACAAGATATAACTCCTGAAGACTTTTATTTGAGAGAGAAATATTTTCATTATACTGAGACTCCAAATGTTTTACCTGCCACGACTAAAACATTGCTAATCGATAGCGGTGCTGCAATAAAAGCTGTACAGCGCCCTCTGTCTCCTGATTCTAATAAAGAAATATTTCCATGGAATGAACATACAAATGGTCACATGGCAAAGAGACCCGAGAAGCGAACATTATTTAGTAATATTGACGAACATGTTGTCTCTCTCACCAGTTCTACTGATTTACTGGCTAATGTTGTCGACCTCGATGATATGAGTAATGGCCGTGATTCAACAGAACACGACGACAAGCGATCAGAAGAGAAATTGACGACTAACGTTGCATTTTTGTAGTATTGCGTATAGCTTACAAAAGCTAGGGTGGAATCAACAGTAGTCAAAAGGGCGTAACTATGGGGTGTATAAAGTATGTGATTCCCTTCCAATAATTTTCCAGTTGGAACATTTTCTTCTTGGTTGGAGTCTTCGAGATCAACTCGCCCGTGTTGTTAATTGTGAACGTTCTTGCGGGACACGACTTCCTACTTGGACTTATGTCACACAAACAGGCGGTCTCATGACCGAGTCAGTGTCATGGGGTCCCACCATGACCAATCTGGGGCCGCTACGCTAGTTAGGAAGTCCGTGTGACATGAATACCACATAGTTAGGAAGTCCGTGTGACATGAACACCACATGGCACACAAATCGATCCGAACTTTTTAACTACAATCCTACCTGGCCCCACAAAGTAGATCTTCTGTTTCTCTGGCCATTTTTTGTAAGATTGCATGTGAGCAGGTGCTTTTTATTTGTATTTTTGTAATTATTTATTTACCATCAAAAGTTCATGTTCTTGTTTTTTATGTTTAGGTCCCATAATCTACAGACTAGCACGAGTGGTATATTTCGTCCCCGAGGGCAAGAAGGCTTTGCAATGCTAAAGCATTGCAAAGCCTTGCGCCACTCAGGAGACAAATTTATCAATTTTATTAGCTTGTGCAAAAATATCAGACATAAACCATTTAATTTTTAGCTTAACTTGACAAAGCTATTGCCATCACGCGTGTGTAAGTCTGTTAGTCTGTCAGTCTGTGAGTCTGTTCACCTTTTCCTTTAGCACAGGCTACACCCCGTAGTTCTTGTCCGATCGTCACGAAATTTCATATGCAGGTCTGGGGTCATGTCTAGATGAAAACATCCCCGTTTGGTCACGATCGATCAACCGTGATGGCTGCCCGAGCACAAAACCCGGAAACCTTTAGCTCAGTCTACAGGTCGTATTTATGAGGGGATTTCACTGTAACTTGGTAGGATGCCTTTGTATAATATCTAGATGAGAATGTCCCCTTTTGGTCATGATCTGTCAACCGTGACGGCTGCCCAAGCTCGAAACTCAAAACCTTTTAGTACAGTCTGCAGGTCATATTTAATATGGAGGAATATCATTGTAACTTGGTAGGATGACTCCATATGATGTCCAGATGAGAACTTCCTCATTTGGTCGCGATCATTCAGCCCTGATGGCTGCCCAAGCCCATAACCTGAAAACGTGTAGCATAGTCTATAGGTCGTATTGATGGAAGGATTTCATTGTAACACTTGGTTGGTTGACTCCATATAATGTCAAGATGATAGCGTCCCCTTTTGGTCGTGATTGGTCAACTGTGACGACTACAGGGGCCGAAGCCCGAGAACATTTAGCACAGTCTACAGATCATATTTATGATGGGATTTCATTATAACTTTGTGGGATCACTCCAGATAATGCCCAGATGAGAACATCCCCTTTTGGTTGTAAAACCTGAAAAAAACTTTAGCACAGACTACAGGTCGTATTTATGAAGGGATTTCATTGTAATTTGGTAGGATGGCTCAGTATAATGTCGAGATGAGGACGTCCCCTTTTGGTTGCGATCGGTCTACACAGGCCCGAAGCCCAGAAACCTTGAGCACAGTCTACAGGCTGTATTTATGAAGGGATTTCATTGTAACTTGATCGGATGACTCGTTTTGGAATAATTTCACTGTAACTTGGTAACTTTTGTTGACATACGTTACCTGTGAGGGCCACATACATTAACTGTGAAGGCCACATTAACCCACCCCTCAGTTCTTTACTGCAGTCGACACCTCATATCATTTTTATTAAAAACATAGCATACAGGGAACAGAAATTAACATATTCCGAATTATCACAATTCTTGTCTTATTACATAATCCTTTCATAATCATTGAACATTATCCTTTTCATCAAACACAACATACAGACAAGTTAAGCTACAGTGTCATTGTCATTCTGAAAGCCCTGATAGTGGTTTCTAGCATTCAACCAATTAACCCTTTACCCAACGAATCGCCCGCATCCGCCCGCGTAATATGCAAATTCAGCAGTTGAAAAAATAATATTTTTCAAAAAATTTCAACAAAACCATATCATGTGACCCCTCGTTGGAACGAGCTCGTCGAGCTCGTTCCAACGAGGGGTCACATGATATGGTTTTGTTGAAATTTTTGGAAAAAATTTAAAAAATGATATTTAAAATAATAAATTTTGATATCGTCTGCGTTGGGTAAAGGGTTAACAGAGTACTGACGACATGGAAATGTATCCAGTTCACTATAAAATAGAATTCCATTAGAAACGTCAAAATATTGGCACTCGGCTGTCAGTAATGCTCTCGTAAATTGTTACTATAAATCCCGCCTTTTGGCAATAATGACTTCTTTGTGTTTTGCCTACGACCAGAACGCAGAAACTGACGCGAGTCTAACTTGTACCGTAGGATTAACATTGGACTGATGTATACATTACAAAATCAGCTTTGACATCACTAACCTCATTTTATCTTGCTCTAAGGTATTATTACGACGCAATGATTCTGTATTAATGGACAATAGTTAGTGTCAAACTTTATCGTAAATACTTACAATGGCCTAGCGAAACTGCACTAAACCACGCACACCTCTTTTTCGTAAATGTTTATTGTTTTGAACCAAATAGTCTGAAAACTTTTGATACAAAGGAAACTATTACTTAATGTGTGCAACCATCTCCTCCAAATATATTCCTTGAACAAAAAGATTTTCAGACATAGAAAGATTTTGTTATCTCTTTGATGAAAGGAAAAACTTTGATCATAGAAGAGCAAGAGCAATATAAATGAATTCACGCTCCCTCCCTTTTTCGTCGATTTGTTGTTGATTCTTCCATGGATTCGTTGTTCATTAACACCTATGACCTCATGGGTACTTCATATCTGACATACTGGGCCACCAGCAGCCCGAAGTGGTTACTTAAGTCCTACACGTGTATGGCCAACTGTGTGTGTGCCCCAAATTTAAGTAAACCGCTAGGGAGCGCGGTGGCTCAGTAGGTAGAGGTGCAGGCTGCAAGCCGAGAGGTCCTCGGTTCGAATCACACCTGCGGCAACCGCGTTGTGTCCTTAGGCTAGACACTTCATCTCCATTGCCCACGTGGGGGCACGGTGGCGTTGTGTACTAAGGCGTACTGCACGTCGATGGTGCACTTGTCTTCAACCAATGCTAACCTTGCTTGTGTGGAGTTAGTATGTTGGGGAGCTGACAGTTGCTCGCCGTTGCTCGGTGGTTCTCTCCGGGTACTCCGGCTTCCTCCACCCGTAAAACTGTCACGGTCATATTAGCCATTGTGCATAAATATTTGACCTTAAACACCACTAAAATAAAATAAATAAATAAGTAAACCGCTACAACCGTTACTTATTCCCATTTCCTTATTCGACATGCACTATCAACAGATTTTAACGGTTGATAACAGATTTTATCGGTTGATAACAAATGTGGAATAAGGAACTGCGAATAAGTAACGATTGTCACGCCCCAATCCAAGTATCAAATCTAGTTATTACGAAAGTACAGTACAGCCGCCATGGACTGGTCACTTTCCACGGGTGGACAATACTTTCACGGGCGCAATAAATAGAGGATATGGAAGGAGTGTTTTTCTCATATAATATTTATGAAACGAGTCTAAGAATTTTCCGTTTTGGCGAGCCTCTGGCGAGCGCAAACGGAAAATTCGGACGAGTTTCATAAATATTATATGAGAAAAACACTCATTTCGTATTCTATTTATCATATGACACACACACGCACAAATTAGCGTGACTTAGTATGACTTTTTAACCCATCACCTAACTTGAGTTGCAGACGGCACTTGGAAAAAACATCCTCGTAAAACTAATTTTTTTCACTTTTTGCTTCCAAAACATAGGTTAAGACCCCTCATTGGAACGAGCTCGTCGAGCTCGTTCCAATGAGGGGTCATAACCTATGTTTTGGAAGCAAAAAGTGAAAATATAAAAAAAATGAATGGCGTTTTTCTTCTAGGTAAAAGATTAATACAATATAGCCCACCCTAAATAGGACAGATAACGTAAATTCTCCCTACTGAAATTATGCAAATGTCACCCAGTTGTATTTTGTTTAGCCAATCAAATTGTCCAGTTTTGAAATTGACCAATGAAAGCTCCCAACTGTAATTATGCAAATTATGAAAATGTATTTTGTTCAGCCAATCAAATTGTCTAGTTTTGAAATTGACGGAAGGCTTTATTTATCACTGATTAATATGAAAACAAAATATCAAATGTTTTAAAGTGAACAAAGCGGACGAGTCATATGATAAACACAAGTATTACCATCCCTCAGAAACGTAAGAAGCATTGAGAATTGGCAGGTGGAGAGGGTCAGAGGTCATATAAGGGCATCCTCGCAATGATAAATACCAGTGGTGATCACTGTACCTTAATGGCAAAGGAGGAATAAAATTTACAAAGCTATGTTTGAAAACTTCACATTTTAGGCTCCATATCTAATACATTGCGGCTTGATGGCAAACTTTTATTAAATATAGAACAAAAAGAAAATGTTATTAGATGTAAAGAATCGCTACACCCTCCTCTAGATCATTCCCAGTAATATTACACTGACGGGATGGTAACGAAAATGTAGTCCTAAACTCCCCCTCTCTCTCTCTCATATACTTCCTCTCTCTGTCTCTCTCTCTGTAACTCTCTCTCAACTATTTCTGTAGAAAGGTGGAGAGATGACACGTGCTCTCTGTGCGACCCAGTTTCTACATTTCTGCCTTTACTCGAACCTTTCTTGAAAATTAAGAGACACTTAAAGTCACTGACTGCAATTTGGACGATTCGTTGCGGCCAAATAATATTGATTATATGTTCAGCTCTGTATATTTGGTGTAGAGTTAATTGACTCGCATGGCATCCATTGTGTTTAATCCATACCAATCAGAACACGATGGGTATGACGGGAACTTAACTTCCGTTCCTAGTTTGCAATTAAGACAGAGTGATACCTCACACTTGAGTCTTTTTATAATTTGAATAAATATATCAACCCTTTATTCAACGAGCGCGATATCTAAAATTGTTATTTTTATTATATTTTTTTCAGATTTGTGAATGATATTCAATAAAACCATATCATTTGGTCTATCATGGGAACGAGCTCGAGGAGCTCGTTCCCATGAGGGGTCATATGATATTGTTTCTGTTGAATATTTTTGAAAAATATTTTTGTTCAACTGCTCAATTTGTAAAATTATTGGGCGGATGTTGTCGATTCGTTAGGTAAAGGATTGACGTCACTGAAACGTTTTTCTTTCACGTCCGCTGTCTTGCAATTGTTGCGTTGTACTTTGATTCTTGCTGTAAAATACACTACTGTGATCAGGCAGATGATTGCCATCAAATCGTGACAGCGATACGATCCGGTCGAAATTATTTGACCGCATGCCTCTCTAAAACATTGTAGTATATTACTTGCCTAAAGGGTGCGCGGTGGCTCAGTAGATAGAAGTGCAGGCTGCAAGCCGCGAGGTCCTCGGTACTTGTCTAAAAAAGAAATACAAAGACATTAAAACCGAGACGTTGTTTTCGTTCTCACTTTATTGGTGCAGTATTTTAACGAAATTTCAACCCACCGGCGCATGTGTGTTGCAATCCGACAATGGTGTAGGTGTGTCGCGATCCGACACCGGTGTAGATGCGTCGTGATTGTATCGCGATTTGATCGCAACAAAAATAATTTTTGCGACATAATAAGACTGCTAACCCTTTACCCAACGCGGACGATATCAAAATTTATTATTTTAAATAATATTTTTTAAACAAAATTTCAATAAAACCATACCATGGGACCTCTCTTTCAGCTGCTCAATTTGTAAACTAAAGCTGATGCGGATATGTGACCTTAAACACCAATAAATAAATAAATAAATAAAGCTGATGCGGTCGATTCGTTAGGTAAAGGATTGACTAATACCCAATGCCTGGGGTGGAAAGTGCTGTAAATTGGGCAAAATGGGTATAACAATTGCCCACATTTGCCTTTATATCCATATTGCGTCCCCGTAGGAGCCCCGGGAAGTGAAGCAGTGAAGCAGTGAAGCAGTGCATGTTTACTATGGTAAGCAAGCTATGTTCTACTGGTAAAATAGGACCCTGTCACCAATGGCTGCGGTGCAAACCTCATAAAATGGGAAACTTCGGTATAAACGATTGGCTGGACTTGACTTTATATCCATGTTGCGGTTTAGCCATTGTCCACAAATATGTGACCTTTAACAACAATAATTAAGGGAACACTGGCAAAGCGAGACCGGTTCTCGTTTGATCACCGAAGTTAATCAACGTCGAGCTCAGTTAATCCTTGGATGGGTGACCATTCGGCGATTAATTCGGGTGCTTCCCGTAGTTGTGGCTGGTGTGCGATCGGCGAAGTTTAAGTGTATGATTCTGCGACGTTGAATCACATGCCGGCTGCGGACGTTGGGAATGTTCACCAGTACTACGCAATCTCCACCGTACCTACAGTTAAAACTAGAAGTCCTGTCACGAACTTGCGCTTTTCTTGGCTTAATTTCGTGTAGGAATTGCGCGCAATTTCCTCATCGAATGGCATCCAAAGCATGGCAGATTATTGTGGTTACGCATAGCAAGCACAAGCAATGTTTCTGCCAATGAACCTCCGGGTCACCCGGAGGTCCATTGGCTGAAAAATTGCTTGTGCGCAGGTCATATTATAGGCTTACTATGGTTATAACGCGCAGATTAATGCGCAGATCGACGTGCTATTTGTGCGCATTTCATGACAGGACTTCTAGTTTTAACTGTAGGTGTAAAATAGGGACCTGTTGAGGCGCTTGCCTTGTGTGCCCGTCTATGGAGCACCGACAGTATGGTCCGTTGAGTCGAGCTAAGAATGTCATAGAACGAACAAAGGGTGTGAACACCTGTGTTACGGGGTAATAATGTAAGTCAGAGAGCACTGCGGTGGTTCTAGACGTTAACATTGCATTATTATTATTATTCAAAGAAACTTGAAATCATTTTTTATAATTTCGACTCAACGGATATATTCACTAATTGTTCAATTAAGATGTACATGGCTGATATCTTCGTTGATCATTAGGGGTAAACTTGAGGCATTAAAGAATGTCAAAGTTTCGAGATGAGAAAAGAATTCAATGCGCAATCTTGTTGGAAATCAGCCGGAAGGTGGCGCATGGATTCCTCACTCTTAAGGTACCCCAGAGATTCCATTGTCGATTTATGTCAACTCCGGCTTTTAAAGCCGAGAAGAATTCACATAATTTGGCTCCATCATTAACATTTTCTTTTAAAGTATGGAACCACAAATGTGAAATCTTCCTCAATGCAAAGGTACCCGAGTTCCAAACATAGCTTTGTTTATTTTATTCCTAGCATGCCACCAAAACGCATGGGCCACAACTGGTGTTTATCAGTGGGTGGGTGCCATTGTGTAACCGGCTCCCCTCGCCCCCACCCTCACGAGCGAAATGCTTCCTACATCCCTCGTTCACCCAGACAGGTCAACTAAACTTTCAAATAGTTTGGAATACCTCCGGTAAATCGTATACAAACCGAACAAACTTTATTAAAAGCGTCTAACTCCTTGCATGCTGCTGGTGGATATTCCTCCCAAGGACGGGGACATTTTAGATCATTTTAAAAAAAAACTTTCCTCTGTAAATTGTGTCAAGCCTTTGGTCAGTGCTAACTTGAGTCAAATTTTTATGAATTATTCATTAAATCTAGTCATGGCTGCTTCAAAGCAGCCATGACCAGATGTAATGTAAAATATTTTTTTAAAATATTTTTTAAAAATATTGTTAAAATACTCTGCGGGATAAAAGTTAATTATACTTTGGGGGTTTGATCACAATGTAATCTATCACATATACAGTTAAAACTAGAAGTACTGCCACGAACTGCGCGCTTATCTAGGCTTAATTGCGCGTAGGAATTGCGCGGAATTTCCATATCGAATGGCATCCAAAGTACGGCAGATTCTTGTGGTTACGCAGAGCAAGCCCAAACAATGTTTCTGCCAATGAACCTCCGGGTCACCCGGAGGTCCATTGGCTGAAAAATTGCTTGTGCGCAGGTCATATTATAGGCTTACTATGGTTATAACGCGCAGATTAATGCGCAGATCGTCGAGCCATTTGCGCGCATTTCATGACAGTACTTCTAGTTTGAACCGTAACAACCTATTTCACGGACTCGACATGGAATCCCACTTACAGGGTTCCATTCACGGAATTCCTCTCACAGAACCCCTTTGTAGGATTCTTCTGTAGACCACCTTTTCCCCCAAGATGAATCGAAAAGTTGTACGACAAATTACTCTTATAAGCGGTTGTTCTTTTTGCTCTTAAGCACTTGAAGAAATTGTAATTCACGATTCACGTACCCACACACCTATCTCACAAACGACAGCAGGTTGACGCCCCTTTTTCCGAGTTAAGTCGAAGAGTTGTTAGAGCAAGCAGATTGTATTTGACTGCTAGAAATAGTGGAAGACAAGTATGATATTGGTATGAACCGGGACCTGCAACGGTTGTAGTGTAGTGATATATAACCCTAGTACTCAGATGTAATGATGGACGACTTGTGGTGGGAGAATAGTATTGATACATCCGAGTGGTAGTGGTTAAAAAGAGGGGGGGGGGGGGGGGCTAATTTAAGGACAGACGGAGGTGACAATGGACAAGTCAGCAGTACTGGTCCTGGAGCTATGAAGGCGTGGTGTGGACTAGAATCCTGGAGCTGAATGGGGGTAAGGGACGGAAACTATTCTCAGAATCTATCCTCTATCAGGAACCCTACGAAATATATCCTCCAAAGGTATCCTCCAAGATCCCCGCGGGAACCCCGGGAAGTGCAGCAGTGCCTGTTCACTGCGGTAAACAGGCTCTGTTTTACTGGTAAAATAGGACCCAGTCACCAGTGCTTGGGAGGTGCAAACCCTCTCTAAAATGGGCAACATGGCTTACTAACGCTCACCCCTGGTCTTGAGTTGATAGTCATGTTGTGGTCATGATTAGCCATTGTGCAAAAATATGTGACCTTAAACACCAATAAATAAATAAATAAATAAATAAATAAATAAATAAATAAATAAATAAATATCCTTCAAGAGAAGAGCGCCATGTTATGAACATCCGTAAATACCCGGATGAGGCGAAGAGTCGTACGAGCAGTCACTCGTTTGAGCACTTATCCGATAGCTTATTTGCTTGGTAGATTCGAGTTGCACGAGGAATACCTGTTCCAATCACTTCTTGATTAACTTTAAGACTTGGGAACCATACAGCCCTACATTATACACAAGGTAGACAACTGGGAACCATACAGTCCTACATTATACACAAGGTAGACAACTATATACATGTAGATAAAGCCGTGGGGAAATGGATTGTAGGGTGGTAGATGTCGGGCCCAGAGAAAGAGAGAGAGAGAGAGAGAGAGAGAGAGAAAGAGAGAGAGAGAGAGAGAGAGAGAGAGAGAGAGAGAGAGAGAGAGAGAGAGAGGGGGGGGAGGGCAGACACTAAATAGAACACTATGATAGTCAGAATAGTGGTTGCCTCTGTTACTTTGGCTTTCGTTCATTTGCTTCCTGTTTCCATTGAACAACAAGGCTGAAATCTGTGTCGAAATTCTAACCCGAAACAAATTACTAATTAATACTATCTCTCTCCGTGGGAACCCCGGGAAGTGAAGCAGTGCTTGTTTACTGTGGTACTGTTTTATAGGACCCCGTAACTAATTATCTCGGGTGAAATTCCTCCAAAATGGGCAATATGCATTCTAAAGTAAATTGGATTAAAATTTAACCGAAATCAACTGGGTTGAGTGAATATGAACCCAGTTGGGTTCATATTCACTCAACCCAGTTGATTTCGGTTGATAATTGACCCAACTTATTTTAGTCTGTGGGTATAAACAATCCTTGGTTTGGGTTTTATATCCATGCTGCTGTGACGATTAGCTATTGTTCAGAAATATATGACCTTAAACACCAATAAATAAATAAATAAATAAATAAATAAATAAATAAATAAATAAATAAATAAATAAATAAATAATCTCAACGAAAGTATTTGAGACATCTCATATAAGAATGGTATTCAACCTTGGCACGAACTCAATTCCAGCAAATGGTCATCACTGTGTACTTCTGTTATGTATAAACATCTGTATAAAGAGAAACTTGTAAAAACAATAAATATTTTGTACATAAAGAATATATTACAAATTACTGTTGTCTTATTGTCTTTAATTGCTTGAAAAACCTAATTAAAGATTTATCTTTTTACAGACTTTCCCAACAGATACATTTCTAAGTAATCACTTAATTTTGTTAGTTTCTTAGGATTAGCAGTGGTTCAAGGCAAGTGCACCATTGACGTGCAGTACGCTTAAGTACACAGCGCGATGGTGCCACCACGTAGGCAAACGAAAATAAGTGGCTTGCCCAAGGGCATAATGCAGCCAGTTGTTGGTCAGGATCGAACCGTGTGGAGCGGTATATCCCATTTACAATTTATGTTTGAGGGCAAACCTATATAAACATCTCCCACTACAATTTTGACACCCTCCCCCCCCCCCCCCCCCCCATTCCGCGAATTAATATCTTCTCAGTTCAGTCATCCTTTCACATGCCGTCATCTTAAATTTGTAACAAAAACAGTACAAACTGAAAAGTTATTTGTAGCACATTCAACATCTGTTTACACCTTTCAAAACTGATTGGAGATAGATTTTAGGACCCATCAAGCAAATATAGTTTTCACTGACCACAAGACATTCTAGTAAATCACTTCTTGAATCCTGAAGTATCATCTAGCTGCTAATTAATGCATGTTATGTTACTGCATAGATGCCTGGACAGCTGGAGTTTGGCCGATTATTTTATCACCGTGTCCCCACAGTTCTTAGTATTAACACTTTCTGCCTCTATTGGACTTTAATTGTTGAATATTTATGAGCTACTGAACTTTAAAGACCACCTTCCGCTGTGATGAAGGCAACCGTTTTTGTTTTGTTTTATTGTAGAGGAGTTTCTCTTCAACATTTTACCCTGCCTAATCCTTCATAGATCGCTGCAAATTTTAAAGCGACCGTAGGCACCACTGGTTCCTGGAAGTCTACTACCGTATTCGTACCAGAACTGATAATTAAATAATATTTCACGAGAACAACCTGTGGCCAAATGTGCTTTACATATCCAAGAACAAAGCTAGGGTATCAAAATTCATTCTCCAAAACACAGCGACAGAGCTGCATGGGGGTAAATTCCAAAACATTTGATTTTGTTTACTTATGAATTTACGATCGATTTCCGGTCAACGTCAACGGATGGAAAAAGCATATATATACAACGCCGTCTAAAATCAAATAATGAGAGAGATCGCCTTAATACAGTATACTGTTATTATATAGAGACTGCGCAGTTACCATATTCAATGCAAGATATCATGATACCTATTGAAATTTCTTAGAATTACGATTTTGTTTTTCGATGGAAATTCGCGGTATCGAGTGATTTACGCATGTCTGTCGAGCATGGAAACCATCTTCAATAAAAAATGCAGACAGTGTTGTCCTTTTCCAAAATGCAGTCCTATCTCTGCACTCGAAAGTGTAAAGTGTTTTGAATGCCTAGCTTTGTTATTGAATATCAGAAGCACATTCGACCACGAGTTGTTCTTGCGAAATATTATTAGGCTTTTCCCTCTGGAAAAGACTATTGTTTTTCTACGGATTATTAATTATTTTTTTTTTTTTTTTTTTTTTTTTTTTTTTCCACACATTTTGTCCGTACGTTCAGAAGCCATTTTCGAACCGATTTTCACGAAATTTTGCACACGCATAGAGGGGCACAACATCTAAAAATGTACCGAAGCGGAATTTTCGATTTAACCCTTATTTCGTCAGAATTGGCAAAAAACTGCCAAAATTGGGGTTTATCGGCACTTTCTCGAAACACGTCTTGTAGATTTTTTTTATACATTCGTCATTGCTAGCCCTGTCTGTGACACGCCCTTTGATACACACCACATATCAGGCGATGCATATGGTAACCCTCCACAGGCTGCCAAACATCGCAATTTTGATGAAATAGGCTGGTTTGAGGCCACTACTGTACCCAAACAATACTCGAGAGATAAACATAACTTCCTTTGTTGTGAGTGGAATTCACCGAGGGACATTTTTGTCAGTAATAAGGGTGTTCAAAAAACCAAGCGTTAACCCATTTTGGGCTGGTTAAACAGCAATACCCCCATAAAGCTCAAAAATTCGTATTTTCCGTGGATTTCTCTAAACGAGTCTTGTAGATTTTCAAGAAAAATTTGTCACTCCCAGGCCTTGGTGTGACAAAAGAAGTTGAATGGACAAAATACTGCGGTGAGCATTTGTTAACCCTCCACGGGCTGCTAAAAGTCAAAATTGTGATAAAATGGGCTGTATTTGGACGCCAACAGCACCCACTTGGTGCACCACCGAGAAAGGTTCCTTCTTTTATCGGACGCAATATTGACGGGGAAACATTTTTGATAGTAGTAAGGGTATTCAAAAGTCGAAGTCTTAACCCATTTTGGACTGGTTAAAGAGAGATACCCCTTAAAAGCTTAAAATTCCCATTTTCTGTGGATTTCTCTAAAAGCAACTTGTAGGTTTTCCCGAAAAATTGTCTTTTCGCAGGTCTTTGTGTGACATTACAAGTTGCATGGACAAAATATTCCGGTGAGCATTTATTAACCTTCTACAGATTGCTAAGCATCATAATTTTGTTGAAATAGGCTGTTTTCAGACGCGCACAGCACCCAAAGCATACCCGAGAGATAAACATAATATACTTTGTTGGAAGTGGAATTCACCGAGGACCAAATTTGTTAGTAATAAGGGTGTTCAAAAAACCAAGCATTAACCCCTTTTGGGATGGTTAATAGCAATACCCATCATTAGCTTAAAAAATCATGTTTTCCATGAATTTCTTTACAAACGTCTCATAGGGTTTCAAGAGAAAATGGCCGTTGATAGGCCTTAGAGTCACACTACCACTTGCACGGATAAAATATTCAGATAAGCATTTGTTAACCCTCCATGGGCTGCTAAATGTCAAAATTTCGAAAAAACATAGTCTGTTTTTGGACACCAACAACATCAAATGAGAATGCTGCAGAGAAACATAACGTCTTTTACCGGACGCAAAACTGATAGGGAAAATTTTCAGTAAGTAGTAAGGGTATTCAAAAATTGAGGTCTTAACCCATTTTCGCCCGGTTAAGGAGATGTACCCCTTAAAAGCTTAAAATTCCCACTTTCTGTGGATTTCTCCAACAAATCTAGTAAGTATTCAAGAGAAATTGACCATTTGCAGGTCTTGGAGTGACATTACAAGTTGCATTAATAAAAGATTCTGGTAAGCGTTTGTTAACCCTCCAGAGGAACAAAATTTTGAGAAAATGGGCTGTACTTGACCACCCATTACACCCAATGTGTACTTGTGAGATGAACATAACCACCTTCATTGGAAGTGGGATTCACCGAGGATCATTTTTGTAAATAATGAAGGTATTCATAAAACTAAGCATTAACCCGTTTAGAGCTGGTTACAGAGAGATACCCCTCAAAAGGTTAAAAATTCATGTTATCCGAGGATTTCTCTAAAAACATCCCATAGATTTTCAAGAAAAAATGGCCATTCTCAGATCTTAGTGTGAATTACAAGTTGCATGTACAAAATATTCCAGTAAGCATTTGTTAACCCTATGCTGGTTTTCAAACATCAAAATGTTGAAAAAGCGGGCTGTGTTTGCATACCCGCAGCACCCAAAGTTAAGAGGAGAAATCAACATAAGTGGAAGTAGAATTCACTGAGAATTATTTTCATAAGTAATAAGCGTTTTAAAAAAACATCCCTTAACCCGTGTTGGGCTGGATAAACAATTATACCCATCAACAGCTTAAAATTGATGTTCTCCCTGGATTTCTCTGAAAACATCTCGTAGATTTTTAAGTAAAAATGGCCATTCACAGTTTTTGGTGTGACATTACAAGTTGCAAGAGCACCTAATGGATATGTAACAGAGAAACATAACTTCTTTTACTGCGCGTAGAATTCACAGAGGATCAGTTTTGTAAGTAGTAAGGGTATTTAAAAGAATGAAACTTAACCCATTTTAGACTGGATAAGGAGAGATACCCATTAAAAGCTTAAAATTTACATTTTCTGTGGATTTCGCTAACTGCTTGTTGGCGATTTTCAAGAACAATTGGACATTGGCAGGTCTTACAAATTGCATAGATAGAATATTCCTCTAGTTGTTTGTTAATCCCGCTACAGGCTGCTAAACGTCAAAATTTTGATAAAATCGGCTGTTTTCGGGCAGCAAATGGGTATGCAATAGGTAAACATAACCTCTTTTATCAGACTCAGAATTCATGAGGGATAATGTATGATAGTGTTAAGGGTATTCAAGGGAGCGTGGTGGCTCAGTGATAGACTGTTGTACTTCTATGCTAGAGGTCCCGAGTTCGATCCCCGTCCGGGACGACTCACGTTGTGTCCTTGGGCAAGGCACTTTAGCCCGGTTGCCGACATGGGGGCACGATGACGCCGTGTACTAAGGCATACTGCACGTCGATGGTACATATGTCTTCAACCTCTGTAACCCTGCTTGAGCGGAGCTTGAACAGTGTTAGAATGTTGAGGAGCTGACAGTTGCTCGTCGATGCTTGGTGGTTCTCTCCGGGTACTCCAGCTTCCTCCACCTATAAAACTGTCACGGTCACGATTAGCCATTGTGCATAAGTATGTGACCTTAAACACCAATAAACAAATAAATAAATAAATAAACAAATAAATAAGGGTATTCAAAAGCCAAGCCTTAAACCTGTTTATAGGATTAAAGACAGACAGCCCATGCCGTGTACGCTGCCTACATTACTTGTAAAATCGACACCCCCACTAAATCTACTTCGAGGTGCGGTGTCGGACCCGACCACCTGACGGTTCTGACCTCATTAGATAACACTCCTTCGTTGTATTATCAGCATGGCTTTCCACTAGAAGCAAAGACAAAAATACGTCTGCGGAAAATAATGGCAAATATTTTATTTAGTCTGTATTTTGTCCGTATAGAAAATGTCTCGTCCACATGTACCTAAACATGATTCAATGATACAATTGGACATATTTCTCTCGTAAAACCTGAAAAAAAGACTTGATTTATTGCATTTTAGGATTGCGCGTGTATATTTTTAGAGGATTCTCTGTGTGTTATTAATATACAGCGTCAGTCATTGATCTCGTTTGGGACGATCAGTGATTAGCACCTTTTCGACAAGACCCATCGACATTGAAAATAAAAAAAAATAATCAAATTTCACTAAAACCCTTTGCAGAATCGTGTTTTTCAGAAAACTCTTTCGCGATTGCATGTGTCGTTTTCAAAATTCCGATCAGTAATCACGAAATTATAAATATGTTGTTGTCAATAACAAAATTGAAAGCATGTCCGTCAAACTTGCATGACGTCAGAACTCGATCGGAAATACTGCGGTGATGCACTGAAAGGACGAGAGTAATAAACGCTGATATAGCAGTAGGCTTTAAACTGTCCATGGAATGGTCCTATAATCATGTTTATATTTGCAGCTTTACTGCAAATAGGTTTCCCGTTGTTTCTTGTTGAAGTGTTATTTTCGTCAAGGCCAAGTACCATAGAAAATTTGGAACACTGAGCAGTGGGATAGGACACCTGCCCCATGAACACCTGCCTGCTATTAAAATTAAATAGCGGGGACATCTCCCCCCCCCCTTACTGCTGTTTATTTTACCTAGGACACCTGCCCCCTGCTGTTTCTTTCACCTAAGACACGTGCCCCCCCCCCCTGCTGTTTTTTAACCAAGTACACCTGCCCCCGTTTGTTTGCTAACGGGCCCCTCCCCATTGACCTTTCTATCTTTAGAAGCACCCGGGCCGACGGGAGAGGGCGTGGTTGTGAGCATGGCTAGATTTCGCTGAAGGAAGGTACCCTCAAATCTGGATCGAAAGTGGCGAAAATGACAAAAGGCCACTTCAACGTATGGTAACGGTATAAACTACCGACGATCTGGGCGATGTACAGACGAAAGATCATACCTTGGAGCCGGTTAGGTAATTTGGCACAAAAAACTCCGACTTTATGCTCAATCGCTGCTTTACAGTAGTTTACAATAGTGCCCAATTCCATTCCAAACTGATAGAGTTGGGGCGAATAGTACTCTCACTTTCCACGCGATGTGTGGTGTTCTCCACGCGGTCTCGACACTTGCAACAGATGCCAAAATGTCGGCCAGGGTGCGTAGAACAAGTTCCGAAAATTGGAAGTCGCTGCCTTCGGCGGTCAGGACACGGTTCGTGTTTGTGAGAAGTGCAATTTTAATGTCAAATTGGCAAATTTTCGTTAATCGTTTCCCGCCAAAAAACCTACTCACCGCCGATTTCTTCTCACTTCAACTTCTGCCGATTATCTAAGGTTTAAAGATAGTGTCAGGATACCCCTCCCCCGCCCCCGCCGCTACAGCCCCCCCCCCCCCCCCGCACTTCCCAACCTTGCCGGCGTTCTGGGTTGAAAGTCTCGAAAATGGAAAGAGGCTACATTAACGTACGGCAACGGTATAAACTACAAGTAGTAAGGACGATATTGAGACAAACAATCATACAATGGAGCCGCTTAGGCAATGAGGCACCGAAACCTGGGACTTTATGCTCAATCGCAGCTCCACAGTCGTCTACAACACTGCCCATGTCCATTCTAAACTGATAGAGTCGGGACGAATAGTACTCTCACATTCCAAGCTATGCGTGGTGTTTTCCAGGCGGTTCGGACACTCTAAACAGATCCCAAAATGTCGGCTAGGGTTCGTAGGACAAGTTCTGAAAATTTCAAGTCGTTGCCTCCAGCGGTCTGGACACGGTTCGTGAATGTCAGAAGTGCTATTTTAATGTCCAATATGCAAATCTTCGTCAATCTTTTCCTGCCTGCCAGAAACCCAATCACCGCCGATTTCTTTTCACTTTAAACTTCTGACGATTCTCTTAGGTTTAAAGGTTGTGTTGGGATCCCTGGGTGGCGGTCTTAAAGAAGCAGCTTCCATTTACAGAGAGGGGGGGGGGGGGGGGGGGAGGGCACTAATGGAGTCTGCGCCCATTCACGACATCTTTTTTCGAACTGGCTTGAAAAGGAAGGACCAAATTCAAACAGTTACCTTCTCTCTTCAAAACGCTATATCCCAACCAATTCTAGGCAGATTTCCATGAAATTTTCACTCGTTGTTCATGGATAGTTGCGGCATCACTTTCCATGAACAGCGACATTTCGTCACGTCGAATTCGAAAAGAGCTCATGCGCATGGATTTCTCTGAAAACATCTTGTAGATTTTAAGTAAAAATGGCCATTCGCACTTTTTGGTTTGAAATTGCAAGTTGCATGAATAAATATGCCTGTTAGCACATGTTAACCCTCTACAATCTGCCAGACATCAATATTCTGGATACATTTGAGATAAAATGGACCATTTTCAAATAGACAGAGCACTCAGTGGGTATGTGTCAAACAAACATAACTCCTTTTGTCGGTCATTAACTTGTGGGACGACGATATTGATATTAACCCACTCTACCGTTAATGATGGTTTTTACCAAAACAATTTTTTTTATCAAACTGAGTCATTTGAGACTGCTATAATCACCTTTCTCATAACATCAATGAAGGAACTTCAGTGAGACAGTTAAAAACAATTCATCAGACACTGTGGGGCACGAAAAATCAAGGAATCCCATCGGGAAAAGCCATGATTCTCCAGAATCATAAAGTCTAGTTTTATTATCAGTTCTGGTACGAATACGACAGTAGACTTCCAGGAACCAGTGTTGCCTGCTGTCAACTCTATGAGTTGATTACACGTGTGTTACGTGTTCTATACCTCCCAACCTTCATTTTGATGTATTATTTGTGTATTAATCTGAATTTTAGGAATATCAGAGGTGAGAATTTCAAAATAAACAAAATTCCATTCCTTTTGTGGCCCCTCAAGGGGACGTCCAACCTGACTTTGGTCAAATTTCATGTAATTTTCTTCCAAGTCTTCAAAAGACCCAAAATGAATAACCCCAATAAATTATATACCAAAATGCTTGGAATGAAACATAGCATATGTGGAAATTCGAATTTGCCATGGAACTTCTGACATGTGTAGATAGCACCACCTGAAAGTCTGCTATGGCATTAGTAAGAGAACAAATTTTTTACAATAAAATACCTCAAAATAAAATAACAGCTGTATTCTATAAATATTGAAGTACATACTCGAAGAAATCTTTTCCTAATTCATGAAAGTAATAAAGATTGAGACCAAATGTTATAAGTGGAGTGCTCACTGATTGAAGGCAGACATTTTCTTTTGTTCATGTTTTGCTTTGGAGGATTTCAACAAAGGTCAACTTGAAGGAGTCCGGTAGAAGAAGTATGGAAGGACAAAAGAGTGTCTCCCAATATAAAGATGTATGTGTCACTGTGGTGGTTTGGAAAGAAACTATGATATTCTCGTACGTAGAATGCACTGCAAAATCATACATTGTAGTTGAACAAATATATCTACAAACCCCTTGCACTACAACCCATTTTATCTCATGCATCATTTTGATAGTGATTAAATTGTTACAGTTGTCTGGTTTATCAATAAGTAACATAGCTTCTTTTACTCTTAGACACCAATATACTCATGCTATCTGTTGGAGAAGAAATAAGAGTAACTGTAACCTGTACATAGAAATACATTGTTATTCAAAACACTAGACATCAACCCTACATAACCATTATTGCCTGTACTTTTCCAAATTGGCATATTGAGAGCAGGAGGGCACATCCAATAGGTCTCCCATTCATAGGTGTTCACATATTTTATCAAGAACGCAGTACGCAAAGAAATCCCCAAAAGGTGACAAGTGAGCTCCATTTGGTAAAAAACTTCCAGGGGGTGGGGGGATGCCCATCTCGTGTATGTCTGTACCTTCGGCGCTCATGGCATATACCTTTTTCATCAAAGTTTAACTCTTTTTTCTTTTTGAAAATCCTGGCGTCACACATGCTTCAAACACTAATAGACAGGTGACCCTCCAAATAAGTGTACCTGCAAAAATCATATTACATTGCAAAACATTCTTTTTAGACTTTAACTTCTGAATCTTTCATGCTTCTTACTTCCAACTTTTACACTTAATTACCGATTCATGTATGAATAGAAAAACCCTGCAAACATCAACATGCTGAGTTCCAAAAGTCTCCATAACAGCTCCGATAAAAGTGTCCAACATCAGATTGGTGGCTTTACAGAATATTCATTAGCTTGTTGCTTGATAAGTAATAGAAACAAAATATTCACAAAAAATAATTTGTTGCAATTAATTCGAGGGTGTCAGCAGGCACTTTCCAACAAATTGTAACAAATCAACTAGTTATAAACAAAAGTTTCTAACTCGAAAGAGTGAAAAAGGACCATAACTCTGGAAAAAATCTGTGGAAGAAACGAACGCTACAGCAGCTACACGGGCATCGTTTCCCCATGATGCTCGATCACAACACCAAATATCATTCAAAGTGGAGTAGCAGTGGTTGAGATACAAGGGAGAATGTTGGGATGGATGAATGGACGGAGGTCTCCACGGAACTAGATACGCTTTTGACTTTCCAACTCCAAGTCCGGGGCATAATAATCACAACACACCCACCATATCAATTCATAATTTCAGTAAAATAAACAAGATTATCAATTTTAATTAATTTATAGATGATGGAAAAATATTTGGCTTCTGTCGTCTTCTCCTACTATTACCACAAACATCAGCAGGCAGTATGATGCTGACAAACGAAACTGAACCCGGAGGTCCATTGGTTTAAACTTGCCTTGTGCTTCTTGTGTTTCTATATGAAATCTGAGAGTAGTACCTTGGGTGATACCTCCACTACATGGGTGATTTAGTTACAGTCCACCCTCCATGTTCTGTAACCAAAATAGCATACAAGTACATGTATTGGAAATTCCAGGTGAAATTGCACTCCCAAGCAATCTGAGGAGGGCAATTGTTTTGCACTCCTTGATTTTCTAGATTGCCATTCCTGTCGGGGTGTCAGTTTTAGATTTGTTGTTGTCGATACGTAAAATATAAAACTGGATATTTAGGTCTGAAAACAAAAATATATCCAAATAAACATTTATGATAATCCTCATAGTTGTGTTGTACGAAAATATCATTTGATTGAAGGTCGAAATATATTTATCACAGAACTTCTGGCGTTCCATTTCCAATCCATGTTTTGTCTGTTACCAAAAGAGTTCAAAATAACAACAACGCTTTTAACTGTTCATCTGCAGTGTAATTTTGCAAGATCGTAAAATTAAATTTCTTTGTCACGCAATTATTGTCAAATAGATATATAACGATGTCATCGCTGTCGGCGTTAAGAAAAAACTTGTAATATGAAATTGGTATGAACGAAATGGCATGTCAACATGTTTCAACAACATAAACATTCCCTCGTGGATACCGAAATGAGTCCCGAGCGCTTAGATTAGATTAGATTAATTATTTAGCACAAATACACCAAACACAAGGCAGATTGCAAAAATACAAAATCATAGTAATACATACTCGCCCCAAAAAGAAAGTGTGCATTGCAGAAATTAATCAAACTCCAAAAAAATAATTTCGTAGGTGTAAAGAGTGTTAACCTGTTCATGAATAAGTTATATTGAACACAAAAACAGCTTTCCCCGTTAAAATTGCATTAACGTTAAATGACGTGCTGCACGTTTGTGAAAAGGCATGTTTTGCACGTGGAGAGTCTGAAAATTCATGCAGCAGTGTGAATCCTTGGGTATTTAAACACTAAAGTAAGGCCTTCCTATCGTTCACATTCAAACTTGCGCTGCTGTTGAAACGACTCCACATTAGCATGCCAAGATTGACAATGAATCAACGTCTCCTTGCCCTGGGTATGATTAGAGTTGGCAGAACACACAGAGAGGTTGCCCAGCATTTGAACTGCCACCGTAACACTGTAGACAGGCTAGTTCATCGACATGCACAACATGATGGCGTTCGAGACCGACCCCGCTCCGGGAGACCCCGAGTTACCACCCCTGCACAAGATCGGTATATCCGTGTCGTCCATCTCCGGAACCGGCAACAAACAGCAACGACGACAGCCAGGAACATCCCAAACCTGAGACGAATAGATCCTCAAACAGTAATCAACCGGCTGAGAGAATACGGCTTACGTCCTCGAAGACCTGCAATTCGTCCGATTTTGACGTTACGTCATCGTCGTGCTCGACTGCAGTGGTGTAGACAACATCTCAGGCATCTCTTACACTGGTGGCGACGTGTTTTATTCACAGATGAATGCCGTTTCCATCTTTCATCATCAGATGGCCGCCAGAGAGTGTACAGACGTCGAAACGAACACTACGCAGATCCATGTGTCGTGGAGCGAAACCGTTATGGGGGAGGGTCTCTCATGGTGTGGGGTGGCATCACTGCCCGTAACAGAACTGAGCTGGTCATTATTGATGGCAATCTCAATGCAGCCAGATATCGTGATGAAGTGCGTACACCTGTTGTTGTCCCATTTCCGCAACGTCACGGCCCCGGCGTCATTCTACAGCAGGACAACGCCCGACCCCACGCAGCTCATGTTGTTCAACAGTATCTGCAGCAACAACAAGTGGATGTTCTTCCCTGGCCCGCAAATTCGCCCGATATCTCACCCATTGAGCACGTATGGGACGAAATGAAACGTCAGCTACGCCGGCTTCCCCATGCACCGTCAACGCTTGTGGAACTCCAAAGACAGCTTATCAGAATATGGAACAACATCCCACAACACTGCCATGCTAACTTGTTCGCTTCCATGACGCGTAGATGCACATCAGTAGTCGATGCAGACGGAGGTCATACCAGATATTGAGTGTGTTACTTTTGTGTTTGACCCTTAGTGTCTTTGACTTTCCATGGCACCAAGAGTATTCGTCGTAGCGTAATGAAATTTCTCGTGTTGATCACAAATTGATTCATCTGTGATTGAATAAAATTTCCATGAATGAAAATGATATATACCTTTTTGTAGTGGTATTTTTTAGCATGCACACTTTCTTTTTTGGGAGAGTATATATATATAGACAGAACGCGATGTGTGTTTGAATCGGTGGGTATTTACATAACGAGTTGGAATGGCATAGTCATATTTCGCGGGAGCCGTATGCTCGAGCGAAATATGATTACGCCATTCCAACGAGTTATGTAAAACACCCACCGATTCAAACACCCATCACGTTCTGTGTTTATTACACAACCCATGCATTAAAATGCATTTAAATAAACAAATTTTAATTCCGATAATTAAACCCAAAGGTGAAGAGTTTGTTTTGACTGAAGCTGTACTGATCATATGGATCGACAAAAAAATCAAAACAACCTTTTCGGAACCAGTGTTTGTTGAAATTCCTATCGCTGTTTACTAACAGCAATAGCCACCAAATGGTTAGGCGTGAATGGGCTGGTGCCCATTCACGCCTAACCATTTGGTGGCTATTACTGTTTGTAAAAATATAAGAACAAATATGTGCAGATTTGCAAAACAACTGGGACGAACGTTTTTAAAAGAAGTTCGAAGCATGTTAAGCTGTACGAAGATTTACCGAAATAAAGTTGATAATTTAGATATAATGGGATCCACAAAACGTGACGGCAACGGGACTGGGTTAATGTTCTGGTTGAAATGATTGGGTTTTTTAAAAATATTATCTCATTTTGGGCTAATTTTTTGCGAACCGACTTTATTTTGCTTTGGACGTTTTCATTTTCACACTATGCGACAGACGGTCGATGAATGTATAACGAAATTTGGAAACTTTTCGAAGCGTAACTAAACGGTGCAGTAAAAAGTTCCGGCTTGTATATCACCCGTTGAATACAGAATCATTTATATCATAGCGGCGATTCCGTTGAATACAAGGGTTTAAAGTTTAATGGATGTGTAATAAATAGTGAATAATGTAATCCAAATATTCATGTACACAAAAACACATTCTATCATTAGATTTTCACTATATTATTCATTTACTGTAAAGTAATTCCCGTTGTTTAAAGAACTGCCGGATCTTATCACAGATAACATTGCATAATGATGGTATTTCGTTTTTCATAAGAAACACGAACCTATCCGAGCTAGACATTCCAGGAAATTGTGGACATTCGCATTCAATTTTCTGAAACCAATAGACCTGATCGCTTTGTACTCCCACCAATCCATTACAAAGTGTAACTTATCTTCTACGGCACCAGAATTGCATATGGGACACACCCTTTCGTTTACAGGTACAGGTGGGTGTACATGCCTACCTGATTCTATATGAAGTTTATGGTTGCTTATACGTGAGCGAGTAAATAGAATTCTCGTTTCTAATGAGATAAGGTTACAGACTGAATCTTTCCTTAAACCCCCTATATGTCCTCAATTTGTTTTACCACATTTTCTATTGTCATCATGAATGTCATTAAAAAAACCTCTCAATGTGAGCGTGTTCTAGGATATTACTGCAGCTTTTAAAGTCCAGCGTTCTACTGGAATCGTTTTCACTTTTTCGATTTCCAACAATAAACTGATATTTGAGTAATTTTGAATCGTTATTTGTGTAATTTTCATATTCTTTTTCCGCTTCACTTAGTAAAGTGGACGGGGTTAACTAATATAATTTCTCAACGTATCTCAGCATTTGAAGAAAGGCAGCGATGTGTAGACGGTTACGTCCAAGTTCGGCTCTTGCAACATGGTTCGACGATTTATTATTCACCCCCAGTAAGGTTTTACAACACTGAAGGTGAACATTTTCACATGGGTAATTATCATTGGGTACATTGTTGAATTCTGAAGCCCATATTTCGCTTCCGGAAGGCAGGATGGGTTTAATGAGTGAATCAAATAGTTTCAAGGATATGGGCACTGGCGGAAACCATTTGTTCTTAACCCTTTCCTAACGTAACGGCCAAAACCGGCCAGCGCTATTCTAAAAAATGACCAATTAATTTTCATTATTTTTTCATTTTTTTCGTTCCAACAAGGGGTCATAACCTATGTTTTTGAGACAAAAAAATGAACAAAATTATTTATTCAAGAATTATGTTTGCAAGTGTCGTCTGCTTTTCAGTCTAGGTAAAGAGGTAAACGTATTTTGTAAACTGTAGAGACCTTTTATGCCTTTAAGTCTCAACTCCTTCTGTGCTTTTTGCATTTTGCCATTGGCGGTAAACGATAAGCCCAAATATGTGTACTGTGAAGTGTACGGCAGCACCTCTGTACCGATATACAATTTAAGTGGATTTTTTATACTACGGGCGTGAAATGTCTTAAGTTTTGTGTTCTCGATATTTACGCCGATGGCATTTTTATAGTGTATTCGTCTAGTTTTTCTTGACATCGCTGGAGTCCACCAGCGGTGTCTGAAATTAGAGCTAAATTATCAACGAAAAGTAAATGGTTAATGCAGGTATTATTGATAGAAACAGAAGCGCAGTCTTTGTCCAAGTATGATTTTATGTCGTCAATGTAAATTTTAAACAATGTCGGGGAGATACCACAGCCTTGCCTCACGCCAATGGTAGATAAATAAGCTGGGCCTAGTCCGACGTTTGTTTTTACTTGATAATAGCTTGAATTGTATAAGGATTGAGTAAGTTTTAGCATTTTATCACATACACCAATATTTTGCAACTTTTCAAAGAGAATTTTTCAGTCGACAGTATCGAATGCTTTCCTAAAATCTACAAACGCCGTGTATAACGACTTTTTAATTTTTCTATATTTATTTACCACTGTCTTAAGTATAAAAGCACTATCAATTGTGCCGCGTCCCTTCCTGAACCCATACTGATTATCGCTGATGAGACAGTTGTCCTCCAGAAAGTTATTAATTCTTTTATTAATAACTTTGTTGAACAGCTTTCCCATCGCGTTGCTTACGGCTATTGCCCTGTAATTGTTAGGGTCATATCGGCCTCCTTTCTTGTATAATGTTGTGAGGACCGATTAACTCCACGTACTAGGATAATGACCTGAATCGAAGGCCACCTTCGTGCAACCTTGCCCGAATAGTCTGTGTCGAAACATTTACCCCGGATGCATTCTGAAGGTCATTGGGAAGCTAGATTGCTGTGTCAAAGCGGTTCCTACGGACCTGAATGATCAAAAACCGGTCTTCAGCTGCAGATGTTGCCCTCTCTGTGCCACCACCATGTCGTCTTACTGCTGTGGCATACTACTGAAATCTTGCTCATGCCCTGGTGATCAGCTTATGGTGTACATCAAGAGCTTCACCAGCCTGACGATGCGTAGCACCTTGCTCCACCATCCCATTTCTGCTTCAGACAAATGTCTTCTTACATTTGCATTCGCCACATTCAATCATCAAATCACAAGGGTTTGTGTTGAAATGAAGATTGAATACCCTACACATGTCATGTACATGTAGACAGTACACGAAAACATCATGAAAATCAAGGGGTACATGCTTTCCATGACTGTCACGAAAAGTCTGTCAAGAGAACTAATGTAAACACTGGGGACCATTTCAATACATTCCTCAATCATATCCACCAAAAATATCGCAAATATGTCACAAGCAAATTTCACAATGATGTGTCAAATTTGTGGTGCTTAGCAAACTTTGAGTAGAATAGATTAAACAACCTTGTAACATGATCTATAAGGTTAGGCAAGACTGTTGTCAAGAGCTAATTCGATATATTGTCGCAACCTGGTCCTTTTTTATTTTTCAATTGCTTGACTGCGTTCAGAATCTCAGTAGCAGTGAGTTTATCATTATTCGGGGGCTCATTTTAAAGAGTGGGTCCTTCCTGATCCTTCCCCATTCTTCGGATCACAAAGTAAAGACTTGACAATATCCACAGAGGTGTCTGGATCCAAGTAATTTTCTTCAGTATTGTTTTTGCAAATTTCCTGAATTTTGTGCCAATACGTTTCCGGATCCGATGTTGATAGTTTTTCCAAATGATCACAAATATTTTTGAAATATAATTTGAATTTTCGCTTAGTTGCCCTTTTGTACTCCTTTTTGGCCTTGACGAAATCACAAATTTTGGTTCTTATCATACTCTGCGAAAAATATAGGTTCTCTTTAGAACCAAAACTGGTTCTAACCTTGTCCCTGAGATGGAACCAGTTCTGTTTAAACAGAGTATTCATTTCAAATCAAATACATTTATAAAGATTAACATTAAATATTAACAGAAGTAAACATAAATTGAGGGGGTTTGAGTCGTAAGTTCAGAGCTTATACGATGTTGTCTCAAATCATTATTAAGCAAAGGAGATATGAACAGTTGGCATATCGAACCAGTTTTGATTCTCTACAGAACCAAAACTGGTTCGATATGCCAACTGTTCATATCTCCTTTGTTTCAAAATGTTTGGCGACTGCGATGAAAAAGCTCCAAGTTTAGTGTTGAATCTACTTCAGTTCATGTAATATTCTGTTAAAATTGAATGCTAATCTTGGTAAATTTATTTGATTTGAAATAAATACTGTTTAAACAGAGCTGGTTCCAACTCAGGGACAAGATTAGAACCAGTTTTGGTTCTAAAGAGAACCTATAGTTTTTGCAGTGTAGGGGTGCTCTTTAAGGAACTTTATGGCCCTCTCCATGCGGTTCTTAAAATGTTTACAGTCATTGTCGAACCATCTGTTTTTTGGTCGTTTCTTGGGCACGGGGCTCAAAATCGTTTTTGTGTCGGATTTATTTATGAAATCAAGCATATCCGTTAAGTCTTGTACTGCATTCTAAGCACCAACGACATTCTCGGTATATGCTTTCATTATGAGCTGCCCTTTTTTGGTTCTCATAGCAGGAGATGCTAGCGTATTCAAGGCCTTCGCGGCACTACCTTCGGTCCATTTCATTAATACTTTGGACTTTGCGTACGCATACTTTTCCCCTCGCCTAAAAAATGCGTTTGCCCCTGAATACTTTAAATGAAGGGTCAGTGACCGTCAGAATGCATCCGGGATAAATATTTCGACGCAGACTATCCGGACAAGGTTGCCCGAAGGTGGTCTCCGACCGAGAAGACTATGTATTTGCATTCCGCCGTCCCAGAGCCACCACCAGGCATGATATGAATGGGCCATGGACCACGTTGGATGGACCAGAGAAGATTGGCGACCTGTCCTTTTTACAGATGAGTCAAGGTACTGCCTAGAAGACACAGACAGGCGTTCTAGGGTATGGAGAAGACCAGGAGGGCGATTCCATGCAGCCAACATTGCTGAGCATGACCGCTATGGTGGAGGGTCAATCATGGTCTGAGCGGCATCAGCAGGGATGGACGTACAGAGCTCTGTGTCCTTGAACATGGTACATTGACTGCACAGCGGTATATTGATGAGATCCTGATGTCCACGTCAGATTGTATGCAGGTTAAGTGGGTGATAGATTCATTCTGATGAACGATAATGTGTCCTCTTGCCCATGCTGTCGGGGAATACCGACAGATGGAGGGGATTGGGCATATGGACTGGCCAGCAAGGTCCTCTGACCTCAATACAATCGAACATGTCTGGAATGAGTGCAGCTTGCAATTTCAGCCCGTCCAGTCTAGCCAAGAAGTGTCCCGCAGCTTGGTGCCATGCTGGTACAAGAATGGATCAAAATCCCACAAAGGACCACCAGGAGCCTGATTGGGAGCATGAGTTGCCAGTTCCATGGACGCTCGATCTGCTAGCATGCCTTTTTGGGGGCTTGTCGGTAGTCGAGTGGTCTATGGCGCTGGTCCAGTTTCGCTAGGCGATTGGTGCCGCAGAAGTGTACTCTCATCAAGGCAGTGGTTCGATCCCCATCGGCGTCAGAGTCTTTCATCCTAAAAAATGCATAACAGAAGTGCCGAATTCTGTATTCTGTACCGTAAGCAGGAAATTTGGAAAAGAGATTGATTCTCACTGATTTCATCTGCATTACATGGTATAATTCATTGTAAAAAACTAATTCTGGGGGATACCGAGTAATTTCGTGTGGACTGTGCCAGTTCCATGGACGCTCGATCTGCTAGCATGCCTTTTTTGGGGCTTGTCGGTAGTCGAGTGGTCTATGGCGCTGGTCCAGTTTCGCTAGGCGATTGGTGCCGCAGAAGTGTACTCTCATCAAGGCAGTGGTTCGATCCCCATCGGCGTCAGAGTCTTTCATCCTAAAAAATGCATAACAGAAGTGCCGAATTCTGTACCGTAAGCAGGAAATTTGGAAAAGAGATTGATTCTCACTGATTTCATCTGCATTACATGGTATAATTCATTGTAAAAAACTAATTCTAGGGGATACCGAGTAATTTCGTGTGGACTGTGCCAGTTCCATGGGCGCTCGATCTGGTCCAGTTTCGCTAGGCGATTGGTGCCGCAGAAGTGTACTCTCATCAAGGCAGTGGTTCGATCCCCATCGGCGTCAGAGTCTTTCATCCTAAAAAATGCATAACAGAAGTGCCGAATTCTGTATTCTGTACCGTAAGCAGGAAATTTGGAAAAGAGATTGATTCTCACTGATTTCATCTGCATTACATGGTATAATTCATTGTAAAAAACTAATTCTAGGGGATACCGAGTAATTTCGTGTGGACTGTGCCAGTTCCATGGACGCTCGATCTGCTAGCATGCCTTTTTTGGGGCTTGTCGGTAGTCGAGTGGTCTATGGCGCTGGTCCAGTTTCGCTAGGCGATTGGTGCCGCAGAAGTGTACTCTCATCAAGGCAGTGGTTCGATCCCCATCGGCGTCAGAGTCTTTCATCCTAAAAAATGCATAACAGAAGTGCCGAATTCTGTATTCTGTACCGTAAGCAGGAAATTTGGAAAAGAGATTGATTCTCACTGATTTCATCTGCATTACATGGTATAATTCATTGTAAAAAACTAATTCTGGGGGATACCGAGTAATTTCGTGTGGACTGTGCCAGTTCCATGGACGCTCGATCTGCTAGCATGCCTTTTTTGGGGCTTGTCGGTAGTCGAGTGGTCTATGGCGCTGGTCCAGTTTCGCTAGGCGATTGGTGCCGCAGAAGTGTACTCTCATCAATGCAGTGGTTCGATCCCCATCGGCGTCAGAGTCTTTCATATATATATATATATATATTTCCTTAAATTATCCGTAGTTTGTATTACTTAAATTATCTGGATTTTACATGTCTTAAAATTGCGTTCTAATCCCTTGTCCTCACACAAGGATGGAAAAGCCCATACCTGAGAGTCGTCAATGGATAAAAACGTTACAAAGACTATGAAGTAACTATGATTTTTCTCGAATCACGAAACTACCCCATCTGTGGGCGCAAACAGCCAAACATTTCATTTGTGACTCAGCCATCCATGAAATGTTTACCTCCCATCGTCCACCAACAAAGTAATTCCCTCGGCAAACAAATACATGCATCCCCCCCCACCAATATTAAACTATTTTATTGTTATTATGCTGTTTATTCTTTTAAAACTATGTAATGCAATTATAGGTCACACACTTGGTGTCGTGTTGAACTCATGAATAGTGAGGTTTCAAGTTGTTCAGTGACAAAAGAGGTCAACATTCCGTTCTGGAAACTGCCCGCCTGGCGTTTGGTGTAAGAATCCTGCTGTGCTGACAGCATCAGACTTCATTTGTGTTTCATCATTTCGTCGCGGCGCACATGGCGATCTATTACTCAGATGTCTCATCTGATCCCACGCGCATGTATGGAGTATGTTCGTTAGCTCTGTGATTTGGAGTTTCGCTATCACAGTAGTTCCAGCTGTGTAGGGCATATGTCATACGCTTCGCCAGTATCTTAATCCCTACGTTGTTGACATGCAATTGTAATTAAGCCATCGCTTGACACGAAGTCACTAGTGGTATCTGTATATGTGCATCCCATGCTCCCACAAGCATTCCTGTATCTTCTGTTTGTTTCTTTGATAAATGAGTCAACATAATTTTCACCCGAGGGTATCTCTCTTTGAGTAACTGAATGAGGACTGTTATTTTCTCTTCACTAGTTAAAACATGATGCCTACACGAGTTTATGCCAACATGCACAGTCACCTTAACAAGGGAAAAAAATCCGCATTTTGAAGCCAGCGGATTAAACCCTCGACACGTTGACCTGGCTGTACAATTTTCCGAACAATTTCTCCATGAAACGCCATTAATTTTGCGTCAGTACCCGTATCACTGAATCGCTAATAATAAGATGGTCAATCTTTTTAACTTGATGTTCAGCTCCTGTTGTACCCACAGCTTGGGATGCGTCAACGCCCGGTAACAGTGTAAATTTAGCGTTAGAAAGAGCAGTTTTATCTTCGCTCGCTGTGTTCA
The DNA here is from genome assembly GCA_031216915.1 of Pictodentalium vernedei. Classification (NCBI taxonomy): domain Eukaryota; kingdom Metazoa; phylum Mollusca; class Scaphopoda; order Dentaliida; family Dentaliidae; genus Pictodentalium; species Pictodentalium vernedei. The sequence goes on along the minus strand of CM062295.1, from coordinate 1,970,244 downwards.
CCGGCACTCTCAAGTTATCTCATACTTGAAATCTATTTTTGACAGGCACATTTGCTACCGGATGGGAATGATTCCGATTTATTTCACAGTGTTTATCATTTGACATATTTGGTATTCCTCTCCTTGGTGAGTTTGTTTTTTTCCCTCAGTGGTGAGTCATTTGTCATAGTGTTCAATGGAGGGGAATGCGATCTTTGGGTTACAATCTGCCAATTTCTACACTTCGATGAACTCATTAACTGAAGTAATTTTGGTTTTGTTCACACTATTTCTTGACTGCCTATCAAATTAGATTCAATCAACAAAAAAGTTATTATTGTTCTAAAATCGATCAGTTCTGGTAAAAGTCAACCTTCCCAGAAACTTACTACAGGAGGACGATTTATTTACTGGTGTTTTTAAGGTCACATATTTCTGCACAATGACTAACCATGGCCGTGACAGTTTTACGGGTGGGGAAAGCCGGAGAGAACCACCGAGGAACGGCGAGCAACTGTCAGATCCCCAACATACCAACTGCACACAAGCAGGGTTAGCATTGGTTGAAGACAGGTGCACCATCGACGTGCAGTACGCCTTAGTACACAAAGTCACCGTGCCCCACGTGGGCAATGAGGGTGAAGTGTCTTGCCCAAGGACACAATGCGGTTGCCGCAGGTGGGATTCGAACCGAGGACCTCACGCAGGAGGACGATAGTTTCAAAACAAATTGTGCAGAGTAAAATATAAAATGAACTGAAATTTGACAAAGAACCGCTATTATGTGCCTGATAATCTGCTATGGCATAAATAAGAGACCAAAACGTCGACAATAAAATACCTTAACCCTTTACCCAACGCAAACGATATCAAAATTTATTATTTTAAATATCAGTTTTTCAAATTTTTCAAAAAACTTCAACAAAACCATATTACGGGACCCCTCGTTGGAACGAGCTCGTTCCAACGAGGGGTCACATGATATTGTTTTGTTGCAATTTTTTGATAAATAATATTTTTTCAACTACTGAATTTGCATATTACGCGGACGGATGCGTCCGATTCGTTGTGTAAAGGGTTAAAATGACTATTGCAGTCTTTCTAGTACTGGGTGGCTCAGTAGGTAGAGGTGCAGGCTGCAGGCCGAGAGGTCCTCGGTTCGAATCCCACCCTCGGCAACCGTGTTGTGTCCTTGGGCAAGACACTTCATCTCCATTGCCCGCGTGGGGGCACGGTGGCGTTGTGTACTAAGGCGTACTGCACGTCGATGGTGCACTTGTCTTCAACCAATGTTAACCCTGCTTGTGTGGAGTTAGTATGTTGGGGAGCTGACAGTTGCTCGCCGTAGCTCGGTGGTTCTCTCCAGGTACTCCGACTTCCTCCACCCGTAGAACTGTCGTGATCATGATTAGCCGATGTGCATAAATATGTGACCTTAAACACCAATAAATAAATAAATTCTAGTACAGACTCGGGGAAACCTTTTTGTCATTTATGAGAAGAAAAGTAAAACAGATTGAACATCGATACACTCAAAACCAAATCAGTTGGTTCATACAAATTATCCTAACGTGGAACTGTAAGTTTTGATGGATTTTCCAATCACTGTTGCCTAAGTTCACTTCATTTATTTATTGGTGTTTAAGGTCATATACTTATGCACAATGGCTAATCATGACCGTGACAGTTTTACGGGTGGAGGAATCCGGAGAGATCCACCGAGCAACGACGAGCAGCTGTCAGCTGCCCAACATAGTAACACCGCACTGCAGCACAGGCAGGGTTAGATTGGTTGAAGACATGCGTACCATCGACGTGCAGTACGCCTCAGTACACGGCGTAGTCGTGCTCCCATGTGGACAATCGGGGTTAAGTGCCCTGCCCAAGGACACAACGCGGGAGTCTGAACTGATCGCACAGATGGTTACCCATCCGAGGATTAACCGGGCTAGACGCTGCTTAACTTTGGTGATCTGACGAGAACCGGTTACCGCAACGTCACCGCGCCCCTTAGTTCACTTTAGTTGAGCATTCAAATTGCAGCTGTCATAACTAAACACCAGAAATGACCCATATGATACAAATTAAATAAGTCGAATAATTTATTTCTTCCCTAGTTTACTAATGGAATCATTTTTGGTAAATTTGACAAGAATATTAAGGTGCTATATGAGTAATGGAAAACAATTAGCTCGAACATAGGTGACATGTTATTTTCGACGCCGTCAGAATATCTAAGAAATGTTTTTCGTTTTTAGGTGTTCCAAACATCGAAGCATAGTTCATAAATACGCATAAAAAAGTGTCAAATCATTATTTTGTTCACTTTTTTGATATCAAAAATAATCTATTACGTTGTTTAAGCTAACTTCCATTACTTAAACCAACTTCAACAGGATTATTATAATTACTGCAAAATGTTCACATTGCACGTTCTTCATTTTCCATTGATGACGTCATTTGTGCCTACATACCTGTTTCTCTCAACTATATGGAATTGATCCCTGCTGAATTTTTTATGACGACAAAATGTATATACCATAGAATGAAATCAGTTTTACTGCTCATACTTCTCAAGCATGGGAAAAAGATTTCTCCGAGTCTGTACTAGAAACACTGCAAAATACAAGCATTCAGTCATTTCAAGGTAGTATTTTGTCAAAATTGTGGTCTTTTACTTATGTCATAGCAGATTATCATACAGTGCTCCCAATCACATGACAGCAGTTCCTTGTCAAATTTCAGTTTCCACACGTTCTATGTTTCTTTCCAAATATTTTGGTTAAAAATTTACTGTAGTTATCTCTTTCTGACCATTTTTTGACTTTGGAGAAAATGTCCCGAAATTTGACAAAAGTTATGTTGGAAGACCCCTTAACCCTTTACCCAACGCTGACGATATCAAAATTTATTATTTTAAATATATTTTTTTTTAATTTTTCAAAAAATTTCAGCAAAACCATATCATGTGACCCCCTCATTGGAACGAGCTCAATGAGCTCGTTCCAATGAGGGGTCACATGATATGGTTTTGTTGAAATATTTTGGAAAAGTTAATTTTTTCAACAGCTCAGTTTGCATATTACGCGGGCGGATGCGGCCGATTCGTTAGGTAAAGGGTTAAAAGTCAAATTTCTTGTTGAAAACTATAGATTTCAGGAAATATTTACAATAAATATAAACAAAATGTCACTCAAATCTTATCCAGTGAGTTTATTTAATCGCAATACCTTCCATTTTAGACGTTGGGTAAAAACCTTGCTACACAAACCTTTTAATGTGTTATGGGAGTAGAGAAAATTTGTTTACTTTGAAATGCCCACCTCAGATATTTCATAAATTCAAATTAAATATACACAAATTATACATCAAAATGAAGGTTGTGATGTATAGACCACGAAACACAAATGTAGTCAACTCACAGGCACCACTGGTTCCTGGAAGTCTTCTACCGTATTCGTACCAGAACTGATAATAAAATAATAATTCATGAGAACAACAAGTGGCTGAGTGTGCTCCAGATATCCAAGAATATTTTGATGTATAATTTTTGTACATTTAATTTGAAGTTATGGAATATCAGAGGTTGGAATTTCATCATTTACTCCTGAAAAGTTGCTGTAATCAAGTCCTTATAATGACCCTAGTTCAGGCATATCAAATTACCGCCGGTACCAACATAATCGTTACCTGGACCTGACCGGTACCGGCATTGGAACAAATCAACATTTGGATGACATATCGCATTCAGATGGCAGAAATTCGCATTCAAACCGCGCTAGTCCCCAAGATCGCAAGACAAACATGGCATCGTCCAATTATTCTGCGGCGACATCAAAGTAATCATAAAGCACGAAGATCGTGCTTTATGATGTTACATGTACCACAGAATAATTTCTTTGAAGTAGCCGATGCTACGTGCCGCCAGAGTCTTTGATGCGACGTATGAAAAGTCAAAATGGTCGGCGATATCGTGGTCATGGTGCAGACAGAACATGCGCCTGTAGAGTGTTTTGATATGTTCATTCACAAATAAGTTAAAAGTATGTCATGCAAGTGTATCATACACGATTACCAGCCTGTTTACCCTCGTTCAGTTAGGAATTTCCCCTAAAAATAATTTTGTCCCGACACCGGCGGGACAAAAGCTTCAGTACCGGTACCGGTTGGAGCATAAGGGAATCGGCGGTACCGGTGTACCGGTTGACATGCCTGCTCTAGTTGCACGATTTTCTTGTGCGCTATATTTTATTTTCGGACACCCATCAGTAATCAGCAGCCCACTATGAAGAGAGGCCTACAACGGAACCAATAAAGGCTGATGCCTAACATCATTGCACCCATCATTGTTTACTAAATCACAGTGGAGTGGGGACTATTGCTACATTTTTATCCCACTCCCAGGAACGTCGTATGTTTGGTCAAGATTGCGAAATTCATTGAAACCATTCAACTTGTTTTCCTTTTCCCAAGTAGAAATGATGACCTCAAAATATCCAAGGACAACTGCTACAAACTCGCCTGGCTCAGATTTTAGGAGAGTTCATCTTTATGCTCCATGAAGGTTTTTCGGTTGAGCATATAGTCACCACTTTGTCCGTCCGTTCGTCTGTCGTAACTTTGCCCCGTCTATAAAACATTTGGCCAAAAGTTGTTCTCAGGAAATATTATTGTATTACCAGTTCTGGTACGAATACGATAGCAGACTTCCAGGAACCAGTGGTGCCTGTTGTCAACTCTATGTGTTGATTTCATATATTTCCTGTGTTCTATACCTACCCACCTTCATTTTGATGAATAATTTGTGTATATTTAGTTTGAATTTAGGGAATATCAGAGGTGAGATTTTCAAAATAAAGAAAATTCCATTACTTAAAAAGCACCTCAATGGACAGGTTTTGTTAATACTTCACCCAATCCTCAATCATCGCGCAAATACTTTGTTTTGACATTGTTTCTGCTATCACGACAGACACAAAACAACAATTTATTTATTGATGTGTGTACAGTTTGTTTTCACATAACACATTGAACACGAGAGGCTCTTTGTTTCCGGACCAAGGACATTCTAGGTTATAATGTCATTAAGTTTGATGGCAACTAAGTAAATGTATTAGGTTGACTAATCAAGGCTGCACGTTGAAAATATTAATTGGTCTACCCCCAGATAATTAATATGGATTCTTCTAATTTCTGCCATTGAACTGACGTGGATGATACCATCAGAGTTTAAAGGGTTAAAATTTATTTTATTTTATTTTATTTTATTTTATTTAATTTTATTCCTTTTTGATAGAATTTCTTCCTATTGTTCTACCAACTATCGCTATCATGACATGCTTTTTGGTCTCCTCATGTTTTCGAAGCAGCTGGTAAATATCTTCTCGCTTTCTGACTGCCATACAGTACGAGGAGCGTGTATTATCACTTAATCACCCGCAGAGTAGAGATTCCACCCAAGTAATAATTGCAAATCTGTTGCATAACAAGCACATGCAAAGTTTCAGCCAATGGACCTCCGGGTTAAACCCGGAGGTCCATTGGCTGAAACATTGCCTGTGTTTTTTGTCGATATGTACACAATTTGAAAGTTATAGTTTGGGTGATAACTCCACTCCGCGGGTGATTTAGTTAAAATCCACTCTCCACGTATAGGTATTATATAAATGAGGAGTGTGTGATTCCTTCCGTATCCATGTCCAGCTACCACATTTCCATCGCATGGGCGTGGATACCAATCTTGAGATGGGTATATCTGCGAGTTTATTATAATATATATGTCTGAATGAACACTTGATACACTGAACTTAACATGCAAACCATTTCGTTATATACTATTAAAAAAAGTAGGGGATATTTGATAAAAGTAAGATACATGAAGAAATATGTGCTATTAAAAAAAAGTAGGGGATATTTGATAAAAGTAAGATACATGAAGAAATATATACTAATAAAAAAAGTAGGGGATAGTTGATAAAAGTGAGATCTTTGAAGAAATATATACTAATAAAAAAAGTAGGGGATAGTTGATAAAAGTGAGATATATGAAGAAATATATTTATATTTTCATCATAAAGACAGTTGAGGCATTGCACTGTGACATTTGGTGAATGTTTTCAGCGATAGTTGGGAGTCTGACAAGCACACATTCCACGCACTGAGCTGTAGAAGACATGGACGGTTAGTCAGAGAATTTACCACATTCAGTCCAAGACCTCTGTACCTTGTAAATTCTCCCCGGTTCGCGAGACAAGCGAGGATCCGACGTGGCATACTCCTCACCAAACGTCCAATATCAGCTTGACTGATGTTATTCCATGTTTCCTGCTGTGCAGGGGTGAGTTCGTGGACATTGGTAGGGGGCTGTTGGCGTTGTCGTAGGCGCATGCCAAGCATATTCCAGACGTGCTCGATTGGTGAAAGGTCTGGACTTAGTGCTGGCCATGGCAATGTAGTGATGTTCTGACCTGGAGGAACTCTGTAGCGACACGGGCCCTGTGTGCTCTTGTATTGTCATTTTGGAAAATGAATCTACAGCCGTGACGTCGCGCAAATGGCCCCACATGAGCTGCTAACATGTTGTCACGGTATTACTGCCCTGTGACACGCCCTTCGATGACATGTAATGCTAGTCTGCTTGTTATGGTTATGCCTACCCACACCATAACCGATCCACCACCAAAACGATCGTGCTGCCTAACGGTTACGTCATGGTATCGTTCGTTCCGCCGCCGCCACACTCTGTTTCGCCTGTCGTGGTAGTCGAGAGTGGACCTCGATTCATCGGAAAACATGACGTTGCTCCACCGATGACTGTCCCAGCGCTGTCGTGCTCCACACCAATTACGCCTTGCTGCGATGTGACGTTCAGTCAAACTTGTAATTATTCGAGGTCGCCGAGCGCACAAATTCCAGCTGTGCAGATGATTTCGGATCGTCTGACCACTGACTCGCACAGCGGTCGCTCAGTGCAGCTGCTGGCCAATTTCTGAGGCACTGACGGTTACGTAATGTTGTAGTTCGGATGAAACGATCCTGGTTAGCAGCTGTCGACCTTTTGTCATCAACATTGATAATACAATAAAATTTCCTGAGAACAACTTGTGGGAAAATGTGCTTCACATATTCATGTAACAGTTGGTTTGTTTTATCAGATGTTATACACAACGCTACATCATTCCTTTTCGTTGAGATCTCTATAAAGGTTTTTATTATTTTAAAAAATATTGACATTCCACCCTATACTCCAAGAATTTTAACTCCACGGCACGCCATATCCCACCCTGTATAGTTAACTTTAACTATATTGTAGTTAACCCCACGGCACGCCATATCCCACCCTGTATAGTCAACTTTTAACTATATTGTAGTTAACTCCACGGCACGCCATATCCCATCCTGTATTGTCAACCTTAACTATAGTGTCGTTAACCCCACGGCACGCCATATCCCACCCTGTATAGTCAACTTTAACTACAGTTTAGTAGTAGAACAATTTTAACCCCACGGCACATCCATATCCCACCCTGTAAAGTCAACTTTAACTATAGTGTAGATAACCCCATGACATGCCATATCACACTCTGTATAGTCAACTTTAACTATAGTGTAATTAACCCCACGGCACGCCATATCCCACCCGGTATAGTCAACTTTAACTATAGTTTAGTAGTAGAACAATTTTAACCCCACGTCACGCCATATCCCACCCTGTATAGTCAACTTTAACTATAGTGTAGTTAACCCCCACGGCACGCCATATCCCATCCTGTATAGTCAACTTTAACTATAGTTTAGTAGTAGAACAATTTTACCCGGGGAAAATTGGTTCAAAACGACTTTGATGCCCTTTGACGCGACATGTCAGGCGGCAAGTCTTTCCAACCCTCCTTCCTTGAATAACATATCCAAAATCCACATTGTTGAAAATGTTTGGGCAACATACTTTCCAAGATGTCCTCCTGAATCGTCAGTTATTTATTTATTTATTTATTTATTTATTTATTTATTAGGGTTTAACGACACATTAACAGCCAGGGTCATATCTTGTCGGTGACAGTTTGACGGGTGGAGGAAGCCGGAGTACCCGGAGAGAACCACCGAGCAACGACGAGCAGCTGTCAGCTCTCCAACATCGTAACTCTGAACTCTGCACCGCGGCACAGGCAGGGTTAGATTGGTTGAAGACACGCGCGCCATCGACGTGCAGTACGTCTTAGTACACAGCGTCACCGTGCCCCCATGTAGGCAATCGGAGTTAAGTGCCTTGCCCAAGGACACAACGCGGGAGCACGAATCAGTCGCTGAAATGGTCACCCATCCAACTACTAACCGCGCTCGACGTTGCTTAACTTCAGTGATCTGACGAGAACCGGTGACCGCGACGCCACCGCGCCCCCAATCGTCAGTTCAATTTACACAAATCGACAACAACGGACGTCTCAAATGAACACGGAGAATTATTAATATTCTACGAAGTTACAGTCTCCAAATCACTCTACTGTGTAGACACGAGCCGCAACACAAATATCCAAAATGGCTACCAAGATGACCGCCAAAATCATCGTAAAAATACACTAATGTTGGAAAGTACGCACAAGATCTAACATATAGGTATCTGTGGAATAGTATACCGAATCTTTGTTCGTTTCCATTACAGGCCTGGCATATACAATACAGTCGCCGTGGTCACTTTCCACGGGTGGACAATATTTCCAAGGACTCAATAATATTAGATTCCAAACACCAATTATAGGAATAATCATCAAAAATTTAATTAATGAAGCACTACATGTAGGTACAACCCAGTGCTTCATTAATTAAAATTTTGCTGCTGATGGTTTTTATTACAGGGTAAATGCATGCGTGGGCATCACTGCCCATTCGTGGATTATGACCAATCCACGGCGACTGTACTGTAGTAAACCGAGGAATTAGAGAACGCAAAACATAGTTTCAGCATATACTGTGATCAAAAATTGGAAAGGTGCGCCATATTAGTTACAGTTAAAACTAGAAGTCCTGTCATGAACTGTGCGCTTATCTAGGCTTAATTGCTCGTAGGAATTGCGCGAATTGCCCTATCGAAGGACATCCAAAGCACAACAGGTTCAGCTGGTTAATCATAGCAAACACGGGCAATGTTTCAGCCAATGGACCTCCGGGTTGCTCGGAGATCCATTGGCTGAAACATTGCTTGCGCACAGGCCAAATGTACAGAATTTGATAGCCTTACTATGGTCATAACGCGTATATTAACGCTCAGATCGACGTGCTATTTGTGCGCATATCATAACAGGACTTCTAATTTTAACTGCATACAAACCTGCACCCACTATTACATTAGAAATGAATGAAAGCAAAATTAAAGTTCTCATTGCAGACCTACATTCTCAAAAACAGCTATAAACTTCCAAATGATTTTATGTTTTGTCATTTTCTACAACTTCCTTCTCAAAGGTGATAGAGTAAGCATTGTAGCAACCTTCGCCCCTGCAATCCTCGCAGCTGCCCACACATTTCAGACCACTTTCGATATCTGCATTAGTGTGTTCCGCATGGGTTGTTACCTTACACCTTACATTTGAATGTATTAATTTCAAAAGTTTATCGGGAGCTGCTTCAATGTCTGTTATAATTGGGAGTTAACTGTCTGCCATCGAGTTTCTAACCCTACAACATTGGGTTCAGAGCGTCATTGGTCAGTGTCTTCCGTACAAAATCTGGCGGGGCACTCTCAAACTGCGAAAATCTACAGCTCTTTCTGTTGGTGGTAGTTTTGGAGCTCGATTGATGTTCTGAATGAAACCATTCCCATGAATTTCACAAACCTCAAATTGTCCTGGGATTCTGTAGTCTTTACACCATATAGAATTGTAAACAGCCTAATATCAGCAACACTGACTTGATCTGGTGTTACAGTAGTGTCACAAATGTGATTTGAAATCTCTTGGATATCAGTTCAAGGAGGTTAGTTTTCCCTCGCCCATATGTGGCAGATGTTGTGTCACAGCCTCTCCATGTATAAGCAAACAGAATATGTGCTTTTATCTAACAATCATATAGATTTTGGCCCAAAAACCACGAGAAACGGTACGTATCACATAATGTGTTCCGATTCCGTATCATATAGACGACTCATTCTGATTCCGTATCATATAAACAACTCGTTTCCGGTAGCGCTACGGGCTATCATAACAGGCGCATGGATACATTCTATGTGCGTTTCAGTAATCGACCAAACATTATGTCCCAAAAATGTTTAAAAATAATTTAACACTTTACCTAACATTGGGGGCGCGGTGGCTCAGTAGGTAGAGATGCAGGCTGCAAGCCGAGAGGTCCTCGGTTCGAATCCCACCTGCGGCAACCTCGTTGTGTCCTTGGGCAAGACACTTCACCCCGATTGCCTACATGGGGGCACGATGACGCTGTGTACTGAGGCGTACTGCACGTCGATGGTGCGCATGTCTTCAACCAATCTAACCCTGCCTGTGCTGTGGTGCAGAGCTCAGAGTTACGATGTTGGAGAGCTGACAGCTGCTCGTCGTTGCTCGGTGGTTCTCTCCGGGTACTCCGGCTTCCTCCATCCGTAAAACTGTCACGGTCACGATTAGCCATTGTGCATAAGTATGTGACCTTAAACACCAATAAATAAATAAATAAATTTACCTAACATTAAAAGCAGACGACAGTTGCAAAAAAGACTTTGAATAACTAATTTTTTTCATTTTTTATCTCAAAAACATAGGTTATGACCCCTCGTTGGAACGAGCTCGACGAGCTCGTTCCAACGAGGGGTCATAACCTATGTGTTCCAACGAGGGGTCATAACCTATGTTTTTGAGACAAAAAATGAAAAAATAATGAAAATTAATTGACGATTTTTTGAGAATAGCATTGGTTGTTAGATTGGGTAAAGGGTTAAGATTTCATCTGTTTATGTGACAGAATTGTTAGATAAATGAATTATCATGATAATGTGCATGTCCTTTGATTTGTATCAGATTCTCGGTGGTGTCCAAAGATGGGATCACAACTCGCGGGCAAAGCCAGCTCGTTGAGATTCCATTCTGGACACAACCTCGAATCTGATACAAATCACAGGACATGCACATTATCATAATAATCTGTATTTATCAATTTAACAACTTTCTTCACGACCTCTCTGATATTTCGTAGTGTGGAAGCTTTCTGTGAAGACAGGCTGGTGTCAGATTGGAAGTGGATACCGGCACAACGTCGCCTGAGTGCTAGAATATCCCATGTCCCATAGGGGACATAGTACCCCCATAAGGGACATGGTACTCCCATAGGGGGCATAGTACTCCCATAGGGGACATAGTACTCCCATGGGGAACATGGTACTCTCATAGGGGACATAGTACTCCCATAGGGGACATGGGACATTCTAGCACCCAGGCGACGACAAGCTTTTCCAGCCCTCCTTCCATGCTCATGGTCTTTCGTGGATGGACATTCACCATAGCCTTCAAACACATTGTACGCAATACTTCACATATGTCACGGATTGTTCTGTTATCCCATTATATGTTGACTTTTTATACCATTTCACTCGGTGAAGTAAAGCTCCACCGTCAACAACAATGGCTGAATTGCCCTGTGGGTCACAGACTTCAACAGATTCTGTCACGGTCTGTGTCAGATGAGTTTTCGTGGGTTTTCACGGGCAGACATATGGGGTTTAGGTGGCTATTTGTTGGTAGAAATGGGGGTTATGTGACTACCGCAATTTATGTGACTAGTCACATAGTTAAATGTCATTATTCTAGGGTGGGGTTTAGAGTGAGGGTGGAGTGGGGTTTGGGTCAGTAAAGGGTAGGGTTAGGGTTTGCTACCACCCCAAAAAATTTTCACCCAAAAAGTTGTTTTAATACAATGGACATGCATTTTAGTTGAAATAGAATAGGAATATACTGAATTTTCATTAGTCTAGTGTGGGGTTTAGAATTGGGGTGGGGGGAGTAGGGTTAGGGTCAGTAAAGGGCAGGATCAGGGTTTGCAACCACCCCAAAAATATTCCCCAAAATCACTTGTTTTAATATAATGGACATGCATTTTTCATTGTAGTCCCATAAAAATAGCCACATAACTACCAATTGTTAGAACGTCCGCGGCATTGTCCCTAACCCTTTGACCGGAGAGGTCTCTTTTCCACCCGGGAACAGGATACGTCATAATATCATTAGGTAGGATTGTTGCAAAGCAAATGTGTGTGGTTGATTGATTAATATTTTCAACGTGCAGCCCCAAGGCTGCACGTTGAAAATATTAATTGATCTACAACCAAATAACGAATATGGACTCTTCCGATTGCTGCCAGTGAAGTGATACGGAATATACCACCAGGATTCAAGGAGTTAAAAAGTGTGGTGAGAATTGGGGTGAGCAAAATTGCCAAGTATTCAGTCATATTGTCTTCCCTTTGAACAATGGCTGACAGACGAGAAAATAAGGTAAGAGGGTTGAAGTAAACCTTCTGACTATAAATTTTAACTCCAAGCTGGAGGCTATCCAAAGATATGGCTTTTGTAGTATTCCTTATTGAACCCTCGGCAAAACTTTTGTTGTGTAAAGTAATCTGATTTTGTGAACGAACACTCTCAAAAATATACCGTCACGCAATATCCAAAAGTAATCTACTTTGTATGTTTTAATTTCTGATATCTATGTACATATTTATTTATTTATTTATTTATTTATTTAATGGGGTTTAACGACACTTTTGGCAGCCAGAGTCACCTCGTGTTGGACAGTTTTACCGGTGGAGGAAGCCGGAGTACCCGGAGAGAACCACCGGGCAACGGCGAGCAACTGTCAGACTCCCCAACGTTCTAATTCCACACAATCAGGGTTAGCATTGGTTGAAGGCAAGTGCACCATCGACGTGCAGTACGCCTTAGTACACAAAGCCACCGTGCCCCCACGTGGGCAATTGGCATGAAGTGTCTTTCTCAAGGACACAACACGGTTGCCGCAGGTTGGATTCGAACCGAGGAACTCTCAGCTTGCAGCCTGCGTCTCTACCTACTGAACCACCGCGCTCCCCACGCTGTACATATAGGCCTAGTTAAAGATGACTATACAGGGTCGGATGTGGGGTGGGAGTTGGGATAATAATTCTCGGAGAGTAGGGTGGAGTGTCAATATATTCCATGCAAAACTATAAAAAACTTTTTAGAGAACTCAATGAAAAAGAATGATGTGGTGTTGTGTATAATGTCTAACAAACAAAACAATAACCACACGAACACATGGTATCATAGGCAAAATTGACATATTCCGTCCAAAAACAGGCCTTTATTTCAATTGCCTGTAGAAAGTCTTCACCAAGATGAATTTAGATGGCACCAAAATCGTTTTTTTACCATTTTTGTCCGTGTAAAATTGTTCTACGACTCCACTACACTGCAAAAAATATAGGTTCTCTTTAGAACCAAAACTGGTTCTAATCTTGTCCATGAGATGGAACCAGTTCTGTTTAAACAGTATTTACTTCAAATCAAATAAATTTACCAAGATTAGTAGGATTCAGTTTTAAAAGAATATTACATGAACTGAAGTAGATTCAGCAGTAAACTTGGAGCTTATTCAACGCAGTCGCCAAACATTTTGAAACAAAGGAGATATGAACAGTTGGCATATCGAACCAGTTTTGGTTATGAACAGTTGGCATATCGAACCAGTTTTGGTTCTGTATAGAACCAAAACTGGTTCGATATGCCAACTGTTCATATCTCCTTTGCTTAAAAATGATTTGAGACAACCTCGTATAAGCTCTAAACTTACGGCTGAAACCCCCTCAATTTATGTTTAATTATGTTAATATTTAATGTTAATCTTTATAAATTTATTTGATTTGAAATGAATACGTTTTAAACAGAACTGGTTCCATCTCAGGGACAATATTAGAACCAGTTTGGGTTCTAAAGAGAACCTATATTTTTTGCAGTGAAGTTTTGCTTTCGGCATTTCTTCACAGTCAAACAAAATATTCAATGCAAGTTTTTCATTTTTTCATTTGATTTGTAATTGTCCCAACGGGATGATCGCTGAATATTTTGGTTTAACTATGTCGTTGATATTTCTTACGAAGCCTGTTTTTAAAATTAGAGAATTAAAAGTAACTTTTTCACTTCAGAATTACTTGTTCGACTCTTCCTTTATCATAGAGATGTTAAACAAATTACATTGATCCAACAGACATACAACGTTAAGATCCTTAGTAATTCATTTGTATATTTTGGCACTGTAACATCTGGTGGAAATCTGGGGTAAGATAGCACTTAACCCTTTGAACTCGTAAGACCGATTTTTCGGTCCAAGACATAATTTTGTCCAATTTTGTCTTGTTATAAGTGATATATACACGGGACATTGATGATATAGAGAGTAATCAATTTGTTTTGAGCGTTACGGTAAATAATTCATCTCGAGACGGGACTGTTTCGTAAATCACTCGATGAATTATTTACCGTAACGCTCAAAACAAATTGATTACTCTGTTTATTACATGACATTTGAAATAAAGAGGTCTTTTACTATAATAATTCAACCCAAACTATTGTCAGATATGATCCAATTTAGTGTAAACACGGAAACATTTCTAGAATTAGCAGGAAGGAAATACGAAATAGTCCTGTCTCGAGGCGAATTATATACCGTAACTTGCCGTAAGAATGGGTCACTCTCTTTAGTAAATGACATTTTAGACCAAAATGTCTTTCATTAAAAATAATTCAACACAAAATATTCGCAAATGCAACTCTGAAATACTTCTGAAATTAGCGCGTATGAATACATCACTTTCTGTGTCAAATCTTCGATTGGAAATGGCCCAGTTTTATTTTTGTGACTTTCGTTCGGTATTTTACTATTTTATGTGGCGTTCCAGCCTCATTTGGGGAATGGCATTCAGCCATAAGATAAACATTTCTATTTGGATTTTGTCAACTGTGCTAACGAACCTGTTCATAGAGGAAAGAAAGGATTTTTAAAAATATTCACAAGGAAAATTCATTTTAATTAACTGATATGGAACTGGAAAACAAAACATCAACAAATCGGTGGGGGCGTGGCTTATATACGTCAGTCGTTCCAAAGTTACTATTGAAGTGACATAATTCACTCGTGACATTACCACTTTTTAATCAACATTAAATTCAATGCAAAACGAACTGAGGGATGTAATAAAAGTGATATATACACGGGACATTGATGATAAAATAATAACCGCAGTCTGCAGCCAGTTATTATTTTATACTCTCTGTATATTGATTTTGGACTGGCCCATCTCACAGAAGTGTACACAATGGCGATACCATTCCAGGAAATCATGGTTACAAGGGTTAATAGTGAGAGTTATCTAATTTGTTTTCGTTATTTGACATCGTAATCGGGACACCGTTACATCATCAGATCGAGATTTCATAAATAAAATATTTTTAAATCAAGTCCGAATAATAAAATAAATAATGATAAAAACACAAAAGAGCACCTGAGTTGTGATCCTATCGAAATTTTTGTAACGTGGAAGAAGATGCGAAGTACAGTATGGCCGCCATAGACTGGTCACCTCCCACGGACGCAATAATATTAGATTCCAAACACTAATTACAGGAATAATCATCAAAAATTTAACTAATGAATCAACGGGTTGTGCGGTAGGCGTATTAATTCAGTATGACCGCCGTAGACTAGGCACTTCCCACTGGAGGGCAATATCTCCACGGATGCAAGCAATAATATTAGATGCCAAAAACAAATTCTGGGAATAATCATCAAATATTTAATTAATGAAGCACCGGGTAGAACCCAGGAACAACCCGGTATAACCCGGTAGAACCCGGTGCTTCATTAATTAAAATTTTGATGATGATGCTTTTTATTACCTGGCAAACGCATGCGTGGACATCACTGCCAGATTACGACCAGTCCATGGCGACT
This sequence comes from Pictodentalium vernedei, assembly GCA_031216915.1. NCBI lineage: Eukaryota > Metazoa > Mollusca > Scaphopoda > Dentaliida > Dentaliidae > Pictodentalium > Pictodentalium vernedei. Next base: position 1,954,299 of record CM062295.1, on the reverse strand, counting down.
TTTTTTTCTCTTGGAAGAGAATATTTGATCATATTTTGTAGAGAATTCATTATATGACAAAAAACTTTTGTTTTCATTTAATAAATCATTCACAAAATAAACACCTACCTTGCACCAGTGCTGGTTGAAAATTGTTTTGTGGTTGCTTTTATATGGTTGTTGTAAAAGATTGTTTGTGAAAAGATTTCATCTGGGGTTGTGGCGGCGTAATTGTTGAGCAATGACCAAGCTTCCAGAACACTTTTCCAGAAATTATTTGTGTGGTTCCCAACTATTCGTAAACCTTCTTTGTTTAAGTACCATATTTTAAAGCTCTCAAATTTTTCAAATTGATCTAATGCAAGAGTTTTCCACGGGGCCATTACGCTCGGGTCTATAAGTTTTTTAATCCATGGTAGTTTTAAGGAGCGACAATAGCTTTTTATATGGGGACATTTTAGACCACCATTTTCTATCATATTGATATTGATTTCGCGTTTAACTTTATCGTTTTTACCGGACCACAAAAAATTGAAAAAATAGGTTTGAATCTTTTTAACGTCTCCTCGTTTGGATCTGGAAGGACCGATAAGCAATGAATTAGTATTGGTAGGGCAAGTGTTTTTATAACTACACATTTACCTATCAGAGTAATATTTCTAAAAGGCCAGTCATTTAACAGTTTCTCAATGCTTTTTAATTTCTTTAAGAAATTGCATTGTGTGTAGTTTTCCTGGAATAGATTGTATTCAATACCTAATATTGTAAATATGTTACTAAGATTCCAAGTCAGCTCTTCTCTTGTTTGGATTTCTTCGCCACAACCCCGTTTCGATCCAATCCATGGCGACTTACTGTAAGTTAGACACAGGAGGAGTTAGGTTATGACCATCAGGCGGAAGATATTTTGTATTGAGAATATTTGAGAAGCAACACGAACGACATATAATAAGCCATTAACTGCTACTAGTTACTTCATTATCTCCAGCGTCATTCATCACTCAAACTTGTCCCCGATGGCTTTCTAACCAATCTGTCTTGATTCGCTTTCATTAAATCAAAGAATTAGTGGTTTTCATCATTGTGGCCCGTCAGCCATACATTGATTAAATGAAAGACATACACCACGGATTAAATTGGTGATATAATACGTATATTGTGTTTGTATTGAATGTTATCGATAGAAGATACAGCTATAACTTTGTACAACTTACCACCTTTTCATGTGTTATATTTACGGGAGGGTTCCAGAAGCATTTTAGTGGTTGTCTGTCTTTTTTTTTGGGGGGGGGGGGGGTGGGGGGTTGGAGATGGGGCCATTTGTTTATGTATGAGTAGTAGAGATGTAGTTTTCACCTCATATTTGTAGGAGAGAGGACGGATTTGGGACATCCGTCACATGTAATGCTTACGTCATAGTAGCCAACATTACCAGCCATGTTGTGAGGCCATTGTCATGTGATACGTTGTGGTAGAGCGCTCGCGTTGCGTATATTGTGTGGGGGTTACGAGTTTCCGTCGTTACGTTCTGCCACTGGAGGGCGTCAGCTCAGTTTCTATGATGGGCGCCGTTACGATGCATTTGAAAGTCCCATGACAGTGTTGGGATGTTTTGAGGGCACGTTCGATTCGATGTGAGCTTGTCAGATCATCGAAAACAACCCGACATTTACCAAATATACCTCAAATGGACCCCAAAACCTGCTGTCTATCCTCGGATGTTTTTCCTTTTCGGAATCTTGGTGGCGTGTTGTGCTACCGGGCCAGAAAGGTAACTAAATGGAATTCTTTTGTTCTCCCTTACATTTGATGCACGATTGGAAGCGGGGCACCTTATGAATGTAACTGATCTCATCACCTCATCATATTTGATGCACGATTGGAAGCGGGACACCTTATGAATGTAACTGATCTCATCACCTCATCATATTTGATCCAAGCTGTGACGTTTGACACAGTTGTAACCGTTTGAATAGGGCGGGTGTACATTTTTGCGTAATTCAAAACTCGATAGTGCATGCGCGAAGACATAAATTGAAAATGAGAATATGTAATGGCTTAATTTCCTGTTCTACAGAGTTATAAGGATAATTTATTTACAGTATCTTCCCGTAAATGCCAATTCCTTGTAAACAGTATTTTATACCATGATTACCTATTCTACTACATATGAAATGCCTATGATATAAATTTTAGCTTTATACACCAACTGCGGTGAACACTCCAGCCTTGTAAACTGTGTAATATGAGGAGATACTTTTTAACCGTTTTAAACCAAATCACGTGACCCCTCTTTGGAACGAGCTCATCGAGCTCGTTCCAATTAGGGGGTCACATGATATGGTTTTGTTGAATATTTTTGAAAAACTTAAAAAAAATGATATTTAAAATAAGTCACCATCACTGAAAGTGCTCTAGTCTTAACACGTATACTTTCCATCGAATTCAAAGCAGTGGTATTCACATTTAAGTGACAAACGTCGCTATATTATCACACCCGATGCTGGAAGGTTTGAGGGTGGCTGTGGTCACCCCATGGAAAACGTTTTTGTCTCTTAAATTAACTGAACGAATTTAAAAAAAATGTACAAAAGAGTAAATGAAATTTAAAAAAAAAAAACGAAAAGAAGCAGTGTGTCCTAGGTTTCTCAGTGATGTGTTTTACAGAACGTTTGCCAATCTCGTGAAAGAAAATATTCCTTGAGTGTTGATAATAAATATCCCGGTTGCGAATGCGATTCTGACGATGACGACCGCCACCTCCACCACATCTGTCAGTACACGGAAAACAAAGACGCAATCGTCATGTGTTTCATGTCAGCATTGAATATGGTCCGTGAGTGCGACTTGATAAACAATTAGGCAGAGACGGTCTTGCGTATAAGACAACTGAAACCCTCTAAATTAGCATACACGTATTACAGGAGATAGACAAGAAATCTCACAAACAAGGATTGAGAACGTATTGTGCATATATGGCGAATATACGGACATATCCCCCACTTTGAACACATCCAGACGGCTGATAAAGCGAAGTTACTCTTTGATAGTGAGGACAGTAATGTTATCTCGGACGCTGGAGACTACATAAACGACATACTATTGACTCGAAGCGTGTAATTGTTACTAATGGTGGAAACTTTGTACTACCTCTTTTAGGCGAATATAAGGTACTGTCGCTGTCCTGTCATTAAAGCTCGGATTAACTGTTGCGAGCGAATTGCTCGCCCCTGACTGTCCTTGTTGCAATTTTCTGGAGGGTAAAACAAAACGGTACTCTTCAGAAAATTATAGCAAGGACAAATCAGTATACATGCTTGAAGTACATAGTTTTGATCACACTAGCTAAATACTTAATTGATGTTCAAACCAGCAAGCGTCTCTAGCACTCCAACTGTTAACTGCGGAGCGCCGCGGGCCATTTATCGTACTCTGTGTCTGAGTAAATTTTGACAGCTCTCATTTGATGTTCGTTGTCTGTAATCTGTTTAATTACCGATTGGACGCAACCAGCATCACAGAGAGGAAATTTAAAACGACCCACTCAAAATTTATGTCATTTATAAGGCTAGTCTCAGAGTCTCACAACAGGTGCATGTTAAGATGTAGTTAGTGTTAACTGGAAACGAATCCGGCCTGGTCCACGTCTCAGGGATAGTTATGTAAATATGACAGTAGACAGGTTGTAAGTGAGTGTGATTCAGAGCCTGTGTGATATTGTGTGTGAGGTAATCGAAATAAGAGAATGTCTAGAACTGTTGAAATACCTTCCATTATTGTTGTCTTATATGTTATTTTTTAAACCTACCCGTTTGTAAATTTTTTGTCAAGCCATACCATTTATTTAATATGGTCGTGCAATAAAGTATTCTATTCTATGGCGAATAGGAAATATCCCGTTCAATTGTTGTAAAACAAAAAAAAACAAAAAAAGAAAAAATGAAAAAGCGAGAGGAAAGATTCGATGATTTCTAGAATCGGAAAGAAATATTGAAGAGAGAGATATGATGAGATGTATGGAAGATATCGATTTTTATCTTACAATCAAAATGTATTTTGTCTGTATCAACTCCGCAACTGTCTTGTATCCGACCCCATGATACAGATGTTTTTATCAGAGAGTCGGATACAAGCACTTTCATTTCGCTTGAGTTCCATTTTTTGTGTTCACCCGTACGAATAAATAGTTCGTTATATATTCGCCTACATTCTTGACTTATCCCCAATATATTGTAAGATAAAATGATTATTACCATTATGTGGATGTACAAAATATGTATCCGACTCTCGCTCCAGGTTCTAAGGGAAGATCACGACGAGTCTTCGACGTGGCGTTGCGGTATTCGTTCTTGTCAGATCACGGTGAGATCTCGCTCCGGGTTCTAAGGGAAGATCACGACGAGTCTTCGACGTGGCGTTGCGGTATCCGTTCTCGTCAGATCACCGTCAGATCTCGCTCCGGGTTCTAAGGGAAGATCACGACGAGTCTTCGACTCGTCGTGATCTGCCCTTAGAACCCGGAGCTCGACTCGAATGCATATTTTGTACATCCACATAATGGTAATAATCTCTATGAAACGTGAGACGACAAAAGTTATTCAAACCTGTGGTAGGAATTCAGGAACAGACGAAAAACAGATCGTCAAAGAATTGAAATCCTTTAAAAGAAAGCAGGATTCCTCGTCCGACTCCTTAGAGACTTTATGATACACCATCACATTCCGCATACCCTCACCCCCTTCAATACAATTACAGTCCTCATTATGCATCAACACAACCGAGTTCTCTCTCGAGAGAGAAGGAATCGAAACCGATACGGAATCGATGATCAGAAACACAACTTCGAACAGAGATACGACAGATTTTAGAGATCTGAGTAAATTTTACATGGATTAACACTGATCTCTAGACACTATTCAAAGCCTATCTAGACACTACGAGGAGCCTATCTAGACACTACGAGACGCCTATCTAGACACTATGCGAATCCTGTCTAGACACCATGTGAAGCCTATATGTACACTATGTGAAGCCTATGTAGACACCATGTGAAGCCTATCTAGACACTATGTGTGTCGTATTAGACACCATGCGAATCCTATCTAGACACCATGTGAAGCCTATCTGGACACTACGTGAAGTATATCTAGACACCGTGTGAAACCTACCTAGACACTATGAGAAGCCTATCTAGACACTTTACAAATCCTCTCTAGACAATGCGTGAAGACTATCTAGACACTTTGTGTGTCCTATCTAGACACTATGCGAAGCCTATCTAGACACCACGAGAAGCCTACCTAGACACCATGTGAAACCTATCTAGATACTGTGAGAAGCCTATATAGACACTTTACAAATCCTATCTAGACAATGCGTGAAGACTATCTAGACACTTTGTAAAGCCTATCTAGACACTACACAAAACCTATCTGTGCATTATATGAAGTATATTTAAATACTATGTGAAGCCTGTCTAGACACTATGTGCAGCCTATCTAGACACTATGTGAATCCTATACAGACACTATGTGAAGTCTATCTAGTCACTATGTGAAGCATATGTAAAAACTATATGTGTCCTATCTAGACACTATGGGTAACCTATCTAAACACTACGCGAAGCCTATCTAGACACCATATGAGGCCTATCTAGACACTATGTGAGACCTATCTAGACACTATGCGAAGCCTATCTAGATACCATGTGAAACCTATCTAGACACTGTGCAAAGCCCATCTAGATACTGTTTGTGTCCTATCTAGACACTATGTGAAGCCTATCTAGACACTATGTGCATCCTATACAGACACTATGTGAAGCTTATCTAATCACTATGTGAAGCCTATCTACACACTATGTGTATCCTATCTAGACACTATGTGGAGCCTACCTAGACACTATATGAAGCCTATCTATTCACTATACGAAGCCTATCTAGACACTATGAGAAGCCTATCCAGACACTTTACAAATCCTATCTAGACAATGCGTGAAGACTATCTAGACACTTTGTAAAGCTTATCTAGACACTACACAAAACCTATCTGTACAGTATGTGAAGAATATTTAGATACTATGTGAAGCCTGTCTAGACACTATGTGAATCCTATACAGGCACTGTGTGAAGCCTATCTAGTCACTATGTGAAGCCTGTCTAGACACTATTTGAATCCTATACAGACACTGTGTGAAGCCTATCTGGTCACTATGTGAAGCCTATCTAGACGCTATGTGTGTCCTATCCAGACACTATGTGGAGCCTATCTGGACACTATGTGTATCCTATATAGGCACTATGTGAATCCTATCTAGACACTATGTGACGCCTATTTAGACACTGTGTAAAGCCTATCTAGGCACTATGTGAATCCTATCTAGGCACTATGTGATGCTTATCTAGACACTATGAGGGGCCTATCTAGACATTTTACGAAGCCTCTCTAGACACTAGACGAAGACTATCTAGACATTACATGAAGACTATTTGAGGCCTATCTAGACACTACCAGAAACCTATTTAAACACTAGACAGAGATGATGACGTTATTTGTGGGATTTTGAGGAATGTTCACGCTGTGTGTTTTGGTACGTCTGATATTCTATTTCGGAATTCCACATGAGCTCATTCTGTAGGATTCAGTTTTCCCTTTATTTCCCGTTCTCGTGTCTTATTTTCTTTATACAAGTAGTATTATAGAGTTGGTTGAGTATTCTGCGGATGTGAAGATAGCTAACGGAGATTTCGTGTATATTCATATATCTTTTGATGGTTTTAAGGTTAACTGGTAGCAATAACAGAAAAAATGTAAGCAAATCTGGTGCCTGTAGAATGTTATCCTATATTGGAACATCCCAAGAATCTAGGATGAAGGAATGCTGATGATAGTCGGACAGTTTGGTACAGAACACATCCTACTGTACAAAGGTCATTTAAAGTGCTCAATCGAATCAATCCCTCTTCGTTTGTAGTATAGGTGGATCAAGTCCACTCACAGTGCCTGAACTTTGCCGGAACATTTTGTCCTGTGCAAAACCTCAATTCCATTCAGAACCACATCCGACAAGTGGTATAACATATTGACCATACAGTTAAAACTAAAAGTCCTATCCTGAAATGTGCACAAATAGCACGTCGATATGCGCGTTAATGTACGCGATATGACCATAGTAAGGCTATCAAATTCTGTAAATGTGGCCTGTGTACAAGCAATGTTTCAGCCAATGGACCTCCGGGTAACCCGGAAGTCCATTGGCAGAAACATTGCCCGTGTTTGCTATGAGAAACCAGGAGAACCTGCCGTGCTTTGGATGCCATTCGATATGGCAATTGCGCGCAATTCATACGCGCAATTAAGCCTAAATAAGCGCACAGTTCGTGACAGGACTTCTAGTTGTAACTGTACAGTTATGCATGCATGGCTTTGGGTATATAAAAAGGGAATGCGGTAGAAGGTTGATGGGGAAGGTGAGTTTCCTTGAAAGTTTTTTTTCCGACATTGGTAATGACGTCGTGACATCATGGCGCAAATGCGACGCCAGAAACACGCTGGCCGCTATTGATGTCTCATTTTGCCCTTGCAAAATCTAGGTAAAGGAACCCTCCTACAGTATGTGGAGAGTGGTTTGTAACAAAATCACCCGCGGACTGGAGTTATCACCCAAGCTATAACTTTCAAATTTTGTACATATCGTCAACAAACAAAAGCAATGTTTCAGCCAATGGACCTCCGGGTTTAACCCGGAGGTCCATTAGCTGAAACTTTGCTGGTGCTGGTTATGCTTTGCAACAAATTTGCAATTATTGCTCGGGTGGAATCTCCACTCTGCGGGTGATTTAGTGATAATACACTCTCCACGTACTGTATACTACCCACATGGATGAAGTTCAAAGGTCAGCAATCCTTGCGCAAATACCGACTGGCTGCATTTTGATATTTAACTTATTTCACTCGCGGTAATACTCGATTGGTGCTGACTGGGGGTGGAGTTGGATGGATGTGTCGACTGTTATGACTAAAATAGATTTGAACTTAATCATCAATGCATTCTTTCGTCGAAGGCATGCCTTGAAGATATAGTTGGAGTATTTCTCAAATCGGGATTATAATTAAAATATTTGTTTGTGAGTAAATACGTGTAGCAGTCGTGATGCACGAGTTTCCCAACTTATCATTTAATTAGCAAGTACCGGACCCTGACTTAGTCAAATTGACCATCAACCTCCATTTGCATGAGATCGAGTGCGTATATGACAAAAGGCGGAAACCTTTTCCATCGAACTGATGGTACTTTCATGTCCCTATACCAGAGGAAAGTGCGATATCGGCTACTGATGTAATCTATGTTTCTATACCAGAAGGAAGGTGAGATATCGGAAACTGCTGATACTTCCATGTCCCTATAACATGATGGAAAGTGGGATATCGAAAACTGATGGTACTTCTATGTTTCTATACCAGAAGGAAGGTGAGATATAGGGAACTTATGGTACTTCCAAGTCTCTATACCAGAGGGAAAGTGAGATATCGGAAACTGATGGTACTTCCAAGTCCCTATACAAGAGGCAAAGTGAGATATCGGAAACTGATGGTACTTCTATGTTTCTATATGAAAAGGAAGGTGAGATATCGGAAACTGATGGTACTTCGAAGTCCCTATACCAGAGGAAAAGTGAGATATCGGAAACGAATGGTACGTCTATGTTTCTATATCAGAAGGAAGGTGAGATATCGGAAACTGATGGTACATCCAAGTCCCTATACCAGAGGAAAAGTGAGATATCGGAAACTGATGGTACTTCTATGTTTCTATATGAAAAGGAAGGTGAGATATCGGAAACTGATGGTACTTCCAAGTCCCTATACCAGAGGAAAAGTGAGATATCGGAAACGAATGGTACGTCTATGTTTCTATATCAGAAGGAAGGTGAGATATCGGAAACTGATGGTACTTCCAAGTCCCTATACAAGAGGCAAAGTGAGATATCGGAAACTGATGGTACTTCTATGTTTCTATATGAAAAGGAAGGTGAGATATCGGAAACTGATGGTACTTCCAAGTCCCTATACCAGAGGAAAAGTGAGATATCGGAAACGAATGGTACGTCTATGTTTCTATATCAGAAGGAAGGTGAGATATCGGAAACTGATGGTACTTCCAAGTCCCTATACCAGAGGGAAAGTGAGATATCGGAAACGAATGGTACGTCTATGTTTCTATATCAGAAGGAAGGTGAGATATCGGAAACTGATGGTACTTCCAAGTCCCTATACCAGAGGGAAAGTGAGATATCGGAAACTGATGGTACTTCTATGTTGCTATACCAGAAGGAAGGTGAGATATCGGAAACTGATGGTACTTCATGGTAGCCATCTTGATATGTAATATGTTGGCCACAACACTCCAAACACGAGAATGCTTAAACCGAAAAACACAAATATACATTTTAATCTTCTCTAGAAATTGAGATAGGTCGGAACGTTTTGTTTAGCGATGCCAATTTTAAAATCTGAGATGGCTGTCGACTCTACGTCCAATTGGCACTAAATCACTCGACATAGCTCATACTAGCAATCAGAGAAAGTCTACTTTATTCAGGCGTGTTATTGTGGGTTGTAAGTGTTTTGACGTCTTAATGATTAGTATTTTTAAAGATGTGGCAATTGCCCAATAATTTTCCAGCCTGGACATTGTCATCTTTATTGATGTCTTTTGAAATCGATGGCTCTTGCTTTTAATCATGTGCTTTCTTATAGGAACTATATTTGCTACTTGAACATATGTAACAGACGCAATCGCCGTCATGCAAATAAAGGTCCGGGGTCGATTGAAGCAGCTGGTGTCTCGGCATAATCAATTTTGAGTGTGGTACGTCTTAATTAAATACGAAGTTGAGAAGTCCACACGTGACGATTACTGAATGTATTATCCGCAAACAAATTTCCCGAGTTGCTTGTAACTTTAACCTCCATTGACAAATATCCCAACTTCATTATCAAGGCATGCCTTCTAAGAAGGCATGCCTTGATAATGTTGTTGTGATATTTTGTCATCCGAGACTTGAGTCATGACAGTCGGGACAAACTGATGAACACCCCACCCTAATACGGCCATCTTCGCCACGCCCCCGACTCTATTATATCACATCATTACTATCACATAACTTATTACAGAAAATATCGTTCACAACGCGTCTAATATAGGAATGACGTCAGAAATCAGCGTCGGCGTTGTAACGTTGTGAGTGAGTTGGCTTCGGAGGTACAATAGAATTAATCTTTTCTTATCTTTCATAAACTGTCTACCTAACACAAAACATTTCCCGAATAACCAAATATTTTCACTCTTTGTCTCGAAAATATAGCTTATAACCCTTCATTGAAACTAGCTAGTCGAGGTCGTTCCAGTGGAAGGGTCATAAGCTATGTTTTTGAAGCAAAAATTTAAAAATATACCAAAATTTGACTGGCGATTTTTGTGGGCATTGCTGGCCACCCTTTGTCGTTACGTTAGCTGAAAGGTTAAATAAATTACACATTATGTGATAAAAGAATTTCAAATTCGTCAATTTGACATGGCAGTTCTGAACCTCGTTTACTAAAATCGATCTAAGCCTCATTAATTCTCGGCTCAGGGAGAGCGATGGCTCAGTGGTAGACTGTTGGACTTCTATGCCAAGTCCCGAGTTCGATCCCTGTCCGGGACGACCCGTGTTGTGTCCTTGGACAATGCACTTTATCCCGTTTGCCTACATGGGGCACGATGACGCCATGTACTAAGCTATGTTTTTGAAGCAAAAATTTAAAAACATAACAAAATTTGGCTGGCGATTCTTGTGGGCAGTGCTGGTCACCCTTTGTCGTTACGTTAGCTGAAAGGTTAAATAAATTACACATTATGTGATAAAAGAATTTCAAATTCGTCAATTTGACATGGCAGTTCTGAACCTCGTTTACTAAAATCGATCTAAGCCTCATTAATTCTCGGCTCAGGGAGAGCGATGGCTCAGTGGTAGACTGTTGGACTTCTATGCTAGAGGTCCAGAGTTCGATCCCTGACCGGGACGATCTGTGTTGTGTCCATGGACAAGGCACTTTATCCCGGTTGCCTACATGGGGCACGATGACGCCGTGTACTAAGCTATGTTTTTGAAGCAAAAATTTAAAAACATAACAAAATTTGGCTGGCGATTCTTGTGGGCAGTGCTGGTCACCCTTTGTCGTTACGTTAGCTGAAAAGTTAAATAAAGTACACATTATGTGATAAAAGAATCTCAAATTCGTCAATTTGACATGGCAGCTCTGAACCTCGTTTACTAAAATCGATCTAAGCCTCATTAATTCTCGGCTCAGGGAGAGCGATGGCTCAGTGGTAGACTGTTGGACTTCTATGCTAGAGGTCCAGAGTTCGATCCCTGACCGGGACGACCTGTGTTGTGTCCTTGGACAAGGCACTTTATCCCGGTTGCCTACATGGGGCACGATGACGCCGTGTACTAAGCTATGTTTTTGAAGCAAAAATTTAAAAACATAACAAAATTTGGCTGGCGATTCTTGTGGGCAGTGCTGGTCACCCTTTGTCGTTACGTTAGCTGAAAAGTTAAATAAAGTACACATTATGTGATAAAAGAATCTCAAATTCGTCAATTTGACATGGCAGTTCGGAACCTCGTTTACTAAAAACGACCTAAGCCTCTTTAATTCACGGCTCAGGGGGCGCGGTGTCTCAGTGGTAGACTGTTGGACATCTATGCTAGAGGTCCCGAGGTCGACCCCCGTCCGGGACGACCCGCCTTGTGTCCTTGGGCAAGGCACTTTATCCCGGTTGCCTACATGGGGGCACGATGACGCCGTGTACTACGGCATACTGCACGTCGATGGTGTACAGGTCTTCAACCGCTGTAGCCCTGCTTGAGCGGAGCTTGAACGGAGTTAGAATGTTGAGGAGCTGACAGTTGCTCGTCGATGTTCGGTGGTTCTCTCCGGGTACTCCGGCTTCCTCGACCAGTAAAACTGTCACGGCCATGATTAGCCATTGTGCATAAGTATGTGACCTTAAACACCAATAAATAAATACATAAATAATTCTCGGCTCAGATCGACTGTAGTTAACTCGGTACAGAAAGTTCCTGTCAGTTTACAACTCATTAGAGATCCTATAAATATACAGTTAAAACTAGAAGTCCTGTCACGAACTGTGCGCTTATCTAGGCTTAATTGCGCGTAGCAATTGCGCGCAATTGCCATATAGAATGGCGTCCAAAGCACGGCAGGTTCTCCTGATTACTCATAGCAAACACGGGCAATGTTTCTGCCAATGGACCTCCGGGTTACCCGGAGGTCCATTGGCTGAAACATTGCTTGTGTACAGGCTATATTTACAGAATTTGATAGCCTTACTATGGTCATATCGCGTAGATTAACGCGCATATCAACGTGCTATTTGTGCGAATTTCAGGTCAGGACTTTTAGTTTTAACTGTATTTCTTGAGGTAAATTCCCTTCCTTCAGATAATATACCTTCTCACTTCTGGTTGGAAAAAGAATTGAAATCATCGAGTTTGGTTCAGCTTGATAATCAACTTCAGAAGTCCAATGCACAGCAAAAAATATAAGTTCTCTTTAGAACCAAAACTGGTTCTAATCTTGTCCCTGAGATGGAACCAGCTTTGTTTAAACAGTATTTATTTCAAATCAAATACATTTACCAAGATTAGCGTTCAATTTTAACATAATATTACATGAAGTGAAGCAGATTCAGCACTGAACTTGGAGCTTATTCAACGCAGTCGCCAAACATTTTGAAACAAAGGAGATATGAACAGTTGGCATATCGAACCAGTTTTGGTTCTGAAAAGAACCAAAACTGGTTCGATATGCCAACTGTTCATATCTCCTTTGCTTAATAATGATGTGAAACAACCTCGTATAAGCTCTAAACTTACGGTTGAAACCCCCTCAATTTATGTTTAATTATGTTAATATATAATGTTAATCTTTATAAATTTATTTGATTTGAAATAAATACTGTTTAAACAGAACTGGTTCCATCTCAGGGACAAGATTAGAACCAGTTTTGGTTCCAAAGAGAACTTATATTTTTTGCAGTGTGTAGCTGATGTCGGAAAAGGTTAAATGATGTATATAAGGCATTATTGGGTACATTGTATTCACGTTCACATACCGAGCGTCATGGCGTCTATCCTTGACAAATTGCACTGAGAATGTACTTTCTTAAATTAGACTTTTGGATCCCACAGTCTAGAAAATTGATCTGAGTGTATCTCGTCACATTGTTGAATGACAAGGCGTGAATGCGCAGTTCGATCGTTGAAAAAAAACCCCGACTGTTTGCGGTCTTCCGATAATTATCTCAGGATAACGAACAGCGTGTTTTATATTTCGTTTTTTTTAAATCGCGTCTCTTCAATCAACAAATTTAAGTTAGATTTTCTCTTTAACATGACTTGTGCATTTGCGAACATGCTTTACAAGAGCACCACTTCGGGCGTGTATTTTCGTAAGGAATATCGATTTTCAGCAACAAATGCATTGAAAGTAATTTTGAATGGAACAAATAAAACATATTAACGCTTAACTTTCACAAAAATCAGACGACACTTGCAAACAAAATTCTTGAAAAACATTTTGTTTTTCATTTATTGTGTTTTATTTATTAATTTAGGTTTAACGACACTTTAACAGCCAGGGTCATATAGTGTCGTTGACAGTTTTACGGGAGGAGGAAGCCGGAGTACTCGGAGAGAAACACCGAGCAACGACGAGCAGCTGCCAGCTCCCCAACATCGTAACTCCGCACTGCAGCACATGCAGTGTTAGATTGGTTGATCACATACGCACCATCGACGTGCAGTGCGCCTTAGTACACGGCGTCATCGTGCCCCCCCCCACCCCCCACCCCTGCCGCCTCCCCTCACCGCTCCCATGTGGACAATCGGCGTTAAGTGCCTTACCCAAGGAAACAACGCGAATCGCTCAGACCGTCACTCATCCAAGAACTAACCGGGTTTGGCATTGCTTAACTTCGGTGATCTGACGAGAACGGTTACCGCAACGCCACATTTATTGTGTTAAAAACACAGCTTATAACCCCCTCATTGGAACGAGCTCAGGGAGCTCGTTCCAATAAGGGCTCATAAAATATGTTCTTGAGATAAAAAAAAATGGAAAAAATAACCCAAATAGAATGGCGATTTTTTTTGTGAATAGTGCTGGCCGGTTTTGGCTGTTTCGTTGGGTAAAGAGTTAACCCATAATATTCTCCTTGAATCTGAGAAAGTGGTTCAATCTCTTCTAGTTTTCAAATCGAAGTTGAAACTTACATATTTAAAAAAATATTATCCTAATACTGATTTAATCATTCCTGTTTGACGGAGCTCTCAATGAGAAGAAATAACTGTTTAAAATTGAGATATGTCGACAACAAATCGCAAGGGTTAAGTACAAGCAGGGACGTCAGAAGGACGGGGGCAGAGGGAGCAGCTTGCCTCCGTGTCTTCAGACCACGGGGCGAGAGGGCCAGACAATGCCCTTCCCAGGTTTGTCAATAAATTCTTTTCAACGATTTATTCTCGAACTGAAACTAAAATGCACCCATAATCCGTTCTGGGAGATTTCAAAATTCATTGGGGAATTTGGGAGGAGGTGCACCCTCTGGATGGGAGTGAGACACCTCCTCTCAAACTGCCCCATCTCCATTCTTCAGCCTTCGAGACATGCATGCTTCGGCATGTAATGGCGGGCTGCTAGTGCGAGTGAATGCCCTTTTCTCGGGTCTGACTCCTGACAGTCCTGAAGTGCTTCCGGCGACCCCGATTACAAGTTAACGATGTTACTCTTATTAACTGTCTTCTTTCATGGAATAGATTGTCATCCCTGACTAGTCAAACTCGTACAGATCGTTGTTGTTGTTGTTGTGGGGCGGATGGGATCATAGACTTTTATTTTGATGAAAACAAATTATTGTAATTAAAAAAACTTACTGAGACGAAAAGACCTCAACTTGTCGTCCTCAAGATTTACAGATAAAGTTTTTAAGGACTTTGGTTACCCAATTTTACAGTGACGGAGGTCCATTGGCTGAAACATTGCTTGTGTTTTTGTCGATATGTACAACATTTGAAAGTTATAGCTTGGGTGATAACTCCACTCCGCGGGTGATTTAGTTACAATCCATTCCCCGCTTACTGTACATGTAGCAGTATTTCACCAGAAATTTCAAATTTTAATTTTAATTCCAATTGAAAAAAAAAAAAAAAATTAACTCAAGGTTAACTAAATGGCGAGCTGAATTCAAAACTGAAAACGAAGATTATCTGCGTTTGATACTAGAGGTTGACAGACAAGAGAGTCTATAATTACACATTACAATTTTAAGATTTGAAAATATTTATTATTATGTATTTAAGTTATTGGTGTAAATTTCTCTCTTGTACTTCCAAAGAAGCAAATCTTGCTTTCAAATTAGAATTCAACAAATTTTTTGATTGTAGGTTTAATAAAAAATGAAATTGAAATTCTGATTCAAATTTGAAATTCGCTGTGGAATACTGCTTTCAGTGTCGTATTAAAGATATGCAGACAACGTAGGGTTCACTTTCTGTTAACATTTGTGTGCGGATGTTGGAATTCGTGAAATTCAGGAAAAAATGGATAATCAAAGTCCTTCGTTCAGGGATGCCGGAAGCACGGGGCCGTTTGCTAGTGCGTGTAAATGCCCTTTTCTCGGAATCTGCCTCCTCCTGCCCTGAAGTGCGTCCTGCGCCCTTGATCACTTCCATTCAGCTAGCAGTCAATGCATGGCGATTTGTTCGAGGAGTCACTAATGTGGGACAATAAAACAAATATGTCCGTGTTTACTTTCGCATACTTATGTGCCTTCGATTTGGCAAAACAGGATACTTCTGTGGCCAATTTCGCCCGAGATCTATCTTTACTGAGGACAAAAATACCGTTATTGTCTATTCGTTGAATGCGAAAATATGGACCTCCACGGAATAAATTGGAATGGTAATATATTAAATTTAGTGGAAAGAGAAGAGTTCATTCAATAACAAACCCAAAATCCGCTGAAATCTGTTTTATGGAATTTTGTACAGATGTTGAATATTGGGTGGTATTTCTTTCCTATCGTGAGCAAATATCAGTCTAGCCAATAAAGATTCAACCCGGAACAAATCGCCGCCTGAGTGCCAGGGATGTAGCGACGGGGGTATTTTTTTTCAATAGTTGGAAATTCCGAGGTCAAAAATCAAATGGTTGGATATTCAATAAATTAACATTGTTCATGAAAAATTTTAAATTCAAACTAATGATGAGAAATTTTGATCTTTTATTTTCAACTGGAAACTTGAGTTTCAAATTTCCTTTCTGACATCAATCCGGTAAATTTTCTGACCCAGACACATTATAAATGATGCTTTTTCCGTTTCAGGACTAGTGAAAATTTTCAGAAGGGTTCATAACCCTTTACCCAACGCAGTCGATTTCAAAATTTATTATTTTAAATATCATTTTTGAATTGTTTTTAAAAAATTTCAACAAAACCATATCATGTGACCCCTCTTTTCAAAAAATAATATTTTTTCAGCAGCTGTATTTGCATATTACGCGGGCGGATGCGGGCGATTCATTGGGTAAAGGGTTAAAATATATCACTCAGCGCTGCAGTGCAACCACCTATCGAAACCACTCACAGTTGGAATTTACACCGGTGGCACCCCCAGCTGAAACCCTCTAGCCACATCCCTGATGAGTGCTAGAATGTTCGATGTCCCAAAGGGGACATAAAACATTCTAGCACACAGGCGACGAAATTCTAAGTAAGGTGATTCTGATTAAGTTTCCAAACAGAAATAATCATATTAAAAATCCACAGAAATCCGCTTTTTCCAAGATGGCGTCATGTATGGCTACCGATTCAACGATGTTTGCTCTTGGCCTTCTCGTTTCTCTCGTTTGTCACTGAAACGTACGATACCCGACCCAGTGTTTTCATTTTTTCATCAATTTTCGTTAAGTTTTCTGTTTTAATACAAGATGAACTCATACAAAATGCAATTTTTCATAACCGGAGTGGTCTCCGAAAACCACCGGAAACAAAATTGTTAAGGCGAGGCCGGGAGCACGATGACTCATTGAGTAGAACATTGGGCTCGATACTGACTCGCGCCATGTGTGTTTTGTCCATGGGCAAGAAGTTAGTCCGGATTGCCCTTGTGAGGACACGATGATGCTGTGTCCTAAAGCGTACAGCGCCTTGATGGAACGCTTGTCCTCAAACGGTGCTAACTAAGGTTGTACCTGATCAGGGAAAATCTGACAACTGCTCACCATTGCCCAGTGGCTCTCCCCGTATACTCCAGCTTCCTCAACCCAGAAAACTGTCGGGCACGATATGTTCTTGGACTTGGAAATTGTCTTTGAGCCTCAATAAACAAACAATAAAAAACACCGACAGACCACAAAGGGTAACGAGACAAAATGAATGACAGTAATTGTTAAACTGACACAGAATGGAGATGTTGCAATTACAAATATTCCAACACCATCTCACGCAAGTCACACGTTGTTTATCTACAAAATATTGTATCAGAGTCTCGCTCTTGCTTGTTATGCTATAGATCGACGAGTCGAGAAAGAGCCTTAAAAACAAGGGCGACACTCTGATACCATATTTTGTATTTAACCCATTGAACCCTAGCGGCCCTTTTTCCGGCCAGGAACATGATACGCCATTACGTCATTAAATAGGATGGCTGTTCAGTAAATGTGTGGGGTAGACCAATCAATATTTTCAACGTGCAGCCCGAGTCTGCACGTTGAAAATATTGATTGGTCTACCCCAAATAATGAATATTGACTCTTCTAATTGCTGCCATTGAACTGGCATGGAACATACCACTAGACTTCAAAGGGTTAAACATAATGGTGATGATTGAAATCAGATGATTAGAATTCTCAACTCTAATAACTTTATTAAACCCTTATCTAACATCTAATGGATCGCCCCCCCCCCCCCCCCATCCCCACAAGTAATTTACAAACTGAGAAGTTGAATTATTTTTCCAAATACTTCAATAAAACCATATCATGCGACCCATAATTGTGCTCGTTCCATTTGGGGCGCGTGATGTGGTATTATTGAAATTATGGGAAACTTTTGTACAGAAATGATTAAAAAACTAAATTGTGATATCGTGTGCTTTGAGTAAAGTGTTAACTACCATTTCAATTTCAGATGCTTGTCGTTTCGGTTGAAGGTGTGCGCGGCTGCCCAAGGCGCATTGATCGCGTACACGTTCAACATTCCGGAAAGACATTGCGATGTAAAAGTATAACTACGTGTTGTTCCTGATTGGATTCTTGTAGTGATTCAGATAAAAAATACATAAAAGCAATGTGCTTCCATAATTTAATAATTATACTTTTGAAATCTACTTTTTTTTGTCTCTCTTTCTGTATATAGAAAAGTTTTTCTGAAGCTTGTAACATTCTATATGTAGTAACGTAAACAAATCGTAATCAAGCACGTGCTTGTATTGTGTAGTTGCAAGATACAGTTTTGTACTGGGGCCACTGATACACGCTGTATTCGGGTAACTACGTGCTCAATACATACTTATTATTAAGATAAATATTTCAACACAAGTCACACAGAGATGGTAAAATGATATGGAAAAGTGACGATCTTGTCCTGAAGTCTGAATCATGGAAAACTTTTCACTTTCTATTCATGGATGCCGGAGTGGACGCAACACGACATGCGCGATATCCAGGTAGAGAACTACTAACCTGCTTGGTACTCAGAGGCTTCAAAACTGAAGCAGTTTTTAACTCCGATCTGTGATTATATCACAGCAGCATTAACAATGGAGAATTAAACAATTCCGTACGATTCACACGGAAGAAACCGTGCATACACCGTTCCACTTGAACTATGCACAGGTTATGGAAACGGTTTCACCGTAGAACCACATAAGCTTCCATCGACTGAGCGATCAGATCTGGCGATTACACCCTGCGATTAGCATAATTTCACTGTAAGAGTGTTCTTCTAACGCTTGTCATCGAGAAACATCTTGGGGCTGTTGAACTCGAACCGAAACTGGTGGAGAGGAATCACCGGTGTTATGGCACTCATCATTTTGGCGCGACCTTCTCAGATTGGGTGGGGGGGGGGGGTGGGGGTAGGGGCATTTTGTTGTATCAAATGAATTACTGAGGCCTCGGAAAATACGAATTAAATATGCGGAGTCGGATATTCTGTCATCAGGTGGCTAATTGGGGAATCGAAATGACATATTGCAAAATTCTTTGAATTGAAAGACATCTTGGACGCCATCTTAAAAACAAAAATATCCCCGCATTAGATTTCAGTGGTTCTGTGATTACTTCTGTTCGAGTGGCATCCAAATCAGTTTGTTCCTGATTTGTTTCCAGATGGTAACTCTCAACGATGAAACTATTATTCAACTATCTCAAAGATACCCAGCATGCTCTGTTCTACTAACCACATAACAATCAACAAATCACACTTTATCTCCTTTAACATTTAAACGTATTTCTGTTTTAATTAAGTAATATAACAGAGTTTGAAAAACGAAACACTACAACAAAAACTACCACTCATGTGTAATACTATCAGCCATCTTGGAATTAGATGACATAAAATTTACAACTTGACGCCGAATAAACATCTGTTCAAACACTGCATCGTCCGCTTGATATGATTTTGTTTTTATTATACAGTACGTGGAGAGTGGATTGTAACTAAATCACCCGCGGAGTGGAGTTATCACCCAAGCTATAACTTTCAAATTTTGTACATATCGTCAAAAAACACAAGCAATGTTACAGCCAATGGACCTCCGGGTTTAACCCGGAGGTCCATTGGCTGAAACTTGCTTGTGCTGGTTTGGCTTTGCAACAAATTTGCAATTATTGTTTGGGTGGGATCTCCACTCTGTGGGTGATTTAGTGACAATACACTCTCCACGTACTGTAATCTCGGATCACTGAATAAAAGATTGCCCAATGCTGTATTCATATAATGCTGCCATATTCTTGCCAATACGTCTTGGTTTCTGAATTTCGACTTATTTTCAAATAATACAGGTATATAGTACACCTTACTAATGAAAGTTGTATGCAATACGACTTCCATCAGTAATATGTACAATATACCTGTATTAACACGAATGGGTGCAAGTCCACTAATGCTGAACGGGTAGAAGCGTATTTCAATGATTGCTGAAATACTGCGGGAGCGCGGTGGCTCAAGTAGTGGAGGCTGGCACTATAGGTACAAGTATTTAACACTGAATTACCCATACCACAGGACTGCCACTATAGGGACAAATTTAACATAGGATTCTCCATAGGGTTTTATACCTATAGTGCCATTTTTGTACCTATAGTGCCATTTTGGAGGCAGGAAAAATATTTTAAAATCTTTTTCCTGAGTCCAAAAATGGCACTATAGGTACAAAAATGGCACTATAGGTACAAGCCCCTATGGAGATTCCTATGTTAATTTTATAGTGCCTGAGTGCCAGTATTTGGGTATGGGGAATTCAGTGTTAAATGCTTGTACCTATAGTGCCAGCCTTCACTACTGGCTCAGTTGGTAGCGAGTTGGCTGCAAGCTGAAAGGTCCTCGGTCCAATTCTTGCGGCGAAGCTTTGTGTCCTTGGGCAAGACATTTAATCCCACTAGCCCAAATGGGTGCACGGGGATGCCGAGTACTGAGGCGTACTGCACGTCGATGGTGCACTTGTCTTCAACCAATGCTAACCCTGCATGTGTGGAGTTAGTACGGTGGGGAGTCTGACAGTTGCTCACCGTTGCTCGGTGGTTCTCCCTGGATACTCCGTCTTCCTCCACGCGTAAAACTGTCCGACAGGAGGTGACCCTGGCTGTCGAAAGTGTCGCTAAACGCCTATAAATAAATATAATTTAATACAGAAATTCTGCTAACGCATTTTGGCGTAAACTGTACTCATGGTTAAATTACTTGACCCCCCCCCCCACCCCACCCCCACCTCAATGGCTGAAGCTACATCAAATCGTCGCCTGAGTGCTAGAATGTTCTATGTCCCCTATGGGACATAGCACATTCTAGCACTCAGGCGACGAAATGTCAGAGAATAAAGCTAGGGCATTAAATTAGTTGAGCTCAGATCAAGGAAAGGTTTTTATACTTATGGTTTGTTTCCCCGAATGGGACCGAAGCTAATCGAACGTCATCGTATCCCAACTTAGTCTATTGTGATTAAGTATCTAGACCAAGGACTTTACACAGTTATCGCTAGTGAAGAGCAAAGAGTTTACCTTTCATTTTAAAGTCCAATGCTTCAACCACAGAGCCACCGCACTTCCGATTTCTGTTATGAGGTTCCTTCTCAACCCAAACAAATCTGTCTTTGTAATTGAAGAATCTTGTACTCTTACGTAACAATCAGCATGTGACAACACTCAGGTAGTAATAATAGCTTTGCGTTATGTTTGTAACAGACAACATTAATCATTCAACAATCAATATTTTTGTTTTATTTTCAATCACGATCACGTTGCGAAGTGGATAAGAACTTAGACAGTTTTGTTGGTGAGTAATCATACCGCCTCATGATTTTTACCAGACTCAGCAGACTTTGACTTTGACTGCAATGAAATCGAAATGACAGATGAAACGAAATTTTAACATACAGCGTCGATGGTTTATACTCCGGCAATACAGGGCTTTTTTGAAACAATGACACTTAAGATTTCAAGTTAACTAAATACGCGTAAACCTGTCGAGTACCGGATACGACCCAAAAACCGCACTAATTTATATGAGTACTATATATAATGGGATCCAGGCCACCTAACAGACTCCTCTTCCGACACACACACCGGCGCTCGCCCTCTCAGCCCTTGTTTAGTCAAAACGCTAGCCATAGGACCTCAGCGTACATAAATAATTTTTACCTCGAAGGGCCTCTGTGTAGGCTGACAAAAGGATATACTGTGATGTGCTGTCGGTTATAACCTACCAATTAGAGCAGTGCTCGCCAAAAGACATACCCGCGATAAACTGTTCTTGAAGTTGGAGAGTGCACCGCCTGTGGGAAGTCATGCATCGACACAAACTGTAAGAAACAGGGGCGGGCTAAAACCATATCCTACGTGTGGAAAGGACATTCGGTGAACACTTCCTATCTATGGGGCTGGATCCCTACGTGTAAAGCTCTCCACGAGAGCAAAGGCATCAAAGCGGCATTATAAGTTGACAATGGAGGAGTTTCTACAGGTGAAGCATGGCGACCATGAGTGAGCTTATAAACCAACAACATGTAGAAATGCATCGGAGCCCCTCCAGCCTGCTGTCTACAAAATCTTGAACGAGCCTATTCCAGACGCTGTGAAAAGGCGATTATTTAAGCCCCTGCTCCCAGAGTAATACCGTTCTCTTCGCCTCGAGAAAGAGATAATCCATAGTGGATGAGTTTGACCCTCGCCTCATACAAAAATCAGGACAGTCTAAGACCACAAGGAGCTCCATAGATTATTCAAGCACGAGCAACCAGAAAGCCTCACATGTAGGCAAACTCCCTGGGCCATTGCCGGCTATCTGAGAGGGTGGCAGATGGATGTCCCAGAAGGTCACAGACGCAGCGATGAACTTAATGTTGTGAAGTTCCAGCGTGCTCCCAAGATCCAACCTCGGAAAAACTACCCTGATGACTCGGCGATCTATTCATCGGGCAGGTTCCTGGATGTTCTGCAACAGAAAAAGCACAGTATCAAGGCAGTGCTCGCTAATCTGAAATCCGTGTTGATGACCCCTGAGGACTGGCGCACTGACAACACAACAGCAGTTGCCACTGTGTGAGAAGCCCCTCGGTGTAAGCTCTGCCAGTAGCCATTGCCACATCACTGCTAACACCAGAGGTGCAATTCGCAATGCCTGCAACCTGACGCTGCTGCTAAACCTCAAAGCGACAGCTATCCCTGTGGTCTTCCATAACCCGCGGGAGTATGGCGGCCATCGAATCATGCATATCACCAGCTAGGTGGAAGGCAGGATCTCCTGCATTCCCAACAACGGATGTATATTAGCTTCTGCCTTGGTTAGATGCTCTCCGTCGACAGCTTCAAGTTCCTCCTGACCCCCTGACCTCCCTGGACAAACTGTATGGGTCTCCTACTAGATGACTCCAACATCACAGCCAAATCGTTCCCTGAGTTCCAATGTGTTCTATGTTCTATGTGCCAGTTGGCACATAGAACACATTGGAACTCAGGGGACGAAATATGTGCTTAATGAACAGAAGCGACAACCACTGATGTGTAAGGGTGTCCACCTCTATGAGCACTTGAATTCCTGGGAGAGATTAGCAGAACCGCTCCCATCGCGGGAGGCCTTCTACAGCGAGTTTTATGACGAGTACATCACCGAGGATTATTAATATGTGCACGTACAAAAAGTCTGGACTGTCTTCAGTTGTGAAAATATGGGAGACTACTACGACGCGTACCTCAGCTGGTCGATGTCTTCGACACCTCTCGGAATACTTCTCTGCAGCAATACGGTCTCGCCCGTCACTCTGCTATACAAGTCTTACTGAAGTCAATACTATAAACCTTTTACAAACGTATTTTCCAGAGTTATATTTCCTTCTGTGAATCTAAATAGTCGTAATCAAAATTTAGTGTTTTAAACACGTGACAATTACCGGTAGTTCATTCCAGTCACTTATATTCACCGACAGAAAATACAATTCAGAAAATACGATTGTAAAAGGTTTATACGGTACAGTCCTCGTGTATTGGTCAAAATCAACGCGTGGACAGTGGCGGTGATGTCCACGCATGCGTTTTCCAGGTAATAAAAATCATCAGCAGCAAAAGTTTAATTAATGGAGACCCGGGTTGTACCCGGTGCTTCATTAATGAAATGTTTAATGATTATTCCCATTATTCGCGTTTGAAATCTAATGTTATTGCGTTCGTGGAAATATTTCCCACCCGTGAAAAGTGACCAGCCCACGGACATCGTACTGTAGTATTGGTCGCAGGTATGAGTTGGTCGCGCCCCTCAAAAAGCAGTGGTCGAGCAGGAGATACTGATTAACAATGACCTGAAACTCTTCATTGAGAAGAGTTTCAGGTCATTGTTAGTCACGATCTCCTTTATGGCCTCTAAGCTATATGCCAAGACTAACAGTCCACATTTCAAAGGATATGACTCGTCCAAGCTCAGTGCTCAAATTATCTACCTTGAAGTCAAGAGCCCTCGTGGAAAGGCAATGAGCCAGACGCTGCCAATGGGGGCTATCGAGTGGGTAGAGTGCACCATGCTGCGAACATAGCAGACCATCCAGCCACAGCCAAATAACTACATTCTAGATGTGGATTTGGGGTATCCAGAGAAGTGGAATGCCTCTCCGCTGGCACCAGAGCGCATGGCGGCCCAGAAGGAATGGATCGTGGAGTATCAGCATCAGTTGCTGGAACAGTAAAGCGTTGGGTGGCACCAACGGAAGTTGAAAACGGGGCTCCAACTTTCGCAACGAGGAACACTATATGCAGCACGAGCGCAACGTGCAGCTATACCTCTTTCCTGGCATGAGGCTGGAGGAGCTACACAGATTCGACTGGAGCGGTTGAAAGGAGCCTTATATCAGGATGAATACGGAGCTTTAGAAGAAAGACCCGTACAAGCTCATGAACTCATCGATCTTGGACAAGACCATGGAAATCTCGCGAGCGTGTGGATGCCAAGCTTATGCGCACCCCAGGCTGCGGTGTTTGATAGCCAGCCCAGTTTTCGCCCGGCACAAAGTGTTCGATATGTACATGAGCAAACTGGTGCTGAATCGCCCTGTCTAGAAGGAGAGTATCCTTAAACCTTTACCCAACGTAACGCCCAAAACCGACCAGCGCTATTCACAAAAATCGCCAATTAAGTTTCATTATTTTTTCATTTTTTGTTTCAAAAACATAGGTTGTGACCCCTCTTTGGAACGAGCTCGTTGAGCTCGTTCCAATGAGAGGTCATAACCTATGTTTTTGAGACACAAAATGAAAAAAATAGTTATTCAAAAATTTTGTTTGCAAGTGTCGTCAGCTTTTCATGTTAGGTAAAGGGTTAACCTGTCCAAGTATCTGATGTATGACCTTGACAACGATCAGATGAAGTACGGCGAGTGCTACCAGCTCCTCTACATGGACACTCCCCTCCTTGACATACAGAGTGAGGATGTTTCCAAGAACATGGAATCCACTGTCTCCCTCTATGACACCAACGACTACCAGAAGGATCAACCACTCCACAACATCAAAACCGAAACGATCCTGGGCAAAATCGAAGGATGAGTGTGTCGTGTGCCCCTTGTTAAATACGTAGCCTTGTACTCTAATAAGTGTTCTATCCAGAAATCTGACCGCAAAATGATCCGCAATATTAAGCGTGTGAAGAAGTGTGTTGTGCAAAAGTAGCTTCGCTTTGGGTAGTACATTGAGGCTTTCCAGAGAAACATTCCTGGCCTCGAATGGTCACGCTGCGAAGTGAGGTATCAGATATACGGTGTACGAGTCAACAATGTGCTCTTGTGTCTCTTGGCTCGAATAGGTGTATTACGAAAAATGTCTCCCTCTATGATACCAGCGACTACTCGAAGGATCAACCACTCCACAACATCAGCGTGTGAAGAAGTGTGTTGTGTAAAAGTAGATTTGCCATGGGCAGTACATTGAGGCACTCTTCCAGAGTAAGAACTCCAGGCTTCGAATGGACATGCTGCGAAGTGAGGTATCAGATGTACGGTGTACGAGTCAACAAGGTGTTCCTGTGACCCTTGGCTCCAAGAGGTAGATTGCGAAAAATGGGATTCGAACGTTGGCCACGCATATGGACACAGATAAGACGTGCTATTACACCAACTCATCGAAGATGGCAATTGGGTATAGAGAAGCATCACAAACAGCTCGTCTCCTACGAATCCACGGGCGCGTCCATCCTGCAATTAGCAGAGCATGCAAAAATACTCAGTTGCGTTTCACAATCACACGTTGAAAATGTGAATAGCTCAAAATGATTTTTTAAACAGGTGAGTTTTGAAGCGAGTTGTAAAGGTTTGAACATCCATAGAATTTCTGATTTTCTCATCCCAATTACTCTAATGAAACGTCCTTCCACCATATTTTGGACCTTTAAGTTTTTCCACACACAACTAAATTTCTTCAGAAGACCTTAAAGTTCTATCGATTTGGGAGCATGTTTATAAGATGGGAAGGAGGCACAACCATTTTATAAATTGATTTACGAATTGGCAATACTGGTACAGTTAAAACTAGAAGTCCTGTCACGAACTGTGCGCTTATCTAGGCTTAATTGCGCGTAGGAATTGCGCGCAATTGCTATATCGAATGACACCAAAAGCATGGCAGGTTCTCCTTGTTACCCATAGCAAACACAAGCAAAGTTTCAGCCATTGGACCTCCGGTTACCCGGAGGTCCATTGGCTGAAACTTTGCTTGTGCACAGGCCGTATGTGCAGAATTTGCTAGCCTTTCCATCGTCATAACGCGTAGACTAACGCGCAAATCGACGTGCTATTTGTGAGCATTTCAGGACAGGACTTCTAGTTTTAACTGTAAAATAAAGCCAAGACACAGTTCGACCACCGTAGAGTGGTTACTTTCCACGAGTGGGCAATATTTCCACGCAGGCAATAATCTTAGATTTCGAACACTAATTACAGGAATAAGAATCAAAATGTTGATTAATGAAGCACCGGGTATAACCCGGTGCTTCATTAATTAAAATTTTGCTAATGATAATTTTTATTACCTGTTAAATGCATGATTGGACATCACTGCCCACGTGTAGATTATGACCAGTTCACTGCGGCTGCTAAGCAAAGCTACTAGGCAACTTTCTTTTATAAAATAGCCATGCTGTTTTGTTAGTTTCGCAGTTTGTTGGTGACCAAATATAGTCGAGGCGGTGTCAGTGACGTCCATATTTGATGGTAGCACATCTCCTACACAATATAGAATATACTCACGCCGGCGTATAAACAAATGCAATGATTAAAAAATTATAGAATTCCGACTGTTTTAATCTGAAAACGTAGGCGCCTGTCACCACACAGATATTTTAATAATAAAAGTTTATATCATTCCCAATGTAACCGACCATGTACATACCATATTTCGTAACACCCAACAGTGTAACAAATAGTGTTTCCGACCACCTCTTCAATTCCGTGAATTAGCAATTGCAATGATGAATATATTATATAATTCCTACTTGTTTAATGTAGGCGTCTACCTCAAATGAATCATTAATCAAAGGGCAGATCATTCATAGTGTTAGCCTTGTATAGAACACACGAGAAATGTATAGATCTCTCGTGACGTCCTTAATCCAATAAACTTTCAGCAAGTTTACAAGTAAGATATTTGGTAATCCGCAAAGTCTCCAGATCGAGATAATGCTGCAAAAGTTAGACCTTTCTGAAGGATGACTATCCCGTCTACAAAAATCAACTCACACTGGTGTTCCGTTAGATGTAGTTTTCCGTAGTTTCAATGGTCGACACTGCTTTGCACAAATACTACACGTCTGTGAGTTATTTTCCTCACACGACTCACAAACCCACACGTTCTGACATGCAGAACAGAAGAAGTCAGCGGTACATGGCCATGGCCCTGAGTATTCCTTGAATGTCAGCAGTATGCTAGATTTATTTAGTACATCGTAATGTTGTTCTCTGTCGTATAAGTATGACTCTATAGATTCCCTAACTGTTGTTACGTCATTAGAATGATCACTATCGTCATCTAGAATGATTTCTAAATACTCCCGAGGTGTATCGTGTAATGCAATCAGCCGCGATTCAAGCGCCCGAACTGCTTTGCACGGCGTTGATCCATCTTCGTCCTGAAAATTTTGTAAAAAGTGTAAGTCGATCGTGTTAATATCTCGTTTGTTATTGAAAAAATTGAATAGGTTTTGACAAGCTCTTTCTTCGGCCTCTTGTTTCATCTCAAACTCTGACTTTTTTATCAGAGTTGTTTTCATCACGTGATCACAGTCGTCTGCGTCTGTACCGACGTAAGCTATATTTTCATAGCAGTTGTCATATTTATTGTATTGATCAACTATTCCATTATAGTACTCTCCTTCTATAATATACTGTAATAATTTACATAACTCTCGTGGGTCACATCTATAATTACTCTTTATTCTCACTTTGTCATCGCTCTTACACTTTTCTATTACTATATCGGAAACACGTGACCCAGGAGGACCAGTTATACGATGGATATTACGTATATTAATGTCGTTTTTACCAGCAATTAACTTTTTGTCAGCATACTGCCCTTGACATACGACAGCACCATCTGGATCTATTGTCAATGTATATGGTCTAACAGGTGAGCGTTTATGTGAGTTACTCCCATTTTCTTTAGGAGAATGTTTTAGAGATAAGGAAAGTAACGATGGTTTGGTCTCTTTGTTATTTCCATTACATTTTGAAGATGAACCTTTGTTTTCTGTAGCATTGGTCACGTTTCCCTTCTCTTGTTGTTTGTCGTCACCTGGTTTGTGAACCTTTTGACTACGTTTCCGAGAGGTGGTTTCAGTTTTGCGGCATTTCCACAAACATAAACAGATAGCAATGCATACCACAGCGAGTACAACAACTACAGCAACTGCAATTATTATTATCATCATGTTTACTGGTATTACTACACTAATTCAGTTCAAATTATTAATTCTGTTCATTTCGAACAGCCGAGAGTTGTATTAAACTATACCAGTCTCTCACAATATAAAATTCCGCCTATACCTGGACAGTGAATATGTAATAACAAAGGAATAATTCGACGCGCTACGTGGATCCTGTATTAATAGTTTAACACATAACATGGATAAGCATTGATACGCTGACAGTTTTACTGAATGCAATCGAAATAGTTTCACAACATGACAGAAAAAATAGTTCCTTGCTACACCTGGGTAGTTAATGAATGAATCCACATATCAGCACAACAGTTAACAAATTGCTCCACACAATTACAGGGTTCTGAATAACCAGTGCAAAGCCTTGTATATATATTTCATCTTTTGCTAGGCCATTTTCTTTCCTGTTCTATGCCATATTGGTTTTCAGGAACACAAGATCACGCATCCGCCTCCTGTTGGTGTTCGGCGATCCTAAGACCGTCTTGCTGGTTGTTGTGCAGAGATGACTTCCTTGGAATGTTCCTGAAAACACGAAGAATAGAATTGTTAACCTTTTTGAACCCGAGGTGCTGGTTTACAGGCCGAGGAACATGATAGGGCTTAATTGCGTTAAGTAGGATGGTTGCTTAGTGAGTGTGTGGGGTAGACCAATCAATATTTTCAACGTGCAGCCGCGCGGCTGCACGTTGAAAATATTGATGGGTCTTTCCCCGAATAATGAATATAGACTCGTCCAATTGCTGCCATTGAACTGACATGGAAGGCACCTCTAGCGTTCAAATGGTTCAAAGAAACATAATACCTACACATTCACGATGATTGGTCAGAGCATCGGACTTTATATTAAAAGGTCGACAACAAGACACTCGTCGCGATTGTGTGAGCTCAAGGTACTAGGGTTTAGGGCACGAAATTGGCGCACTGCTAACCCTGCTCTTGCAATATCACTATGTAACAGGCCGACTGTTACTTGCCATTGTTTGGTGGATCTGTCCCGCTACTCTGGCTTCCTTTACTGTTCATATGACCCTGGCTGCTGAAAATGCCAATCTAAAAAACAAAAAAACAAAAAAACAAAAAAAAAACAAAAAAAACAAAAAAAATAATAATTTATGAATGCAAAATTTTGTGAATAACTATCAGCTGCTCTCATTTATCATTAACAATAGATAGAAAGTGTGGGGGTAAAAGCGATTTTACGCACCCCCTCCCCCCCCCCCCCCCCCCACCACCACCAAAAAAAACTCTAAACATTTGTCTTTGCAGAAAGTCGACGTCTTCTGATGTGCCATTTTTTAATTCCCAATAGCTTCTGGAGCTCACTCGAATGACGTCATAAACAAACTACAGGTATTCTTTAAATTGGTTTCTTGTGGCTCATTAAACGAAAGTGAAAAAAAGCCAGCACTCCCCTCAAAAAGTCCAGATGCTGCAGCTCGTAGAGCTCAGAACAAATTAAACATAACTGATATATTTTAAAATCATAATTTCATGTTCTATTAATCCTAATTATTCATGAAATGAAATTTTCCAAAAGATGATCGAAAATGTGCATCTCTCTCTCTCTCCCTCTCTCCCTCCTCTCTATCTCTCTCTAGCACACATACAACCTACAAAAAAAAGTTATTTGTAAATGTTAAGAGCTTCTAGAGCTTTCACTAATGAAGTCACAAACTGACAAAATGCATCCCTCGAAATAGTCACCTCCCCCCTTCTGTCGGAATTCTATAGACAGCATGGAATTACTGAAATACCAAACTTATGAAACTGACGTTCCTTCGAGCCTCAACATGTCTCCTCTTAGCCCTATTTGGGGGCTTATTTAAAAAGAAAAATCACCCGGGGGATTTGGGGTGGGGGGGGGGGAGTGGTGGGTAAGGAGAAATTTATTTTAAAATATTGCTGTCTTCATCCCCACCAACGCCAGAGACACGTCATCTCCAAACTGACCCCAAAACAATATGACGAGAACCCCTACCACAAAAGATTATTGTGCCCCCGCCTAATGTAGATACCTGACTACGCACCTGACCGACGACCAAACACAAGTTCGCTATAATATTATTTGTGAGGGTTTGTGTGTGTGTGTTTATTCCCACCCAGAGCCGTGGATTGATCACCAGAAGACATTGCCATGAGAACTCAAATCAGTCCAGCAAATATCACTAGACGGGAGAGGTTTTCACCAAGGAAAACAAAAGAGGTGGATTGTTGTAAAAGTGACGTGAAAAGGGTGCAATTATGTGAGAAACGACTGTTTTTTATCGGTGTTTAATGCTATTTTCAGCATCTATGGCTGTTTCATCACTGCAATATTGGTATGAAGTTAAGTACTGTTTTGCCTTTCGCTTGCACATATGCTTTCCAATTTAAAGGACCTTTACATCAGGCATTGATTACTGTTCCCTTTCTTTCCAGTAAATCATAAATGGTTCATCGCAACAAGCAGTACTCTAATTCCCGGATGTCTCACACAGGGACAAGCGTCTATTGATTCTTCCTTAACTCTTCCAACGGAGTCCACCGAATGCTATCAAACTTGGTATATGTACTTGGGTCAGTCAAGGGTGTAACAATGATATATGAGCCCTATACGTGGGCCAAAGGGGTGGAATCAGCTGAACACGCGAGTATATATTCAATATGTCGTTTGACTGATGTACCTTAAATTACTTCTACAAATCTTTTTTGATAATTTAACTTGAATAATAATTTATGAGCTACTCCTCTGTGCACAGATGAAGAATCTTTACGTATCATAAATTGTTTGTTTGTTTTTGTAGGGGACAGGGAAGCGTTAATTATTCCCAATTCCTTATTCGACATTCGTTATCAACGCTGGAACCAGACGTCGAAGTTGCTGCTGCGGAAGCTGCTGCCATTCCTGATGAAGAGCTGCTTCCAGTCACGAAGAGTCTGCACAAGTGGTTGCCTTTTGCGAACATTTCGCCCCAAAACGTCCCACACATGTTCAGTTGTGTTGAGATCAGGCTACGAGCAGGCCAGGAGATCGTTGTGGTGACATTTTGTTGCAGCAAATCTACAGTAGCACGTGCACCATGAGGTGAACCATTATCATCCATAAACATGGGAAGAGATGCTGAAAGGTGGGATCAAGCGCTGTTCCAAGGTGTCCCTTCTGTACTTTTCCCCATTCAAGTTGCCTTGTACGGTGATGAGGTCCAATTTGCAATCGTTCGAAAAGCATCATACCACCACGGACCCTGCGCCATATGCAACTGTATCCTGGATGTCCCTTGTAGCATATGCTTATTTGGTATCCTCCAGACTCCCATCAGTAACATGCAGTAGAAAACGACATTCATCAGTCTTATTAATGCATGGTATATCCCCAGTTAACGACCTATAGCCCTACACGACAAACCAGCATTCACCATGCCAATAATACTCCATCTTTCTGCCTCAGTGAATCGACGGCGAGGCATAATCCTATTGGAAGCTTCAAAACACGTATTGTTTTATTCTAGGAAACTCTAGCAGTTACAGTTAAAACTAGAAGTCCTGCCATGAAATGCACACAAATAGCACGTCGATCTGCGCGTTAATCTACGCGTTATGACCATAGTAAGGCTATCAAATTCTGTACATATGGCCTGTGCACAAGCAATGTTCCAGCCAATGGACCTCCGGGTAACACGGAGGTCCATTGGCAGAAACATTGCCCGTGTTTGCTATGAGTAACCAGGAGAACCTGCCGTGCTTTGGATGCCATTCGATATGGCAATTGCGCGCAATTCCTACGCGCAATTATGCCTAGATAAGCGCACAATTCGGGACAGGACTTCTAGTTTTAACTATATGATCTGCAAACTTGCATTTTTCAGGTAAGACCCCTACCTTATTGCATGTGCACTCCGTGTTCGATCACTCTCCTCATGCAAGTACGGACACGTTCAAATCGTGCATGGAGCAGTACCCCGACCTTAACGTAAACATAATTAGTATTGCGTTACCGGTTTTATAATTGTACATAATTTTTTCAGGTGGTGCTTAACTTTTTTTCCAGGTGTATACTATGCTAGGGTCTTGACGATACAGCTTTGGGAGAGCTTGGTGGGGTACCTTGGAAGTGACGTCATATCACGTGATCCAGCGACGCCATGTTGGGTTGTCATGGTAGCCTGCGTGAGCGGCCATGTTGTGACGTAACCCAATAGTGTTATGTTTTGGCAGTGTGCATGGGCAGCGCGTGTTGCTAGGGTAGTGCGCGTTCCGTCGTCCATTGTGTATACTGTAGGCGGCTGGAGCGCGGTGGCTCAGTGGTTACGATATCGTTCTACCAGCCTTTCAGCCTTTCAGCCTTTCAGCCATGTACTATTACTGATAACTTGTGGCTCTATGACCTATCATTACACTACTGCTCGTCGCCTGAGTGCCAGAATGTCCTATGTCCCATAGGGGACTATTATGATCCCCGATGAGTCTGGAGGTGGGATGAGGAAATCTCACCCGAGGGGCAAGATATTTGAACCAGACCCGAGGCTTGCCGAGGGTCTGGTTCAAATATTTTGCCCCGGGGGTGAGATTTCCCCATTCCCACCTTCAGACTCATCGAGGATGATTTTTCTCCCACACACACGAGGATTACGTCATTATAGATAATTGGCGGTCACGTGCTGACATACCCAATTTATCAAGTCGTAGTCCTTTCCGAAAACGAACAATTTCATCGGAAAGATCGTACCAAAGTTAGGTATATACCATAGGTATATACTAAAAATTGATTTATAACACTGTCCGTTAAGAGGTTAATGAATTTGCGCGTGTCAAACTCTAATGCAAAGGGCATTGTGAGATTATTGATCGACCGATAAATTCGCGCAGTGATATTATTAAATCTGCAGAGAAACATGGGGTTGAAACAAATCAAGTTTAATATTTGAATAATAATTAAATATTCAGTCTATTTCAACAAGGAATAAAAGGCATTGTGAGATTATTGATCGACCGATAAATTCGCGCAGTGATATTATTAAATCTGCAGAGAAACATGGGGTTGAAACAAATCAAGTTTAATATTTGAATAACAATTAAATATTGAGTCTATATATCAACAAGGAACAGATAAATAGGTAGTAAACGAACACAATTTAAGTAGCGTTTTTGTGCAGACGATGATGAAATAGTTCCGGCGACCTAATAAAATATGCAAATGAGTATGTCACGTCTGGTGGGTGGTATAGAAATATCCCACCCTGCTGTCTCAACCGGGACACGCGTATGTTTCACATATAGTGGAGGGGGGGGGGGGGGTGAAATAGGACATTCTAGCACTCAGGCGACGTGCTGCTACAGGTCCCACTTCACATCACTATTATACGTATATTCCACAACTATCAGTCGAATACAGGATGCTTACCCAAACAACTTTTGCCACACCAATTACAAGTTCCCCAAACGAGCTATCGAGCAGTGACTGGAACAGACATCGCTCGGACGACTTGAATCTTATCGAACAAATGAGCTATAGAACAATTCGAAGAGTCATTATTTGGGGGCAAACCAATCAATATTTTTTAACGCGCAGCCTCGGGGCTGAACATTAAAAATATTGATTGGTCTGTTCCATGCATTCACTTAGTAGACATCCAAGTATTCGTATTTAATAAAATTAAGAACAGAGGACTTTCTTATTTAAAGGTTTAATGCCTGTCTGTTCCTTTCTTCTGGACCACCCCGAGACCTTCTCAACGCCAAGTCCACTACTGCGGACTTGTCCATAGTCACTAAAACCTGTTCTTTGATGAGCTTCTACTCTTTACTGTCACCGTTATGCAGTTTTGTACGATTTGTAGCGTTACTTCAGGCTTGCTAGCTATCTCAAATCACGACCATTCAGGACTACTTATGGAAGTAGTACAAACCATTAGGTGGTTTTGTAATACTAAGGGTTGACAGTAAACCAATGAAGTACAGATAATTCATCCTTTACTGCTGTACCGTACAACCAAACATAACTCTGCATGGACAACCCATACCAACTGTAGTGCAGAATAACGCTTTTGGTGGATTTATAGCGCTATGGGCTAACAGTAGACCACTATGTGTACAGACCGTATTTCCCGTACTAACGTTCCAAACTACTCTGAGTTCCCTCGCAATACGACAGAACTTACCATTACGCACTTCATGTACCAACACAAAATGCATTCAGAGGGATGGCGGTACTAAATACTAGCAGTACACCAACAGGGGTATAAAGCGTACGCTCTATTCTACCGCACTAGCCAACAATGCATTACCCCAACCGCATCCCTAAATACCGCTTCACATAGCATTACGCACTACCTATACAAGTCATAGAATACTATAAAGCATTTGGCAGATTGTCAGTACCAAAGGCTAATCCTAATGGGTATATACCGCCCATACTATACTACCATATGAGTCCAGTACGAGAAAACGATATACCCTGACCATAAGAAAGTAATTTTGGAATTGTACAGTAGACAACAACAGCGGTCAACGTTTCTATGCGCAGGGTTTCAGGGATCACTGAAACCACATTACGTAAGTTTAGTTATAGATATACAACCTTCATGTTGATGTATAATATATCTGTGCTTTTCAGAGATTAGTCGAATTTCACAATCTAGAAGTTTTGCCTACTACACGTTAAGGTTACTTGAATGTAGCCTTTGAGGCGTGACGTGATGAGGTAGTTAAAATATTAACCCTTTGAACACTGGTGGTATCTTCCATGTCAGTTCCATGGTAGCAATAGGAAGAGTCCATATTTATTATTTGGGGTAGACCAATTAATATTTTCAACGTGCAGCCTTAGGGCTGCACGTTGAAAATATTAATTGGTTTACACCACACATTTACTTTGCAGCATCCCCCTTAATGACATTATGACGTAGCTTGTGACCCGGCCGGAAAAAAAACGGCCTCTAGAGTTTAAAGGGTTAATCAGTTGGAATTCCAGTTCTGATTTGGCGAAGTCAGGCCATAATGATATGGCTGGAATATTTAACAGTTGCGACTTGAGCCATCAAAGTGAGTGGAGATATATCAGGTTTACACCCCATCACAAATGGCCTTCGACGCCTCTATAGTACTGTCGCAGTGGACTGGTTGTAATCCACGCGTGAGCAGTGATGTCCGCGAATGCGTTTACCGGGTGACAAAAAATATCAGCAGAAAAATTATAAATAATGCTGCACAGGGTTTTACCGGGTGATTGATTAATTCAATGTTTGATGATTATTCCTAAAATTTGTGTTTGGAATCTAATATTAATGTGTCGGTGAAAATATTGTCCATCCATGGGAAGTGACCAGTCACCGGCGGCCATACTATATCAGTACGTCTACCTGGTTATTGTCTCCAAGGTTGATATTTATCATCAATAATGTAACAGCAGCAGGTTTTTGAGAAAAATATTCCAGTTAAATGAACAGAAAATTAATTTCCGTTTTATCACAGCAAATAGAAAATACAAATCGTAAATGAAACGCATTCTTTTAACTATTTACCATTCCGTTCATAAGCTGAGAAGATGAGAAGAGGTAATTCGGTTTATCTCAGATTTTATCTTCTTTGAATTCTAAATTATCTGTCAATACTTGTATGAGTAATAATGCCCAAGCACGGAAATCACACGACGACATCCGTTGAAATCAGTCGCTTTACCTAATTACAACAAAATGTTAGTTTCTGGAAGAAACGCAAGTTTGTAAATGAACTAAATGCTATTCTCAGCTCTGTTGTCTTATCACAATTAATTTACTCATGACGTGTGTACACAGCGTTCATTAACAGTAAAATCGATTTCTTTGAAATATTTGTTGAAAATTGAAGAAAAATACAAATGACAAAAACAGATATTCAAATAGTGACAAAGACTGCGCTCGCCTACTTTGACTTTGTCATATTTTGGTAAGTGCGCCCGTGCTTAAAAATCAATTATCCGCTTGTGGTTTTCTCCAGTAATCAAGGCCTTGTATTTTGACATAATGTCGGACAGGATTCAATACATAAATATTTCGTTTTGGTTGAACAGGGTGAATAAGAAAGAAATTGTTTTCCTTCGAGTGTTCTCAAACATGCGCTCGGAGTCGCACCGGCGTAAACATCCAATCTATCAATTGGATTGTTTGACGATTTGAAGTCATTTCAGGTGCTAGCGGCGTGGAGTGAACTGGATGCTAATTATATTTTATCCTTATTTTAGTGGAGACAAATTGTATTGATGTCGGCCCATTTTTGGTACTGTTGTACTTTAAGACATAATAGTCATCTGGTTTGTGTATTTTGGAAATGTGTAGAATATGTAATAAAGCATGGCACTGTGTAGCACCTACCATTGTAACAAGGCAGTTGTTATATTTATGGCCCCATAAATGTTTGGGGGTGGTCCGAAGGAACTGTTTTTTTTATTGGCGACAGAACAAATTCTTCTCCCTCCTCTCACCACCTCATCAAGCTGATTTTAGCAAAAACAACACTATATGGATTTAGTTTATCACCTCATGAAAAAATATACTGAAAAAAAATATAAGTTGTCTTTAAATTTGGTGATCCCTATGTTACCGTCCATTTGTTACCTGCAGTACACAGTCGGCGTAGACTGGCCACTTTCCACAGAGGGGCAGTAATTCAACGAACGCAATAGTATTAGTTTCCAAACACTAATTATAGGAATAATCATCAAAAAATTAATTAATGAAGCACCGGGTACAACCCCGGAACAACCCGGTACAACCCCGGTACAACCCGGTACAACCCCAGTACAACCCCGGTACAACCCCGGTACAACCTGGTACAACAATTAATTAAAATTGTGATGATGATTTTTATTACCTGGTAAACGCATGCGTGGACATCACTACCCACACGTGGATCACGGTCAATCCACGGCGACTGTACTGCACCCTCACCCTATTTTTATCCTCTTTCACACTTTTCAGAAGACAGTTATCACTAATATTTTATAATTTTTTTCAAAATATTCACTTTAAAATTTTATTCACATTTACATTTTCCAGCAGTAGTATTAATCACGGAACTTTTATTTTCCATTAAAGGTTGGAGTGCAAATCTCAAGATGCGCTTTGTGCACGAAAACAGTGCATTGCAACCTTGGTTTTGACCAGTTAGACTCGTAGAATGAACTTCTGTGATAGTAGGTTCTTTTTCAAATAACTCTGTACACCGGTGTCAAATACCAAAATTACAAGAAGCGTTTTCATCTTACAAAGCAAGTGACAATTAAAACAATTTAATCTTGTTTGACAGAGCTCATTGGTCAAATAAAGTAAATCATTAGAGTCATACTGAATGGTAAAATATTCTTTTCTCGAGGTCTACTGCAGACTAAATACAATATTATTATATTTCATGCAATACACTAGGCCATTTTAGTGTGTAATATGATATTATGATACTCCGTGTAATGCACAAGGACTTTGCTTATTGTGTAATATTATTATATTCCATGTAATCCACTAGGACTCTGTGTAGTGTGTAATATGGTGTTATTATTCATCATGTAATACAAAAGGCCCTTGTTTAGTTTGTGATATGATATTATTATACTTCATGTAATAAAATAGGCCTTTGTTTAGTGTGTTATATGATATTATTTTACTCCGTGTAATCCACTAGACCTGGATAATATGTTATTATTATACTTCATGTAATACACTAGGCCTTTATTTAGTGTGTAATATGATATTATTATATTTCAGGTAATAAATACACTAGGCCTTTGTTTAGTGTGTAATATGATATTAATGTACCTCATGTAATACATTAGGCCTTTATTTAGTGGATAGTACGATATTATAATACCCCATGTAATACACTAGACCTTTGTTTAGTGTGTAATATGATAGTATTATACTTCATGTAATACACTAGGCATTTGTTTAGTGTGTAATATAATATTATAATACTCCATGTAATACACTAGGCCTTTGTTTAGTGTGTAATATGATATTAATGTACCTCGTGTAATACATTAGGCCTTTATTTAGTGGATAGTACGATATTATAATACCCCATGTAATACACTAGACCTTTGTTTAGTGTGTAATACGATAGTATTATACTTCATGTAATACACTAGGACTTTGTTTAGTGTGTAATATGATATTATAATACTTCATGTAATACACTAGCCCTTTGTTTAGTGTGTAATATGATATTATAATACTTCATGTAATACACTAGACCTTTGTTTAGTGTGTAATATGATAGTATTATACTTCATGTAATACACTAGCCCTTTGTTGAGTGTGTAATATAATATTATAAAACTCCATGTAATACAATAGACCTTTGTTTAGTGTGTAATATGATAGTATTATACTTCATGTAATACACTAGGCCTTTGTTTAGTGTGTAATATAATATTATAATACTCCATGTAATACACTAGACCTTTGTTTAGTGTGTAATATGATAGTATTATACTTCATGTAATACACTAGGCCTTTGTTTAGTGTGTAATATAATATTATAATACTCCATGTAATACACTAGACCTTTGTTTAGTGTGTAATATGATAGTATTATACTTCATGTAATACACTAGGCCTTTGTTTAGTGTGTAATATAATATTATAATACTCCATGTAATACACTAGACCTTTGTTTAGTGTGTAATATGATAGTATTATACTTCATGTAATACACTAGGCCTTTGTTTAGTGTGTAATATAATATTATAATACTCCATGTAATACACTAGACCTTTGTTTAGTGTGTAATATGATAGTATTATACTTCATGTAATACACTAGGCCTTTGTTTAGTGTGTAATATAATATTATAATACTCCATGTAATACACTAGACCTTTGTTTAGTGTGTAATATGATAGTATTATACTTCATGTAATACACTAGGCCTTTGTTTAGTGTGTAATATAATATTATAATACTCCATGTAATACACTAGACCTTTGTTTAGTGTGTAATATGATAGTATTATACTTCATGTAATACACTAGGCCTTTGTTTAGTGTGTAATATAATATTATAATACTCCATGTAATACACTAGACCTTTGTTTAGTGTGTAATATGATAGTATTATACTTCATGTAATACACTAGGCATTTGTTTAGTGTGTAATATGATATTATTATATTTCATGTAATACACCAGGCCTTTATTTAGTGGATAGTACGATATTATAATACCCCATGTAATACACTAGACCTTTGTTTAGTGTGTAATATGATAATAATGTACCTCATGTAATACATTGGGCCTTTGTTTAGTGGATAGTACGATATTAAAATACTCCATGTAATACACTAGGCAGGTGTTTAGTGTGTAATATAACAGTATTGTACTTCATGTAATACAATAGGCCTTTGTTTAGTGTGTAATAGGATAGTATTATACTTCATGTAATACACTAGGCCTTTGTTTAGTGTGTAATATGATATTATTATACTTCATGTAATACACTAGGACTTTATTTAGTGTGTAATATGATATTAATATACTTCATGTAATACACTAGGCCTTTGTTTAGTGTGTAATATGATATTAATATACTTCATGTAATACACTAGGCCTCTGTTTAGTTTGTGATATGATATTAATATGCCCCATGTAATACACTAGGCCTTTGTTTAGTGTGTAATATGATATTATTATACTTCATGTAATACACTAGGCCTTTGTTTAGTGTGTAATATGATATTATTATACTTCATGTAATACACTAGGCCTTTGTTTAGTTTGTAATATGATATTATTATACTTCATGTAATACACTAGGCCTTTGTTTAGTGTGTAATATGATATTAATATACTTCATGTAATACACTTTGCGTCTGTTTAGTTTGTGATATGATATTAATATGCCTCATGTAATACACAAGGCCTTTGTCTAATAATAATAAGTGACGGGGTGCTTTATTGAGCGACTTAGGACGTTAAAAGGCTGCACAAACCTTTTACAAGTTCGTGCCCTGAGCTCCAATGTGTTCTATGTGCCATTAGGCTGCCATTTGGCACATAGAACACATTGGAACTCAAGGGACGACTTGTTAGGGTCTTTGGCTATGCTCTGATTTTCGGGATAATTTTTGGAAATTCTCTTTGTGATTTCAAAACCATCTAATTATTATTATTATATTATTATTATTATTATTATTATTATTATTATTATATATCTCATGTGATACATTTGTTATCTCATTTGTTTAATGTGTAATACCATATTATTATACTTCGTGTAATACACTATACTTTTGCTTTATATGCAATACAATGATATATTTTATTTAATACACCAGGCATCTCATTCGACAATCACGTTTTGATAATTCATGCTGATACCTTTTTTGGCTCCACTAATCCTTGACAACTGATGTTAATGTGTCTCGACGGATGGCAGCGTTTTGTATTGTTACACGCTAATTCGAAAACTATCGAAACGGAAATTTAAATACGCCGCCTCGGTGAATTTTAAAGGTTTCGTCTCGCCTCCGTATTTTCTTTCATCTCTTACTTAACCTGTTGCATATTTTCAGCAATTTCCTATAAAATCATGTCATGGCTGTTCTGGGTTTCGATCTTCTACTTTTAAATTCACTCTTGTAACATATACTTGTTGACAAAGAAGAATTATATCAGCAATATAGTCATATCGTGCCTCCTCTAATCGGAAGTGATTTTCTGCGATCAGCAAGATCTGAAAAGCAGTTATACAGTACGAGGAGAGTGGATTGTAACTAAATCACCCGCGGAGTGGAGTGATCACCCACAGTATCACTTTCAAATTCTGTACATGTGGACAAAAAACACAAGCAATGTTTCAGCCAATGGACCTCCGGGTTTAACCCGGAGGTCCATTGGCTGGAACCTTGCTAGTGCTTGTTACGCTTTGCAACAAATTTGCAATTATTACTCGGGTGGAATCTCCACTCTGCGGGTGATTTAATGATAATACACTCTCCGCGTACTGTAACCTTGATGCTGAAAGCCTCCGTGGTTTTTCAGAGTTCAGTTAGATCAGGAGCACAGGAAAAACTTAGCTGATGAAATCATCCGAGTTTTTCATAAACATTCCAGCTGAGCGTCACAGTTGAACACTGGCTGATGAAAACATACGAGCTTTTCAGAGAACTTCTAGCTGCGCGGCATAGTTAAAACGTTGCTGCAGAAACCGTACGTGGCTCCCGGAGATCAGCAATCTCAGCAGCACAGTTATAATTTGGCTGCACCGGAACCAGAAAATGATCACTGAATAGTATTAAATTGTTATTCAATACACGATGTCATAAAATTGGAAAGTCAAAATTTTATCTGTAGATTTAACCTGTTGGATTCAGCAGCTTTAAAATTTATTTTTTCTTCACTAACGACAAATAAAAAATCAATGAACAATGAGGAATTAGCCGACTGGACAAAACAAGGCATCGATCCTCCAAAATATACTACTGAATACTTCAAACTGAAAGACAGATTTTATGTTGAGGTGCAACTACAATCGAGAATGAATCCGCATCCGAGAATATCTAGAAATTACCGATTCCGTGTTATGTCTGTTTTTATCCCGCAAATGGGGAGCGTGTCAACCGTTACTTATGCTCAGTTCATTATTCGACATTCGCTTTCAACCGATGAAATCGGTTGATTCGGAATGAGTTACGATTTCCAGTTCCTTATTCGACATTCGTTATCAACAGATAAAATCGGTTGATAGCGAATATCGAATAAGGAACTGGGAATAAGTAAGACTGTCACATCCGTTTGCAAATAGTTAACGAAACGGTCTTTCAAGAGAATCATCTGGAGCCATCCGACCAGTTGCAGGAACACATCAGTAGAGACCTTACTATAATCGGCGACAAAGATTAGAACAGAGGTATCCAGGGCGAACCTAGGTTCGTTTTAACATAATATTTGAGGAGGACTATTTAAGTTTGTATCTGACACGAGGTGACCCTTGCTGTCGAAAGTGTCGTTAAAGTAAATAAATTTAAGGTATGGATAATTATTATTGTTACTGATCGCCCATAATCATTTGTTGTTAAGTGGCAATGTCGGTCTGTCGGTCTGTCTGTCGGTCTGTCTGTCGGTCGGTCGGTCGGTCGGTCGGTCTGTCGGTCTGTCTGTGACCAACGAGTTTCAAAACTCAATAACTTTTGAAATACTTGATGGAATGACTTTATATTTGGCATGTAAGTGTATCGTATTGATGTCTAGCCACTGTTCAATGCATGTGTTGTTCCAAATATTTTTCTTAGAGGTATGGCCCTTGATGAACTTAGAATTTTGTGAGATTACACCACCCGTCGCAGCTACGGCGTCGATGTCGCGATTTTTATTGAATGGCCCATTGACAGACACACACATCAGCTCCTCAAAAATCTCACATTTCTATCGGTGAACTAATATCTCCATAACACCCCCATTAGCACAGGAAACAAGGGGGGGGGGGGGGCATGATGAAATACTCTTGCCCTGTGACCACGGGCAAGGGAGTGTGCCCCTCTTCGCCTGATGTACACTGGTAGGAAAAAACTTTACTTTCAGAGAACTGTTACAGAGAAGCTCTCGAGAATTCGTTTCTAACGTATTTAAGTGTGTCAGTGCCAATGGTAGGGTGGAGTGGGGTGGATGGGGGAGGTTATGATACCAGGGTTGGGGCAAATGTATTGCAAATGTATTGAATATGAATACAAATACTATTTTATTACTTCCCGAAGTGTCATTTACTGAGATTTCCGGGTTTAATTATAAACGATAACTTCACAAGTGAAGTGTGCAATCAACTATTGGGTCATGTATCCGTGCGCGCAAACGAAGACGCTTTGCCGTGGGTGTAATGGGGACTTCATTGTTTTTTAACCCTTTACCTAACATGAAAAGCAGACGACACAATTCTTGAATAACTATTATTTTCATTTTTTTGTCTCAAAAACATAGGTTATAACCCCTCATTGGAACGAGCTCGTCGAGCTCGTTCCAATGAGGGGTCATAACCTATGTTTTTAGAGATAAAAAATGAAAAAATAATGAAACTGAATATAAATAATGACAAATTAATTAGCGATTTTTGAGAACAGAGCTGGCCGGTTTTGGCCGTTACGCTAGGTAAAGGGTTAAATAATATAATAATGAAAAGTAA
Source organism: Pictodentalium vernedei (assembly GCA_031216915.1). Lineage (NCBI taxonomy): Eukaryota > Metazoa > Mollusca > Scaphopoda > Dentaliida > Dentaliidae > Pictodentalium > Pictodentalium vernedei. The sequence continues at coordinate 1,910,437 of CM062295.1, read as the reverse complement.
TAAACAGAGTAATCGCTTGACTGGACTGGTTACGTGAAATAATTCATTCGAGGCGAGGGACTATATTCGTGCATTCCTGTTCGTACAACGTCCCTCACCTCTCATGAATTATTCCACGTGACCAGTCCAGTCAAGTGATAACTCGCTTTAAATTTTATGAATACGAATACGAATACACAACTTCCAAGTGTATGTGAATACGAATACAAATGTTTTACAATGTATTCATGAATACAAATATGAATACTTGAATACTTTTCAAATTATTTCCTTCAAATGGATGATAGAAAATTAAATTAAAAAAAAAAAACTAGAATATCTTAGAACATTGTCAATAAAATCATACAAATATCAATGCCTATGGAACCAGCTCTTCAAACTCGTTCCAATAACATTCAAAACATGAAAATATGAAAAAAATAAAAAATAATTTTTGTTCTTCTGAACACTTTGTCAGATAAGAGGTTAACTAAGTTTTGATTTAACCAATTATTCAATTACTGTACTGCTGAAAGTAAGTTGTAATTTAACTACAATAATATTTGCAGTATCAGTGGTTACGACATTGAACTTCAAACCGAAAGGTCGACGGTTCGATCCCCGCCAGGGGTAGCTGTGTTGCGTCCTTGGACAAGGTACTTTATCCTGATTGCCCGCATAGGGGCGTTGTGTACTAAGATATACTGCCCACCGATGGTACACTTGTCTTCATCCAATCCTAACCCTATTTGTGTGGAGTTAGTGTGTTGAGGAGTCTGACAGTTGCTCGCCGTTGCTCGGTGGTTCTCTCCGGGTACTCCGGCTCACTCCACGCGTAAAACTGTCTGACACGACGTAACCCAGGCTGTCGAAAGTATCTTTAAATCCTAATAAATAAATAAATAAATAAATAAATAAATAAATAAATAAATAAATAAATTAATTAAATAAATAAATAAATACGTAACCCAGGCTGTCGAAAGTATCTTTAAATCCTAATAAATAAATAAATAAATAAATAAATAAATAAATAAATAAATTAATTAAATAAATAAATAAATAAATAAATAAATAAATAAATAAATAAATAAATAAATGGTTCTTCATTGCAACAAGCAAAGCAAGCTAATAATGTGTTTTGGTTCTGAACACTGTATTGGGTAAATTAAGGGATGGCTGAGTTTACATTTAATCAGTTATTCAATTAGTGTACTGTTGGAATTAAGTTTAACTACAATAATATTTCAGCTCTAACAGTCTACACCTTATTTCTACTAGCACTGTAGAAAAATATGAGATTAGTGTTCATTGGATATTAGAGTTGTTTGAGGATTAGGAATCTTTTCAGTGGCTAGACTGAAATTCTTTGCCTTAATAATAATCTTAATAATTAGTCTATTACAGGTAAAACTAGAAGTCCTGTCACGAACTGTGCGCTTATCTAGGCTTAATTGCGCGTAGGAATTGCGCGCAATTGCTATATCGAATGACACCAAAAGCATGGCAGGTTCTCCTTGTTACCCATAGCAAACACAAGCAAAGTTTCAGCCAATGGACCTCCGGGTTACCCGGAGGTCCATTGGATGAAACTTTGCTTGTGCACAGGCCGTATGTGCAGAATTTGATAGCCTTTCGATCGTCATAACGCGTAGACTAACGCGCAAATCGACGTGCTATTTGTGCGCATTTCAGGACAGGACTTCTAGTTTTAACTGTATCTCATCATTGTCTTCATCGTGAATCCTTATCACACCTCATCATCTGCTAGGAAACATTTCTTTGATGGTCAAGACAAAAAAGCTATTCTCAGTCAGCCTTTGCAGTGTATTAGCCTACTGCAGTTAAAAATATTGTAACACATATAAAACAATAAATATATTCCATTATTAAAAATTTTAATTTAATGTTTTCAAATTTTGTTTTAGTATATTGAAAAACCAGGCAATTCAATTGTACTAGTTTAATTCTTGACTATTCTCTGATATTGATAATTACAATTTCTTTACAAAGTACTCTATATATTAAAAATAAGAAAAGTATTCAAAAAGTATTCAAAAGTATTCATGAATATACCTCAAATTTGACTGTATTCGAATACAAATACGAATACTTTAAAATTGCTTGAATACTGAATACATCCGAATACTTGACAAAATGTATTGAATGCGACTGAATACTGAATACTGAATATTAATGTGAATACCCCAACCCTGTATGATGCGCTGTAAACCAAAGTCGATTGCACCTTTTGATAGTACTAGATGGTAGTTTCCTTAATGTGGTGGGAGTCGCGTTCCCCAACTGGAGAGGTTGAATCCCCCAGATCCCCTTGCTTTGTAGAGAAAAACTATAAAGCACTGTCTCAAACAAGAAATCCTGTTATCGCTTTAATACAGTCTCTTCTCTGGAAGATCAAATTACTTTGTTTTCTAAATCAGACGCCATGATTGGAAATGAGACAGGTACATTACTGTAAGTACCGACGGTTCTAATGCTTGTGAAAGTTAAACCTCTGAGGGCGAAAGACCGCTTTTCCGGCCTAGGGTCGTCATACGACCTGAACATATAACGAAGATGGGTACTCCGTTAATTTGTGTGGTAGACCAATCAATATTTTCAACGTGCAGCCCCATGGCTCGAATAACGAAATTGGACTCTTCCAATTAATGCCATTGACCTGTCAGGGATTATACCACCTAGATTCATATTTATTTATTTATTTATTTATTTATTTATTTATTTATTTATTTATTTATTTATTTATTTATTTATATATTGTAGTTTAGCGACAGATTCGACAGTCAGGTTCACCTCGTGTCAGACAGTTTTCGGGTGGAGGAAGCCGAAGTACCCGAGGAGAACCAACAAACAGTGGAAAGCAACTGTCTGACTCCCCAACGTACTTACTCCACACACAGAGGGTTAGCATTGGATGAAGACAGGTGCACCATCGACGTGTAGTACGCCTTAGTACACAACGCCACCGTGACCCACGTGGGCAATTAGGATTAAGTGCCTTGCCCAAGGACACAACGCACTTACCTATGAACGGGATCGAACCGTGGACCTGTCGGTTTGAAGTTCAAAGCCGTAACGACTGAGCTAAAGCGCTCCCCACCAGGGTTACCAGAGTTTAAAGGATTACGAGTTATACTACGAGCAATGCTTCGTGTATAAATAGATCAAGCCATTGCGTAAGTCACAATAAGTCTGGATTGGGAGCGCCTTGGCTCAGTGGTTCAAGCATTGAGTTTCGAAGCGGGAGGTCATGTATTCGATCCAGAACAGGGATAACTGAGTTGTGTCCTTGAGTAAGGCTCACGAGGGAGCACGGTGGCGCTGTATACTATTAGTTATCCTTGTGTTTTCCAGAGTGTATGGGAATTTACACCGGTTTGGGAACTCATACACCATAAGGCGAAATCTCCATATACCCTGGAAAACACAAGGATAACGAATTTATTTCCAAGAATTTTGGTGTACTTAATACTTTAACCTACATTGTAGGCAAAAACTGACAGCAAATTTGTATTTTCTAAGTTTCTTAATAAATACAACCAGACAAATATGGATGTCATTGGAACTGGCTCAACGAGCCAGTTCCAATGACATCCATAGCTGTAATATTTTATTGCACATAAATACTAAATTTTCTGTATTTTTATTCTAACATAACCGTGCAGAAGGTATGAATTAATAATTAAAAATGGGTACTTTTTTAGCCGTATAGCCTGTTATTGTATATTCCCGTTTTTACATCGTAGTTAACCACGGTGTAAAAAAAGACACTGTAGATTGCAATTTACACCGTACCTCTCAGCCAATCAAAATGCAGTATGTTGTTTCATTTGAAAATAATAAGGCGTACTTGGTTCAACTAATGCTAATCTTGCTTATGCGGACTTAGTGCGTTGGAGAGTCTGAGAGGTGCTCACCGCTGATCTCCGGTTATTCTGACTTCCATCACCTGTAAAATTGTTCGACACGATGTGACCCTGGCTATTGAAAGTATCGTTAAACCACAATAAATAAATATAATTGAAAAAGTTGGATCAATCGCTTAATGCCTGAAGTATTTTTTACTGTAAACAGTGAAGTCTGATTGTTTTGGGTGAATTTATTAGCATTATTGAAATAGTGACCTACGACAAACATTAATTATTTATTATTTATTTATTGGTGTTTAAGGTCACATACTTATGCACAATGGCTAATCGTGACCGTGACAGTTTTACGGGTGGAGGAAGCCGGAGTACCCGGAGAGAACCACCGAGCAACGACGAGCAGCTGTCAGCTCTCCAACATCGTAACTCTGAACTCTGCACCGCAGCACAGGCAGGGTTAGATTGGTTGAAGACATGCGCACCATCGACGTGCAGTACGCCTCAGTACACAGCGTCATCGTGCCCCCATGTAGGCAATCGGGGTGAAGTGTCTTGCCCAAGGACACAACGCGGTTGCCGCAGGTGGGATTCGAACCGAGGACCTCTCGGCTTGCAGCCTGCACCTCTACCAACTGAGCCACCGCGCTCCCAACAAACATTAATAACATTAATGAACATTAATACTATAATAGTAGTATCTTTAAATATAGTGTTTTGGAAGTAATCCAACCAGCTAGTTCAATATTGCTGTTGTTGTGTTGCTCAAACACTGCTGCCAATATTGGTCACTTGGAGAGATTTACGGGAAAGTTAGCTCCCCTTAATTCCCCATAACCTGTAAATGAATCCCAAGGGTGTGGAAATTTAAAATAAAATTCGAAATGTTAGCGAATTTGTATCATTGATGCTCGCATCATTTCACAAAATTCAGGCCTTTTCCAGAAGCTGTTTTTTTACATTCAATCAGAGCCAAACGTTTGACTACTGATTTCTGCGGAAACGCCTTTAACCCTTTGAAGACTAGTGGTATCTTCCATGTCAGTTCCATAACAGAAACTTGAAGATTCCATATTCATTTTTTGGGAGTAGACCAATTAATATTTTCAACATGCAGCCTTGGGCTAAAAATATTAATTGGTTTGTCCAACACATTCAGTTAGCAGTCACCCTTAATGAATTTATGGCGTATCACTTCACTGGGCCGGAAAACCTCTCGGGTTCAATGGGTTACAAAAATAAGAAATCGGCGTTTTTTCACATCCGTTGATGTACTGTAACATTTTTTCTGTTCATTAACCCTTTACCCAACGTAACGGCCAAAACCGGCCAGCGCAATTCTCAAAAATCGCCAATAAATTTTCCTTATATTTTCATTTTTTGTCTCAAAAACATAGGTTATGACCCCTCGTTGGAACGAGCTCGTCGAGCTCGTTCCAACGAGGGGTCATAACCTATGTTTTTGAGACAAAAAATGTAAAAAATTAGTTATTCAAGAATTATTTTTGCAAGTGTCGTCTGCTTTTCATGTTAGGTAAAGGGTTAAATCAACTGTGTGCGCATCGTGACATATAATACAGGCACTGCCCTTTCCATTAATATAAAACTCTTTGGGGAGAGAGTTGCCATTTTTTCCTTGACAGAATAAAAACTAGCAAATTACTTCAAAAACGCATTCACTAAACAGAGAGCCAAAGTGTACACTTGTGATACTAATAGATATTCTTAACCCTTTCAGCACTGGTGTATCTTCCATGTCAGTTCAATGACAGCAGTTGGAAGAGTCCATATTCATTGTTTGGGGGTAGACCAATTAATATTTTCAACGTGCAGCCTTGATTGGTCTACACCGCACATTTACCTTGTAGCCATTCCACTTAATGACATTATGACGTAGCTTGTGACCCTCCCGGAAAAAATGGCCTCTTGGGTTTAAAGGGTTAATGGAGAATTATCTGTGAGCTAGTTGCTTCTAGTTAGCTTGTCATAAAAAATTAAGTTTCCTTTTCTTATTTTTAATAAATGAAAACAACAGACAGCTCTGTTTTATAACAGTTACAAAGAAACTTGGCTTTATTTACTTCTGATGTCGCATGCGTTTCTTTAACATTTATTTACTTAATTACTGGGAGCACGGTGACGCTTATGCTAAGGCGTACTGAACGCCAATGGTGCATTCGTCTTCAACCAGTGCTTACCCTGCTTGTGTGGAGTTAGTACCCTGGGGAGTCTGGCAGTTGCTCACCGTTGTTCAGTGGTTCTCTTCGAGTACTCCCGCTTCCTCCACCCGTAAAAGTATCCGCCACGAGGTGACACTGACTGTCGAAAATGTGAATATTTGAATATTTAAATCCTCGAGTATCTAATAATTTCACTATTTTGAGGTAGACTGGTTTCACGCTTTAACAGCACCAAAGCCCTTACAGAATTGGACTGATGACCGGAGAGCTTAAAACTCACGGAAGTTTCTCCCTCGGTGCCGTCGAACCAGTTATACCAGCAAACAGAAGAAATATACGTCTTGGCAGACTTTTCAGAGTTTCAAGACACTGCCTTTTCTCTTTTATCCAAATATACAGTTGAAACTAAAAGTCCTGTGACTGTGTTGTGCACCAGTTTGAAGTAATAACGCGCTGAGTTTGTGTACTTTTGTCTCTGTCAAACTGCAACATCAGAGTAACTCCATTCCTATAGAAAAAGGCGTACCCAACTCTGTACAATTCTATACTAGTAAATAGAGATTATTAACATCATTCTTAACCTCTAATGCGATACATGTACATGTAATGATATAAATATATATTACAATTCGACTACAGAATGAAGAGAGTGGATTACTATTTAATGGAAAAGTCATATATTCCCCAATTTGCAAGGGTTTCTTGTATTTTGTCCTCAGAAATTGTAATTAATTACTAAGTGAAAAATGTATCCCACAGCGATTTAGTAATAATCCACATCCTCCACATCAATATTTTCTTTCTATTTTGATTCATGTGCATGTAATGATGTACATAGATATTACAATTCGACAGCAAAAACAGAATAACGAGAGTGGGTTACTACTTAATCGCAGCGCCATATGTTCCCGACTCGAAAAGTATTTATTATTCTTCAACAAAATGTAAGAAACACCGGCAAACTTTCTTCAACCCGGGTGTGAGATGAAAGTTTGCAAGTGCTTCTTGTGTTTTGTCCTCAATAATCGTAAATCTTTACTAAGTGAAACATATATCCCGCAGCGATTTGATATTAATCCACCCTCCTCATACTGTAGTCTCCATATTTTCTTCCAGTTTGATCGGTTCAGTTCGTGATTTCACTACCGATCTGGCTAATAGCGCGTTATATTAGTGTAAACGTTCTTGTGTATTTCATACTGCTGAGTAAGTTCACGTAATGTAATGGTGTAAACAGATATTAAAATTCGACTGCATATACAGAATAACGAGAGTGGATTACTATTTAATCGCTGCGCCATATATTCCCGATTCGAAAATTATTCATAATCCATCAAAACAATGCAAGAAACACCGGCAAACGTTCAAGCTTTTGTGTTCGGGATAAAAAATGAAAATTAACCCATACTATACAATGTTTGTTATAGAAAAAAAGAACACAAAATGTCGCAATGTCTCTGCGTTTCCGTCATGTTGTATCCTTGACGAAGATTCTCGAACGACACCTGACCAGGTTCTCACAAGTTCCCACTGCCTCGTTCGAATAAAAGTGCCACTGGAACTGACCACGAAACAAGACTTCTCAAATACTTATATTCTCAGTTACCGGACGTTCAGCTGGCGGGCACGGTATCACACGAGAGGAACTGAGAAACGTTGAATTTTGCTATTGGCATTCATTTGTTTAAAAATCAGATGAGTAGTGATGTGATGCACTGGGAGTAATCATCATAATTTTACTACCTCCGACATTTTTTGGACAGTTTTACAATTCAGCCTGTTTTCTGACTCTTTGAACTATAAACAAACATTCTAAACTGCCTATCTGAATTCATACTGTGATTTTTGCGATTAAAACAAAATAGCGGACAGTGTGTGGTATAATAGCACCAATGTGGTATATTCACTTAATACTGGTCATTGTTGGCCATTATTTGCGAACGATATTCAGCCAACACAAGTAAAAGATGAGAGTACATAACCAAGTGTTTGGAGGTACAAACCATTTCCACGTTTACCGTAAACCACTCCCATACTCCCACCAATCACTCCCTCTGACATGTGACATTCTTTGGTTTCTTGTTCGTAAACGAAAGTGGCACATCCATCACCTTCCAGAGCTACTTCATTCCCCGGAGTAATGACCACATTAACTAACGAGCATTGTCTGCGCTAATTGTGACAGGACTTCTAGTTTCAACTGTACACCATCTAGACTCAAAATACAGATGACGGCTGTTTAAAATACAGATGTAACTCCCTATGTTGGTGGCTGGTGATTAAATTATAAGACATCATCCTTCTAATTATTAAAATTATGAAATTCTCAGGAGTTATATCGAAAACATTCAGATACAAATTTACTCCGTTAACTTAACTAGAACAAAAGTCGTTATTTCTGGAATATGACATGAGAAGCATGCTTATAATTGTCTTGTTCATGAACAGTATACAGTACGTGGAGAGTGTATTATCACTAAATCACCCGCAGAGTGGAGATTCCACACAAACAATAATTGCAAATTTGTTGCAAAGCATAACAAGCACAAGCAGAGTTTCAGTCAATGGGCCCCCGGTTATACCCGGAGGTCCATTGGTTGAAACATTGCTTGTATTTTTAGCTCAACTTGACAAAGTCAAGCTGAGCTATTGCTATCCCTTCTCGTCCGTCGGCGTACGTACGCACATACGTACGTACGTCCACAATTTCCTTTGGCACACCTCACAGGACGCATTTATGATCAGATCGCTTTGAGACTTGGTATGCTTGTTTGGGGTGACCTCTAGATGAGAGCTATCGATTTTCTTCCATTTATGTCAAAAAATGTTGCCGCGGCCAACGTTCTTAGAACTTAGTCTAGTCAGACCTCAATATTTCCGTTTGGCACACTCTACAGGGCACAATGATGATCGGATTGCTTTGAAACCTGGCATGCTTGTTTGGGGTACTCTCTAGATAGGAGCTATCAATTTTCTTCCATTTCTATCAAAAAGTGTTGCCGCGGCCAACGTTCTTAGAACTTAGTTTAGTCAGACCTCTATATTTCCCCTTGGCACTCCCTACAGGGCACATTTATGATCGGATTGCTTTGAAACCTAGTTGCTTGTATGTTTTGCTCAACTTGACACATTTATGATCGGATTGCTTTGAAACCTCGCATGCTTATTTGGGGTGACCCCTAGATGGGAGCTACCGATTTTCTTCCATTTTCGTCAAAACATGTTACCACGGCCAACGTTCTTAGAACTTAGTTTAGTCAGACCTCAATATTTCCCTTTGGCACTCCCTACAGGGCACATTTATGATAGGATTGCTTTGAAACCTGGCATGCTTGTTTGGGGTGACCTCTAGGTGGGAGCTATCGATTTTCTTCCATTTCCGTCCGTCAAAAAATGTTTCCGCTGGCAACGTTCTTTGAACTTAGTTTAGTCAGGCATCAATATACTCCTTTGGCACGCCGTACAGAGCACATTTTTGATCAAATCGGTTTGAAACTTGGTATGCGTATTTGGGGTTACCTCTAGATGGGAGCTATCGATTTTCGTCTATATCTGCCAATAAATGTTGCCGCTGGCAACGACCTTTCATGAACTTAGTGCAGTTATGCATCAAAATGTTCCCTTGGCACACCCTGCAGGCCACATTTATTATTAGATCACTTTGAAACTTTGTATGCTTGTTTGGGGTGACCTCTACATGGGAGCTATTGATTTTCTTCTATTTTCCGTCAAAAAATGTTGCCGCTGGCAACGTTTTTGAACTTAGTGTAGTCAGGGATCAACATATTCCTTTGGCACGCCCTACAGGACACATTTATAATCAGGATGGTTTGAAACTTGGTATGTATGTTTGGGGTTACCTCTAGATGGGAGCTATCGATTTTCTTCCATTTCCGTCAAAAATAGTTGCCATTGGCAACAACCACTGATGAACTTAGTAAAAACCGAGTGCAGTTAAGCATCAATATTTCCCTTTGACACACCCCGCAGGGCACATTTATGATTGGATCGCTTGCAAACTTGGTGTGCTTGTGTGGGGTGACATCTATATGGGAGCTGTCGATTTTCTTCCATTCCTGTCAAAAAATGTTGCCACTGACCTTTGAACTTAGTTTAGTCAGACCTCAATATTTCCCTTTAACACACCCTTCAGGGCACATTTATGATCAGATCACTTTGAAACTTGGTATGTGTGTTCGGGATGACCTCTATATGTGAGCTATTGCTTTTTTTATTTCCATAAAAAATTATTGTTGTTATCACCAGTCTTTGAACTTACTGCATTTGTGCGTCAACTTATCCCTTTTGCACTATGTGCAGGTTTTATTTAAGAATTTCCATAAAAAACCCCAAAACATTGCCACAAGCAATGACCTTCTACTTAGTGCATTTGTGTAATAACATCTTCCTTTGGCATGCCTCAGAGGGCACATTCATTATCAGGTTGTTTTGAAACTTTGTATGCTTATGCATGGTGACAAAGATAGGAGCTATTGATTTTCTTTTCATTTCCATCAAAAGCTGTTGCTGTTAGCAACAATCTTTGAATTTATTGCATTTGTGCATCAACATTCTTCTTTGACATGGCCTACAGGTCACATTTATAATAGGATTGTTTTTTTAACTTGGTGTGTTCATTAGGCAAGACCTTTAGATAAGAGCTATTGATTTGCGTTCATTTCTGTGAAAAAGTTGCCATTTACAATAACCTCTGAACATAATGCATTTGTGTATCAACATTCTTCCTTCAGCCAGTCTTACAGTTCATTTAAAAATGTAAGGATTACTCTGACGTTGTGCACACACAATGCAGTTACAGTTAAAACTAGAAGTCCTGTCATGAAATGTGCACAAATAGCACGTTGATATGCGCGTTAATGTGCGCGTTACGGCCCAAGTAAAGCTATCAAATTCTGTACATATGGCCTGTGCACAAGCAATGTTTCAGCCAATGGACCTCCGGGTAACCCGGAGGTCCATTGGCAGAAACATAGCATGTGTTTGCTATGAGTAACCAGGAGAACCTGCCGTGCTTTGGGTGCCATTCGATATGGCAATTGCGCGCAATTCCAACGCGCAATTAAGCCTACTTAAGCGCACTATTCGTGACAGGACTTCTAGTTTTAACTGTATGTTGAAATTTCATCAAATAACATTGGTACCAATGATCTTCAATTTTGCCACTTCATTTATAACTTACCAAGTTCAAGTTTGTCAAGTTGAGCTACAGTGTCATTGACACTTTCATTTTTCCATATGCACAGAATTTGAAAATGATACTTTTGGGTGATAACTCCACTTTGTGGGTGATTGTGTTACAATCCACTCTCCACGTACTGTACATGTATACTAAATATGCCGTTGAGTTTGTTTATTGTGATAGGCAGATAACATCATGCGATTTATAAAATGTTTTGGACCATCCAAAATGAGTCAGAATCATTATTCGCATTGTCCTATTCATACAGGTAAGACTTAAGGCTTTCCTGGATTTCCCCGTGACCAGACAAATTGTGTTTTTGTTTATATTTTAATAAATATAAAGAAACTTTATTCTTTTCTTATCATCGATAATAATACCAAAATCCGCAGTTTGGTTGCAGATTGATTTCGCACACGATGGTGTGGGCACGATCCTCAACTGAACCTAACTTTTCAAAACGATCTCCAGTCATTTTGGTTTGTTAAACAATGAAGAATATCCTCGTGGATAAAAAAACCCCGAATATCTGGAAGACCGAAACGGTACACTCAATCATTGAAACATGCCCCCACCACCATGATATGACTCAATGAAGATTATTTTTTCCTCGAAATCCCAACCTCTGTGTGTTGGTGAGGTGGAGGTACATTGGGGCAATTCTCTGAATAATATCTGAATTTTTGCTTTTCGTATGATGTGCAATCATGAAAAACAATACTCAACCTCAAATACAGGTGTAAAAAGGCTTAAGAAAAAATTGCATGATGGGGAGATTTATGTGTCAGAGGGCCATCGGAACCCACCGACCCATCACCAACATCTGATGTCTTGCATTTTGCGCCCCTCCAAAATAAAGTAGACTATAATAACATAAATATCTCACCCGGGTTTTGGTGTAGAACAAATGGTTTATGAGGGCCAATTTCTATATATTTGGCAGCTCCAATTTGTTACCTTACACTTCAAATTCAGTTGGGTTAAAATCAATCAAAATCAAATGATTTACTCAACCCTGTAGATTTGGGTTAATTTTTAACCCAGAGAATTTTAGAGTGTACCCTATTTCTACGACTACAAAAATATAATTCAACTTACCAATTTATTTGTATTCTGAAACGTATTCTGACAACAGGTATCTGTTAACACCTCTTTGGAAATGATGTTCTCTGATGTTTTGTCTCTCCGTTGATGTGTCCCTAATATCCATGAGAACAATAACATGTTTTACCATCTCACTACTAGTTCGTTTATCATCTGCTACATATTTGAATACCAACTTGTAGCAATTCATTTAAAATTGCATTTTGTATGAAGCCTAGATTCTGATTTATCGATAAGTTCACACAGTTAAACTCTGTGTGGTGTCCAGCTGTCGCAGTACAGCAGTAGAACAGAATTTTCTAATTATTTACCAAAATCAATATTATTGTTATGTCTAGTGATCTTCGTCAACAGAATATAGCCTGTTAAGAGAAACGATAGAAAATACGTCACATTCTTTATGACAGAGACACAGAAATAAAGAATAGGTGGGAGAAAACTAAACTACATTGTAAAATGTTTGCTTCACTTTCATAATTTCAGTGAAAATACACTCTAATCATTTGGTTTGAAACTAACCAGCATCAACTGGTTTGAGTTCATATTTACTCAACCCACGTGATTTGGGTTGAATTTGGTTCATAAGGAGCACTGTAGCTCAGTGGATACAGTTAAAACTAAAAGTCCTGTCCTGAAATGCGCACAAATAGCACGTCGATATGCGCGTTAATCTACGCGATATGACCATAGTAAGGCTATCAAATTATATAAATATGGCCTGTGCACAAGCAATGTTTCAGCCAATGGACCTCCGGGCAACCCGGAGGTCCATTGGCAGAAACATTGCCCGTGTTTGCTATGAGTAACCAGGAGAATCTGCCGTGCTTTGGATGCCATTCGATATGGCAACTACGCGCAATTCTTACGCGCAATTAAGCCTAGATAAGCACACAGTTCGTGACAGGACTTCTACTTTTAACCGCACAGTAAAGTCGCCGTGGACTGGTCACTTTCCACGCGTGGGCAATATTTCCTCGGACGCAATAATATTAGATTCCAAACACTAATTACAGGAATAATCATCAAAAATTTAATTAATGAAGCACCGGGCACAACCCAGTGCTTCATTAATTAAAATTTTGCTAATGATGATTTTTACTACCTGGTAAACAGATGCGTGGACATAACTGCCCACGTGTGGATTACGACCAATCCACGGCGACTGTACTGGAGAAATGCAGGCTGCAAGCCAAAATGTCCTCGGTTCGAATCCCACCTTGTGTCCTTAGGCAAGACATTTATTCCTAATTGCCCAAGTGGGGAACGGTGGTGTTGTGTACTTAGGCGTGCTACACGCCGATGGTGCATCTCTCGTCAACCAATGCTAACCCTTCATATGTAGAGTTAGAACATTGGGGAGTCTGACTTTTGCTCGCTGTTGGTTCTCTCCGGGTACTCCGGCTTCCTCCACCCATAAAACTGTCCGACATTAGGTGACCCTGACTGTCGAAAGTGTCGTTAAAACCCCAATAACTAAATAAATTAATAAACTGGGTTCATATTCACACAGTCTACTTGATTTGGTTCAATTTTTAACCAACTGATTTTAGAGTACATTGTATTGGACAGCTGTATTATACATCGTACAAATCTGGAACATAAGAGGCACATGGGCATCGCTAGGGGTGAGGGTTAAGGTGGCTTTACGTGGTGGGGGGGGGGGATCTTCAATAACCTTTTAAGCTACACTGTAAAAATGTATGCTTTATTTCATAATATAAGTGCAATTACAATGTACTGAACTGCTGTGTTATACCCCGTATAATTCGGAGACATATAAGACAGAGAGGCGTCGCTAAGGGCCGTGGGGTGACACCCCTCAGTAATTTTCTTTTTTCAGTCGGGACGTTTTCGTTCGGAATGGAGGCTTAGATATCAATTTTATCATGCTAGTCATCACGTACTTTAGTAGACTGATTTGAACTTGTGTCACACACACGCAGAGTCGGTCATAAGATGGTGGCCTGTAGTAACCGATTCGAATCTGTAGCCAATAATATAAAACTTTTACAATTGTATTTTCTAAAATTATATTTTCTACCCATTAATGCAACTGACTAAATGGAATCATTAGCATTTTAAAAGATATGGCAAATTGCCACATCTTTGAAAATGCTGATGATTCATTTCAACCTATTTGGGGTCATTACTAGAAAATACAACTCTAAAAAATACAATTGTAAAAGTTTTATAGTATTGGCCTCTGTTTGGGGTCCAGCATTACAATTTTTGAAAATTTCCAACTATAATCCAATGTGACTAATATTCCAACTACATTATCAAAGCATGCCTTCATGATACAGTTGTAATATTAGTCATTCGTTACTTGACTCATCACAGCAGGAGCAAATCAGGTTTATGTACCCCCACCACCAAATAGGTTATCCCCGCGATGCTTTCGACAACCGATGGGAAGGGCACGTGCGCGCAGCCTTTTTCTGCTGATACGTGATATCAATGCACGCTGACGCAAATTTGTACCTAGCACAGGACAGGAGACAACTTTGGAATAATATTTTTTTACGTTTATTAGTTTTACAAGGATTGGTGTACATGTTATGCTGCTCACATTGACGCCTCTGTTTGACACAATGGGTCGAATATGTGAGATTCCATCCGTAGCGGGAATTTCGTGGTCTTAATCTTCTCGAATACAGCAAAGGGGTCTTTGCCCTGCACGGACTGTGTCTCCCTCCGCACTACAGTCATTTTACACCCCCGATTGCACGGTACACTTTGACACCATCCACCCCACAATTAATGGTAGCAGAGCGTGATCGTACAGGTTACATTCATTTTACACTCCCAGGGGTATTGGGTTCAAGAGACCAGAGCACTTATCAACACGCTCACCACTCTCGGAGTTTTCCCGACCACACATCGATCACGGAAACTCTGGCATGAGAGACTAGCGCACTCATCCAACACGATCACCGCTCGAGGACTTTTCTCAGCCAACTGTCGCTCATGGAATCTCTCCGACCAGAGATCGATCACGGAATCTCTAGCATGAGAGACCAGAGTACAATCAACGCTCTCACCACTCGAAGACTTTCCACAACTAGAGATTTATCACGAAACATCTGGAATGAGAGACCAGCGCACTTATCTACCCGCTCACCACTCGAGGATCTTTCCCGACTAGGGATGGTTCACGTAACCTCTAGCATGGGAAACCAACGCACTTATCTACTGGCTCACCACTCGGGGACTTTCCCCAACCAGGGATGGGTCACGGAATCTCTACAATGAGAGACCAGCTCACGTATCTATCCGCTCACCACTCAGGGACTTTCCACAACCAGGGATAGATCTCGGAATCTCTGAAATGAGAGATCAGCACATTTATCTACTCGCCCACCCCTGGGGACATTCTCAGATTAAGCATCGCACACGGAATCTATGGAATAATCTTGAATAAATAAAAAGGTTTTAATTTTTCAGATTCGGTTTCGGTTCATTTTATCGAAAAACCTGGTGTTTTGGTTCGGCTTTTATATGTGTTACGAACTCGACTACACGTACCGCAATAGTTTGAAAAAATCTCCAATAATCCATATGGCACTACTCATCACAATAAGTTTTGTCTGTAAGTATCTCTATTAGGTTCATCCGATCTTTACTTTTATCTAACAATCACATAGATTTGGGCCTGAAAACCACGAGAAACGGTGCGTATCACATAATGTGTTCCGATTCCATATCATATAGACGACTCATTCTGATTCCGTATCATATAGATTCAACTTCCGGTAAACACTGCGCTGTGACAAATAATATCATTATATGCATTGTTATTACGCATTAAAATATGAAATTCAAAATTTTGACCAATTCCAACCCAATTTAAACTGAAAAACTGAAAAACAGGCTTTATGTAACGGGATTGTTAGATAAATGTATTATCATGACCAAATGCATGTCCTGTAATTTGTATCAGATTCTCGGTCGTGTTTACAATCGGATCACAACTCGCCCTGACGGGCTCGTTGCGATCTGATTATAAACACGACCTCGAATCTGATACAAATTACAGGACATGCATTTGGTCATGATAATCTCTATTATTACCACTTTGGCGGGCGTTCCTAGCACATTAACGATGTTTTACCGGGCGTTGAAACCTCGTAATGCTCAACAAGTACAAGTCATGTGATGTGTTGGGCCGTTATTAACTATAACAGCCCAACACGTCAATAACAGCCCGACACGTCTAAATTTCGAAGATATATTTCATCATCTAACTTCCCAAATTTCGCCGAAGACTGATCAGACGATAGTCCTGTTACCCGGTTTGTTTGTCAACAAATCAGACGATAGTGTCGCTGTTTTTTAATTCTAAAATGTCAAACTTCATTTATTTATCTTATTTCCCATATAATTTAATTGTAATGTACCCGATGTACGAAAGTGGCAATAATAGAAATAGCATGACTTTGTCGGGCATTACAGTGTATCAACGGCTCAATAGAAATGGTTAACAGCCCTTGAGCTTATT
Organism: Pictodentalium vernedei; assembly: GCA_031216915.1. NCBI lineage: Eukaryota > Metazoa > Mollusca > Scaphopoda > Dentaliida > Dentaliidae > Pictodentalium > Pictodentalium vernedei. The sequence goes on along the minus strand of CM062295.1, from coordinate 1,893,595 downwards.
AGCGGCCCTCGACTTCGTCGCGGGCCGCTAATAAACTCTTGGGCTGTTAACCATTTCTGTTGAGCCGTTGATACACTGTAATGCTCTTCAAACTCATGTTATTGTTATATTAATCATTCTCGTGGGTTCTAGAGGATTAATTACTAAGGCTTAAATTGAGTAACAAATAAATAAAGTTTATCTAAACTGTGATGCATTCTCATTGTCACATTTTCTATCTCGGTGGGCGAGTCAATAGGGGAACGATTGTGTAAACGCGAGCACGAGTATCCACCACTTTCCCGGATAGTCTAAGTGATGGGAGTCCATAAGGGCCACGAGTCCATTTCCTCCCCAATTAGATAGTTTGATCAATTTATACACAAACTGATTGAAAACGGTTTAGACGATTTATGCTGGGACTTCGAGTTTTCCGATTTGCCGTAACCACAACCAGCTCTACTGACAAGAGAGAACAGCGTCTTTATCTACATGGTGACTGTCCTCATTATCCAGGATTAAAATGTCTTGAATAAATAAACACTTTCATTTTTTGTCTCACAACCATAGCTTATGACTTCTCATTGGAACGAGATCGACAAGCTCGATCCAGTGTAGGACCAAACGCTATGTATTGGGGCTAGATATAGAAAAGTATATACCGTGATCTCCAAATTAGAACCGGCATGTAGTGACCGTTTCGTTAGCCAAGGGTTAAAATATTGGGGGTAAATAAAGTGTAAATATACAAACATTCTTGTACGATGTATGTGCAAACGGAAAAGAAGCTCAGTCGTATGTAGCCAATTGAGTTCATCTTCTGTTGGTTCTGTTTTCTTCTTTTTTAACCATCCTTCAATCCTAAACCTCCGTGTAGGTCATGTTTGGTTGCCGCGTGAGCTGCCATCTTCTGACGTCATCTTCAAGCAGTGCGTGTTGTTAGTGTAACACGTGTTTCCATCGTCCATTTTGTATACTGGAGACCACCATCTTTGTTTCTATAGTTGTAAGTGGTTGCTATGAGCCTGGAAGGCTTCTTGAAGAAAAGGAGTATGTTCGAAGAGTGTGTTCGATTGAATAGGAGTAGGTTCCTGATTCGTAGAATTACCACACACAACCCGACAATCCCTCCAAATCACCTAAAGCGACTTCAAATGGTTCCCAAGTCCTAATTATCTCTGAACCTGTACTGTTCTTAACCAATTCTTATAATCACCAGTGCATCGTCTCCCGTAATTTCTACATATCCACACAAAGTTATCTCCCCTGTTTGCAACGAAAGCCAATACATGTATGATTCTCAAACCATCAAAACAATCGAGCAGGGATAAGTATTATTCGAATAGCTCGAATCTTATCGAAGCCATAGAGTAGTGACTGAAAAATGCAATGCTTGAATGGCTCGAGTCGAAACCGAGCAAAAGAGACATAGAGTAATTACTCGAAAGAGTGACTTCACATACATGTACGACTCTTACGCTCGTCTCGGTGAAAACGTTGATTGGATGATAGTCATTGAGTTGTGGTTGGTCGATCGAACTAAATTGTTATAATAATTTAGTTAAATTGTTATAACAATTTAGGTAAATTGTTACAATACTTTAACAGTAAATACATCCATAGTACTAAATTATTATAAAAATGTGACATTAAATACACCGAACAGACTAATACGCAGCCGTATTCTACAGGTATTCGGATTCTGTATTATTTTGATATACTTCAGAAATTAATGTTCACCGGAGATTTCAATAACAATTCAGATTATTGGCAAATTCAGTCATGACAATAAATGTTTGACCAGGTGATTTCGCACGTTCGAGCACGAAAAAGGCCTCTTTTGTCCCTGTACTCCCGTAAATGCCCCCCCCCCCCCCCCTCTTTATTCTTTCCCCACCTCATACCTTTCTAGACACGTATGCCTTGAATGAGATACATTGACCTCTTAATGTTCGTTCGCGACACAGATGTCCTGGGTTAGACAGTGATCTCCAACCTTTCCAGACACATACAGTACGTGGAGAGTGGATTGTAACTAAATCACCCGCGGAGTGGAGTATCACCCAAGCTATAACTTTTAAATTTTGTACATGTCGACAAAAAACACAAGCAATGTTTCAGCCAATGGACCTCCGGGTTTAACCCGGAGGTCCATTGGCTGAAACTTTGCTGGTGCTGGTTATGCTTTGCAACAAATTTGCAATTATTGCTCGGGTGGAATCTCCACTCTGCGGGTGATTTAGTACTAATACACTCTCCACGTACTGTATGCCTTGCATGAGATATGTTCACCTCCTACCTTTCGGGATATGTATCCCCCAGGAGAGATACGTTGACCTCCTACCTTTCGGGACATATATGCCCCGGGAGAGGGCGTTTACCTCCCATCTTTCGAGACACGTATGCCCCAGGAGAGATACATTTATCGGCTACCTTTCGGGACAGTATGCCACGAGAGAGATACGTTTAATTCTACCTTTCGGGACACGTATGGACCAGGAGAGACATCTTTACCTCCTACCTTTCGGGACACGTATGCCCAAGGTGAGATTCGTTTACCTCCTACCTTTCGGGACACGCATGTCTCGGGAGAGATATGTTTACCTCCTACCTTTCGGGACACGTATGCCCCGGTAGAGATACATTGACCTTCTACCTTCTTGGACATGTATGTCTCAGGTGGATACTTTTACCTCCTACCTTTCGGGACATGTATGCCCCGGGAGAGATACATTGACCCTCTACCTTTTGGGACACGTATGCCCCGGAAAGATACGTTGACCATCTACCTTTTGTGACACGTATGCCCAAGGTGAGATACATTTACTTCCTACCTTTAGGGGCACGTATGTCCCGGGAGAGATCCGTTGACCTTCTACCTTTTGGGACACATATGTCTCGGGTGAGATACCTATACCTCCTACCTTTTGGGACACATATGCCCCGGTGAGACACGTTTACTTCCTACCTTTCGGGATACGTATGCCTCGGGTGAGATACATTTACCTCCTACCTTTTGGGACACGTATGTCCCGGGTGAGCTATGTTTACCTCCTACCTTTTGGGACACGTATGTCCCGGGTGAGCTATGTTTACCTCCTAGCTTTTGGGACACGTATGTCCCGGGTGAGCTATGTTTACCTCCTACCTTTTGGGACACGTATGTCCCGGGTGAGCTATGTTTACCTCCTACCTTTTGGGACACGTATGTCCCGGGTGAGCTATGTTTACCTCCTACCTTTTGGGACACGTATGTCCCGGGTGAGCTATGTTTACCTCCTACCTTTTGGGACACGTATGTCCCGGGTGAGCTATGTTTACCTCCTACCATTTGAGACACGTATGTACCGGGTGAGCTATGTTTACCTCCTACCTTTTGGGACACGTATGTCCCGGGTGAGCTATGTTTACCTCCTACCTTTTGGGACACGTATGTCCCGGGTGAGCTATGTTTACCTCCTACCTTTTGGGACACGTATGTCCCGAGTGAGCTATGTTTACCTCCTACCTTTTGGGACACGTATGTCCCGGGTGAGCTATGTTTACCTCCTACCTTTTGGGACACGTATGTCCCGGGTGAGCTATGTTTACCTCCTACCTTTTGGGGCACGTATGTTCCGGGTGAGCTATGTTTACCTCCTACCTTTTGGGACACGTATGTCCCGGGTGAGCTATGTTTACCTCCTACCTTTTGGGACACGTATGTCCCGGGTGAGCTATGTTTACCTCCTACCTTTTGGGACACGTATGTCCCGAGTGAGCTATGTTTACCTCCTACCTTTTGGGACACGTATGTCCCGGGTGAGCTATGTTTACCTCCTACCTTTTGGGACACGTATGTCCCGGGTGAGCTATGTTTACCTCCTACCTTTTGGGACACGTATGTCCCGGGTGAGCTATGTTTACCTCCTACCTTTTGGGACACGTATGTCCCGGGTGAGCTATGTTTACCTCTTACCTTTTGGGACACGTATGTCCCGGGTGAGCTATGTTTACCTCCTACCTTTTGGGACACGTATGTCCCGGGTGAGCTATGTTCACCTCCTACCTTTTGGGACACGTATGACCCAGGTGCGATACCTTTAACTCCTGCCTTTCGGGACATTATGTGACGAGTGAGATACCTTAACTCCCTACCTTTCGAGACAAGTATGCCTTGGATGAGATACCTTGACCTCTACCTTTCAAAAGTCTTATGCACCAGGTGCGATACGTTTACCTCTTACATATTGAGGCATGTTTGCCCTGGGTGAGATACCTTGGCCTCCTACCTTTCGAGGGACATATGCCCTTTGTGAGACACCTTGCTCCCGTACCTTTCGAGAGACGTATTCCCAGGTTAAATACTTTGACCTCTTATCTTTTGATGCACGTATGCCCCAAGTGAGACGTTTTAAGTTTTTCAGTCATGTATATACTGGGTGAAATACCTTGAGTTTGCGACTTGCATGCCACTGGTTAGGTACTTTGACCTCCTACCTTTCAAGATACGTATTCCCCAGGTGAGATACCTTGACTTCATAACTTTTCAGACAAGTATGCCCAGGTGAGATACCTTGAGTACCTACCTTTTCGAGACACACATACCTTTGATGAGATACCTCGACGTCTTACTTTTAGAGACTGATGCCATGGGTGAGACACGTTGACCTCTTACCTTTCGAGACACTATGTCCGTGGTGAGATATCTTAACATCCAACCCTTCGAGACATGTATACCCCTGGTGAGATACTTTGACCTCTCGCCTTTCGAGACATGTATGTCCAGGGTGAGATACCTTGACCTCCTACATTCGAGACGTATATGCTCCGGGTGAGATACCTCGACCTCTTACCTTTCGAAACATGTATGCCCTTGGTGAGGAACGTTGACCTACCTTTCGATACACGTATGCCATGGGTGAGATACCTTGATCTCTTACCTTTCGAGACATGTGTGCCCCAGGTGAGATACCTCAACCTTTTACCTTTCGAGGTATGTATGCCCTAGGTGAGAAACGTTGACCACCTACCTTTCGAGGCACGTATGTCATGAGTGAGATACCTTGATCTCTCACCTTTCGAGATATGTATGCCCCAGGCGAGATTCCTCAAACTCTTACCTATCGAGACCTGTATGCCTTAGGTGAGAAACGTTGACCACCTACATTTCGAGACACGTATGTCGTGGGCGAGATAACTTGACTTCTTACCTTTCGAGGCATGTATGCTCCGGGAGAAATACTCTGACTTCCTACTTTTCAAGACACGCAAGCCTGGATCAAGATACCTTGACCTCCTACCTTTTGACACACGTGTTCCCCAGGTTAGATATTTTGACTTCTTGCCTTTCAAGACACTTATGCACTGGGTGAGGTACCTTGACTTCTTAACTTTCGAGACACGTATGCTCCGGGTGAGATACCTTGAGCTCCTACCTTTCGAGACACGTATGTCTTGGATGATATAGCTTGAGCTCCTACCTTTTGAGACACGTGTGCACTTGGTGAGACACGTATGCCGCGGGTGAGATAGCTTGAGCTCCTACCTTTTGAGACACGTATGCCCTTGGTGAGATAGCTTGGTGAGATATCATGTAAATGTCAACGTTATGAGCATGTTCATGGAGAATCATGGCATATTTGGTATCGCTTTAACACCTCCTTGCCATCTAAATGCATTTGTCGACATTTGTATATACCAAACGTTTAGCCACCCTTTCAGAAAGCGTAATTAGGGTTTGTCAACCCAGCTCCCAAATAACTCAGATGGCACGTTACCTGTCTTTGAACTAAAATGATGCTACATTGGCAATTGGGTTGGGCAAAATATCCATCATGGGCTATGGCTGCGCGATTGGGACAAAACACTCTGAAAGCATTGCGCCTGGTGCAGATATCTTGCCCTTCTTATATCTCACCCATTCTCCATTAAATCACACAATATCCATATATCCCTTATTCGACCACACCGTTTCACTTGTATCACCCAACACCTATATAACATTTATTTTCCCACCCCTTGTGGCACCTACTAGCCACATTTTTGTTATTATCACACACCTTCTCAATTGTATTATTCAATACCCACACATCATTCACTCTGATACACCTCTCCCCTTATATCACCCAAAACCAACATATTCTTCCTTCGATCGCATCCCTCTCCCTTGTATCACCCACTAATCTCCTTCTATCACACAATACCCAAACATCCTTCATTATCCCACCCCTCTCCCTTGTATCACCCACTAATCTCCTTCTATCACACAATACCCAAACATCCTTCATTATCCTGCCCCTCTCCCTTGTATCACCCACTAATCTCCTTCTATCACACAATACCCAAACATCCTTCATTATCCCACCCCTCTCCCTTGTATCACCCACTAATCTCCTATCACACAATACCCAAACATACTTCATTATCCCACCCCTCTCCCTTGTATCACCCACTATTCTCCTTCTGTCACACAATACCCAAACATCCTTCATTCGCCCTCCCTTTTTCTCTTTAATCAGCCAGTACCCGCACATCGTCTATTCTCCCACATCACATCATCTTCTCTCCTATATCAAGCAATGCCGACGTATACTTCATTCTCCCACACCTTCTCCCTTGTATAGCCCAACAATACATATATCCTTCATTCCACCAACCCACCCTTCCTGCATTGCCCACCCATTCTCCCTTGTATCATCTAATAACTACACATCCTTCATATCCCAACTCGTTCCTCTATCGCCCAACATACCAGTCATTTCAACTCCCCTCCTTCATATCCCACCCCTCTATCGCCCAACATACCAGTCATTTCACCCCACTCCCCATCCTCTGTATCATCGATACCCAAATGACCTTCATTCTCCGTTTCCTTTTCTCTCATTTCACCCGATACCCTAGATATCTTTCATTCCCCACACCTTTTTTCTTATACCACACAATGCCAACATGCCCTTCATTATCCCACCATTCCATTCTATCTTATATCACATGTCTTTCATTCTCCCACCTATTCTATCTTGGATTACCTGATATCCCATATCAGTCATTCTCTCACTCCTTCTACAACAATATCACCCAAATACCCACATATCATTCATTCTCCCACCCTATTCTATGTAATATCACCCAATACCTATATATCCTTTACGTTTCCACCCCTTCTATCTTAAATCACCTACTACACTCATATCCTTTATTCTCCAACCGTTGTATTTTATAGCACCCCAATAGCAAGATATCCTCCATTCACCCACCACTTCTAGCTTAAAGCACCCGATACCCCCATATCAGACATTCTCTCACCCCTTCTGTTTAATATCACCGAACACCTACATATCCTATATTCTCACACCCTTCTGCCTAATACCACTAAATAACCACATATCCTTCATTCTCCCACCTCCTCTATCTTATACTGCCCCGTTCCCACAAATCCATCATTCTCTCACTCATTCTATCTTATAACACCCCAATACCCTCATATCCCCCCCTCTCCATTCTATCCTATAAGACCCCAATACCTACAAATCCTTCATTCTCACAGCCAGAAGAAGACATACAAGACCCCAGTACCCATATATCCTTCATACTCCCACCGCTTCTACCTTGAATCACCTAATACCCATATATCCGTCATTCTCCTATCCCTTCTACCTAACGTCACCCAATACCCACAAATCCTTCCTTCTCCAACCTTTTCTACATTATATCACCCAATACCCACATATTCTTCATTCGCCCACCTCATCTATCTTATATCACCCGATATCCACATATCCTTTCTTCTCCCACCCTTTTTCTTCTATCTTATATAACACAAAACAGATTCATTTTCTCACTCCATTCTATCTTATATCACTCCAATAGCCACACAGTCTTCATTCCTCCACCCCATTATTTGTTTATTTATTTATTGGGGTTTTAAGGTCACATACTTATGCACAGTCGTGCCCCCATGTAGGCAACCGGGCTAAAATGCCTTACCCAAGGACACAACGCGGGTCGTCCCGGACAGGGATCGAACTTGGGACCTCTAGCATAGAAGTCCAGCAGTCTACCACTGTGCTCCCTTCACCTCATTCACATTATATATGACTGTATGGTTTATAGTACACCTTGTTTCATGACTGCATGGTTTATGGTACACATTGTTTCATGACTGTATCATTTATAGTAGACAATGTTTCATGACTGTATGGTTTATACTACATCTTGTTTCATGACTGTATGGTCTATAGTACACCTTGTTTCATGACTGTATTGTCTATAGTACACGTTGTTTAATGACTGTATTGCTTATAGTGCACATTGTTTAATGACTGTACGGTTTATAGTACACCTTGTTTAATGACTCTATGGTCTATAGTACACACTGTTTAATGACTGTATGGTTTATAGTACACCTTGTTTCCCGACTGTATGGTTTATAGTACATCTTGTTTAATGACTGTATGGTTTATAGTACACCTTGTTTAATGACTGTATGGTTTATAGTACACCTTGTTTAATGACTGCATGGTTTATAGTACACCTTGTTTCATGACTGTATGGTTTATAGTACCTCTTGTTTCGTGACTGTATGGTTTATAGTGTACCTTGTTTCATGACTGTATGGTTTATACTACATCTTGTTTCATCACTGCATGGTTTATAGGGTACCTTTTTACATTTCTGTATGGTTTATACTACATCTTGTTTCGTGACTTGTTTGGTTTTTAGTCTCTCTTGTTTCCCGAGTGTATGGTTTATATTGCACATTGTTTTCCGACTATATGATTTATAGTACTTCATAGCTGTATGATGTATAGTACACCTTCTTTCCCAACAATATGGTTTATACAACAACTTTCTTCCTGACTGAGTGGTTTACAGTGCACCTTGTTTTCCGAATGTATGGTTTGTAGTGCACCTCGTTTCCAGACAGTACGGTTTATAGTGTACCCTGTGTCCTGACTGCATCTTTTATAACACACCTTGTTTTCTGACTCAGTTCTTTATAGTACACCTTAATTTCCGACTATATGGTTTATAGTGCACATTCTTTCCTGACTGCATGGTGCCCAGTGCACTTTCATTCCCGGCTGTGTGTTGTATAGTACACCGTGTTTCCAGACTCTGTAATTTATAAGTCACCTTGTTTCCTGATTGTATGATGCATAGTACACCTTGTTTTCCGACTGCATGATGTATAGTTCACTTTGTTTTCCGACTGCATGATGTATAGTTCACTTTGTTTCCTGACCCTATGATGTACAGTTCACCTTGTTTCTTGACCATATGTTGTACGGTATACCTTGTTTCCTGACCGTATGGTGTACAGTATACCTTGTTCAATGGCTGTATGATATATAGTACACTTTGTTTCCCAATTGTAAGAGATATAGTACACCTTGTTCCCCGACTATATGGTGTATAGTACACCTTGTTTTCCGACTGTATACTGTATAGTGCCCCATGTTTCCCGACTATATACTGTATAGTTCACCTTGTTTCTCGGCTGTATGAAATATAGTACACCTTGTTCTCCGACTGTATGGTGTATAGTGCACCTTGTTTCCCGACTGTGTATTGTATAATACACCTTCTTACCTGACTGTATGATGTATAGTACACCTTGTTTCCCGACTGTATGATGTATAGAGCACCTTGTTTCCCGACTGTATAATGTATAGTACACCTTGTTTCCCGACTGTATGATGTATAGTGCACCTTGTTTCCGACTGTATCATGTATAGTACGCATTGTTTCCCGACTGTATGATGTATTGTACACCTTGCTGTCCGACTGTATGATGTATAGTACACCTTGTTTCCCGACTGTATGATGTATAGAGCACCTTGTTTCCCGACTGTATGATGTATAGTACACCTTCTTTCCGACTGTATGATGTATAGTACACCTTGTTTCCCGATTGTATGATGTATAGTACACCTTATTTCCCGACTGTATGATGTATAGTACACCTTGTTTCCCGACTGTATGATGTATAGTGCACCTTGTTTCCCAACTGTATGATGTATAGTACACCTTGTTTCCCGACTGTATGATGTATAGTACACCTTGCTTCCCGACTGTATGATGTATAGTACACCTTGTGTCCCACCTGTATGATGTATAGTACACCTTGTTTCCAGACTGTATGATGTATAGTACACCTTGTTTCCCGAATGTATGATGTATAGTGTCCCTTGTTTCCCGACTGTATGATGTATAGTTCCCTTTGTTTCTCGACTGTATGCTATATAGAACACCTTGTTTCCCGACTGTATGATGTATAGTTCCCTTTGTTTCTCGACTGTATGCTATATAGAACACCTTGTTTCCCGAGTGTATGATGTATAATACACCTTGTTTCCATACTGTATAATGTATAGTGCCCCTTGTTTCCTGACTGTATGATGTATAGTACACCTTGTTTCCAGACTGTATGATGTAAAGTGTCCCTTGTGTCCCGACTGTATGATGTATAATGCACCTTGTTTCCAGACTGTATGATGTATAGTGTCCCTTGTTCCCCGACTGAATACTGTATAACGCCCCTTGTTTCCAGACTGTATGATGTATAGTACACCTTGTTTCCCGACTGTATGGTGTATAGTACACCTTGTTTTCCGACTGTATGATGTATAGTACACCTTGTTTCCCGACTGTATGATGTATAGTACACCTTGTTTCCCGAATGTATGATGTATAGTGTCCCTTGTTTCCCAACTGTATGATGTATAGTTCCCTTTGTTTCTCGACTGTATGCTATATAGAACACCTTGTTTCCCGACTGTATGATGTATAGTTCCCTTTGTTTCTCGACTGTATGCTATATAGAACACCTTGTTTCCCGACTGTATGATGTATAGTTCCCTTTGTTTCTCGACTGTATGCTATATAGAACACCTTGTTTCCCGAGTGTATGATGTATAATACACCTTGTTTCCATACTGTATAATGTATAGTGCCCCTTGTTTCCTGACTGTATGATGTATAGTACACCTTGTTTCCAGACTGTATGATGTATAGTGTCCCTTGTGTCCCGACTGTATGATGTATAATGCACCTTGTTTCCAGACTGTATGATGTATAGTGTCCCTTGTTCCCCGACTGAATACTGTATAACGCCCCTTGTTTCCAGACTGTATGATGTATAGTACACCTTGTTTCCCGACTGTATGGTGTATAGTACACCTTGTTTTCCGACTGTATGATGTATAGTACACCTTGTTTCCCGACTGTATGATGTATAGTACACCTTGTTTCCCGAATGTATGATGTATAGTGTCCCTTGTTTCCCAACTGTATGATGTATAGTTCCCTTTGTTTCTCGACTGTATGCTATATAGAACACCTTGTTTCCCGACTGTATGATGTATAGTTCCCTTTGTTTCTCGACTGTATGCTATATAGAACACCTTGTTTCCCGACTGTATGATGTATAGTTCCCTTTGTTTCTCGACTGTATGCTATATAGAACACCTTGTTTCCCGAGTGTATGATGTATAATACACCTTGTTTCCATACTGTATAATGTATAGTGCCCCTTGTTTCCTGACTGTATGATGTATAGTACACCTTGTTTCCAGACTGTATGATGTATAGTGTCCCTTGTGTCCCGACTGTATGATGTATAATGCACCTTGTTTCCAGACTGTATGATGTATAGTGTCCCTTGTTCCCCGACTGAATACTGTATAACGCCCCTTGTTTCCAGACTGTATGATGTATAGTACACCTTGTTTCCCGACTGTATGGTGTATAGTACACCTTGTTTTCCGACTGTATGATGTATAGTACACCTTGTTTCCCGACTGTATGATGTATAGTACACCTTGTTTCCCGAATGTATGATGTATAGTACACCTTGTTTCCCGACTGTATGATGTCTAGTACACCTTGTTTCCCGACTGTATGATGTATAGTACACTTTGTTTCCCGACTGTATGATGCATAGTACACCTTGTTTCCCGACTGTATGATGTATACTACACCTTGTTTCCCAACTGTATGCTGTATAGCGCTCCTCACTTCCCGACTGTGTAATGTGTAGTGCACCTTGTTTCCCGACTGTATGCTGTATAGTGTCCCTCTCTTCCCGACTGCATGATGTACACCTTGTTTCCAGGCTGTATGGTGTATAGTACACCTTGCTTCATGACCGCGTGGTGCATAGTATACCTTGTTTCCCGACTGTATGATGTAGAGTGCACCTTCTTTCCCGACTGTATGCTATATAGTGCACCTTGTTTCCCGTCTGTATGATGTATAGTTCCCCTTGCTTCCCGACTGGATGTTGTATAGTGACCCTCGTTTCTCGAGTGTATGATGTATAGTACACCTTGTTTCTCGACTGTATGTAGTATAGTGTCCCATGTGTCTTGGCTGTATGATGTATAATACACCCTTTTTACCGACTGTATGATGTATAGTGCACCTTTTTCCGACTGTATGATGTATAGTACACCGTGTTTCCCGACTGTGTAATGTATAATACACCTTCTTACTTGACTGTATGATGTATAGTGCACCTTGTTTCCTGACTGTGTGATATATAGTATACCCTGTATTCCGACTGTATGATGTATAATACACCTTTTTTCCTCTATATACTGTATAGTGTACCTTGTTTCCCGACTGTACGATATATAGTGCACCTAGTTTCCTGACTCTATCGAAAGCATGTTCACTCACTGCACATTGGTGTAAAAAATATCAACATTTCAAGCTGTAATTTTCTTTTCTTAATATAATTAGAAATATTACCAATTCAATCTTGTTTGACAGAGGACGAGTGTTCAGATAGTTAACTCTTTACCCAACGAATCGTCCGCATTCGCCCGCGTAATACACAAATTGAGCAGTTGCTATAAAAGTTCAACAAATTTCAACAAAACTATATCATGTGACCTCTCTTTGGAACGAGCACGTCGAGCATGTTCCGATAAGGAATCACATGATATGGCTTTGTAGAAAGTTTTTGAAAAAATGGTAAAAATAGTATTTAAAATAATAAATTTTGTTGTCGTGTGGGTTAGGTAAAGGGTTCAACAATTTATAATACTTATCACGTTGGTTGTAAGTACAATGGCAATCGGTCCAATTATAAAAAAAACAAAATTATCCTCCCTGTTTATCGGGAATTGCGTGATAGACTAAATGAGAAGCAGGAATAAAACCAAAACAGTGAAACCAAGATTGGGCGAATTGTAACAAAGAATTACAGTTAAATCTAGAAGTCCTGTCACGAACTGTGCGCTTATCTAGGCTTAATTGTGCGTAGGAATTGCGCGCAATTGCCATATCTAATGGCATCCAAAGCACGGCAGGTTCTCCTGGTTACTCATAGCAAACACGGGCAATGTTTCTGCCAATGGACCTCAGGGTTACCCGGAGGTCCATTGGCTGAAACATTGCTTGTGCACAGGCCACATTTACAGAATTTGATAGCCTCATTATGGTCATATCGCGTAGATTAACGCGCATATCGACGTGCTATTTGTGCGCATTTCAGGACAGGACTTTTAGTTTTAACTGTACTATAACATGATATCTCGCCCGCGTCATTTATTGTTTCTTTATGGTGGTTTAACAACATTTTCAATAGCCAAGGTCATATCGTGACAAACAGATTACGTGTTTTGAAAGCTAGATTACCCGGAAATAATCACCAAGTGTTGGTGAGGCACTATCGGACGCACCAATTTACTAACTCAACACGCCAAAAACAGCAATGGGTGAAGCCAAATTTTTCTTCGTCGGGTCCTACGCCTTAGTACAAGGTGTTACCATCCGTCAGTCGGGGTGAAGGGTTGGAAGCAAGAACAGGACGTACAAGAAGTGGTTTCGTGGTAGAACTGTGAACCTTTCAGTCTCAAGTCCAAAGGACTAACCAATGAGTCATCCAAAACATTTGTTGATTAGGCAGATTTATGTTGGATACAAAAAGAGGCGAAGATGCGATTTAGAGCTGAAACGGTTAAAGGGTTTTCTTGATCGATTAATCATATTGATTAACCTTGGTTAACTGATTTATCACTTGTTTTAGTAGGTAGCCGAATTAGTGCCGCACCGTTGATAATTTATCGCATTAACCCTTTACCCAAAGTAATGGGAAAACCGGCTAGCGCTTTTTATAAAAATCTCCAAATTTTATTACGTTTTCACTTTTTGTCTGAAAAACATAGCTTATGACCCCTCATTGGAACGAGCTCGTTGAGCTCGTTCCAATGAGGGGTCATAAGCTATGTTTTTCAGACAAAAATTGAATATTTTTAGTAATTGAAGAATTTATTTTGCAAGTGTCGTCTGCTGTCCGCAACTGGCAAACAATTAAGAATGACCATTTCCAGCTACTGATACAGTACAATGATCATGCAAGTGAACAAGTATGTCTGAACATAACTTGCAAGCTTTAATCTGTCTCATAATAATTGATTCAAGTTAGGGTGACAATGTTTGCCTATTTTAGAGCAAGTTTGTTCCTTTCTTAACTCATATAATACAGTAGTTTAAGGCAACGATTAATCGATCAATTACAAGACGTTAATCATTGGTTAATCGATTAATCGGTTAACCGTTTCAGCTCTAACGTGAATAAAATCAGAAACTGATGTAATTGAAAGATACGAATTCTCGAAACAAATACAAAGAATTGCTGTGCTACTAGAATACAAGTGGGGCGAACCTTTCTCCTACGACCAAAGGAATCGTGGGAAATGGCCCACACTTTAAAATCAGTTGGGTTAAAAATTTCCCCAGTTGACTTGGGTTGACTTTTAATCCAACTCGTTTTAGAGTGCAGAGTGTGCTTGCTTCAGTGAAGAAATTCTGTTTCACTAGTGAAGCGGGACCGTTACTTCACATTTGGATTATTGTAATGCCTCACTGTTCAACCTTCCAAAATACCAGTACTCTCGCCTGCAGAAGGTATTAAATACATCAGTCCGAGTGGTATGTAGAGTATCACGATCTCAAAACATCGTCGCCTGAGCGCTGGAATGTCCTATGTCCCCTATGGGACATAGGACATTCCAGCACTCAGGCGACGACATCACTCCTGTTCTGAGGGATATGCACAGTCTGCCAGTCAAGTACAGAATAATTTTCAAAATTTTATTATTAGTTTTCAAGGCACAAATAACATGTCACAAGCTTATTTAGAACTCATCAATATCAAGAATATGTTTCAATACAACCTGAGGTCTGATGGTAAAATGCTGCTACTTGTTCCAAAAAATAGGTGTAAGACATTTGGAGATAGGTCATTCTCATTTGCTGGTCCTCATTTGTGGAATAATTTACCTGGTCATCTAAAACGACTGTCAAATGTCAACACTTTCAAGAAATATCTCAAAACATATCATTTCAAATGCCCAATTATTACCAAAACTGAATGCCATCTAAAGAGCACATAATATGTATAAGCGATTAGCTGAACTTAACTTAAAACTTGGGTGTCGGCCATGATATAGCTCTGGGGCTGTTGATTTTATACTTGCGTGTCGGCCATGATATAGCTATGGAGTTTCTTGACGTTATACTTGCGTGTCGGCCATGATATAGATATGGTGGCTGTTGACTTTATACTTGCGTGTCGACTATGATATAGCTATTGTGGCTGTCGAGTTTATACTTGCCTGTTGGCCATGATATAGCTATGGAGGTTGTTGAATTTATACTCACGTGTCGACCATGATATGGCTATTGAGTTTCTTGACGTTATACTCGCGTGTCGGTCATGATATAGCTATGGAGGATGTTAACTTTATACGTGCTTGTCGGCCATGATATAGCTATGTGGGCTGTTGATTTTATACTTCCGTGTCGGTCATGATATAGCAGTAGTATAGCAGGAGGTTTTCGGATCTAATTACCCGGAGCTTTGCCAGTGCAGCTTGTGTGAAATTCCCATAGGAACCGGAGCTTTGCCGGTGTAACTGTTGTCGGTGCAAAGGTTCGGCTACTTGAAGCTAGATCCGACCAGTGGTGTACGTACTGCATATATAATATACTATGGTATGTATAGTGATATATGTACACCTAGGGCTATGGGTATATACAATGGGTATGTGATGGAAAATTGATGGTAAAGGTGAGACTTTTCTTGGAAGTTTTTTTTTCCGCGAAACGGTTGACGTTGCTATTGACGTCGCGACGTCATGATGCGCACACGACGTCATAGAGACGTTGATTACTGTTGTTGTCTACTATACAATCTGGCATAACGTTGTTCGGGTCAGGGGGTGTCGGACTTCTAGTAAGGGGGGGGTGGTGTCTGGTAGTGGTGGTATATATCCATGTAGGTATAATATTAACCCTTAAGTCTTCATATTATCCTATGTCTGCTATAGCCAGCTCAGGCAGTATTGTGGAGATGGGGGTCATGTATGGTCGACCAGTGCGGTATTGCGAGATAGTCCTTGGTGGTTTAGATTGGAAGTATAGGATGAATGGTATGTTGGCCTATTACCCCCTTGGTATGTTGAATTTATACTCGCGTGTCGCCTAAAATATACCTATTGTGGCTGTTGAGTTTAGCTATTGAGTTTCTTGACGTTATACTAGCGTGTCGACCATGATATAGATATGGAGGCTGTTGACTTTATACTTGCGCATCGGCCATGATATAGCTATGGAGGCTGTTGACTTTATACTTACGTGTCGACCATGATATAGATATGGAGGCTGTTGACTTTATACTTGCGTGTCGGCCATGATATAGCTATGGATGCTGTTGACTTTATACTTAGGTGTCGGCCATGATATAGATATGGAGGCTGTTGACGTTATACTTACGTGTTGGCCATGATATAGGTATTGAGGCTGTTGAGTTTATACTTGTGTGTCGGCCATGATATAGATATGGAGGCTGTTGACTTTATACTTGCGTGTCGGCCACGATATAGATATGGAGGCTATTGACTTTATACTTACGTGTCGGCCATGATATAGATATGGAGGCTATTAACTTTATACTTACGTGTCGGCCATGCTATAGCTACGGCGTCTGTTTTTGTTGAGTTTAGCTATTGAGTTTCTTGACGTTATACTAGCGTGTCGACCATGATATAGATATGGAGGCTGTTGACTTTATACTTGCGTGTCGGCCATGATATAGCTATGGAGGCTGTTGATTTTATACTTACGTGTCGACCATGATATAGATATGGAGGCTGTTGGCTTTATACTTACTTGTTGGCCATGATATAGATATGGAGGCTGTTGACTTTATACTTGGGTGTCGGTCATGATATAGATATGGAGGCTGTTGACCTTATACTTGCGTTTCGGCCATGATATAGATATGGAGGCTGTTGACTTTATACTTGCGTCTCGCCCATGATATAGATATGGAGGCTGTTGACTTTATACTTGCGTGTCGACCATGATATAGATATGGAGGCTGTTGACTTTATACTTACGTGTTGGCCATGATATAGATATGGAGGCTGTTGACTTTATACTTGGGTGTCGCCCATGATATAGATATGGAGGCTGTTGACTTTATACTTGCGTGTTGACCATGATATAGATATGGAGGCTGTTGACTTTATACTTGTGTGTCGCCCATGATATAGATATGGAGGCTGTTGACTTTATACTTGGGTGTCGGCCATGATATAGATATGGAGGCTGTTGACTTTATACTTGGGTGTCGGCCATGATATAGATATGGAGGCTGTTGACTTTATACTTGTGTGTCGTCCATGATTTAGATATGGAGGCTGTTGACTTTACACTTGGGTGTCGGCAATGATATAGATATGGTGGATGTTGACTTTCTACTTGCGTATCGGCCATGATACGGATATGGTGGCTGTTGACTTTATAATTGCGTGTCGACGTGTCGGCAATGAAATAAAATTGTGGCTATTGAATTTATACTTACATGTCGGCCATGATATAGATATGGAGGCTGTTGCCCTTATACTTGCATTTCGGCCATGATATAGATATGGTGGCTGTTGACTTTATACTTGCATATCGACTATGATATAACTATTGTGGCTGTTGAGTTCATCCTTGCGTTTCGGCCATGAAATAGCTATGGTGGCTGTTGACTTTATACGTGCGTGTCGGTCAGGCTATAGATATGGAGGCTGCTGAATTTATATTTGCATGTCGGCCATGATATAGATATGGTGGCTGTTGACTTTATATTTGCCTGTCGGCCATGATATGGATATGGTGGCTGTTGACTTTATATTTGCGTGACTATGACATAACTATTGTGTCTGTTGAGTTTCTACTTGCGTGTAGGCCATGATATAGCTATGGAGGTTGTTGACTTGATGCTTGCGTGTCGGTCATGATATACATATGGAGGCTCTTCAGCTTATGCTTGCGAGTCGGTCATGATGTAGCAATGGAGGCTGTTGACTTTATACTTGGGTGCCGGCTGTGATATTGCTATGGAGGTGACTTTATTCTTCCGTGTCGGTTGTGGTATAGCTATGGAGGCTGTTGACTTTATAGATGGGTGTCGACCATGGTATAGCTATGGAGGCTGTGTACTTTATATTTAGGTGTCGACTATGATATAACTATTATGGCTGTTGAGTTTCTACTTGCGTGTCGGCCATGATATAGATATGGCGGCTGTTGAATTTATACTTACGTGTCGGCCATGATATAGATATGGAGGCTGTTGCCTTTATACGTGCGTGTTGACCATGATATAGATATGGAGGCTGTTGACTTTATACTTGCGTGTCGACCATGATATAGCTATGGAGGCTGTTGACTTTATATTTGCGTGTCGACCATGGTATAGCTATGGGGCTGTTGAATTTATACTTGGGTGTCGGCCATGGTATAGATATAGAGGTTGTTGACTTTATACTTGGAAGTATAGGATGAATGGTATGTTGGCCTATTACCCCCTTGGTATGTTGAATTTATACTCGCGTGTCGCCTAAAATATACCTATTGTGGCTGTTGAGTTTAGCTATTGAGTTTCTTGACGTTATACTAGCGTGTCGACCATGATATAGATATGGAGGCTGTTGACTTTATACTTGCGCATCGGCCATGGTATAGCTATAGATTCTGTTGACTTCATTCTTCCGTGTCGGTCATGGTATAGCTATGGAGGCTGTTGACTTTATAGATGGGCATCGACCATGATATAGCTATGGAGGCTGTTGACTTTATACTTAGGTGTCGGCCATGGTATAGCTATGGAGGCTGTTGACTTTATAGATGGGCATCGACAATGGTATAGCAATGGCGGCTGTTGACTTTATACTTGGGTGTCGGCCATGCTATAGCTATGGAGGCTGTTGACTTTATGGATGGGCATCGACCATGGTGTAGCTATGGAGGCTGTTGGCGTTATACTGGTGTGTCGGCCATGGTATAGCTATAGAAGCTGTTGACTTTATTCTTCCGTCTCGGCCCGGATATACGTATGGAGGATGAAAGTGACATTAAATACCAATAAATAAAAAAACTCCTTTCTAGTAACTGTTTTGCTAACGCGATAACCAGACAATACTGGCAAAACAATTCCTGTAATTACTGATAAACAATATTAATTTTGGCCTAGAAACATAGCTTATGACCCTTAAGATCATTTCTTTGAGTGTACATCGTCTACAGTTTGCAGGTAAAAATCTACAGAAATAATATCACATGAATAGCGAACACACTTGCCGTTCCGTTTGGTCATCATAGCAAAAAAGATCCAAAATAACGTTGGTTGCTCCGTATATTTTTATTACACAAATAATTTTTTCATCACATCGGCTAGTTTCTTGTAATCATCCATTTCATTATATATTTGTGCAGACACTCTGATATACAGAGATTGTTCAATATGTTTTACAGATACTTGTACTCCATGTGTTTCCCCAATTTTGATAGCTGCCTGACGCGCCACCTCTCTCAAATCCTAGAAAAGAAAACACAAATTTAGAAACAGTGGAATCGAGGCATTAAACTGAAGCAACGATGAGCTCACTTGAGTCGAATTGTCGCTATGGTTTAAGTAAATTCGTCCTTTGCTATGTTGTCGCTTGAGTGCTAGCATGTCCCCTATGGGAGTCCTATGTCCCCTATGGGAGTCCTGTGTCCCCTATGGGAGTCCTATGTCCCCTATGGGACTATATATTATTTCCCCTATGGGAGTCATGTGTCCCCTATGGGACTATATATTATTTCCCCTATGGGAGTCGTATGTCCCAATGGGAGTCCTATGTCCCCTATGGGAGTCCTATGTCCCCTATGGGAGTCATATGTTCCCTGTGGGAGTCCTGTGTCCCCTATGGGAGTCTTGTGTCCCCTATGGGACTATATATTATGTCCCCTATGGGAGTCCTATGTCCCCTATGGGAGTCTTGTGTCCCCTATGGGACTATATATTATTTCCCCTATGGGAGTCGTATGTCCCAATGGGAGTCCTATGTCCCCTATGGGAGTCCTATGTCCCCTATGGGAGTCATATGTCCCCTATGGGAGTCCTGTGTCCCCTATGGGAGTCTTGTGTCCCCTATGGGACTATATATTATGTCCCCTATGGGAGTCCTATGTCCCCTATGGGAGTCTTGTGTCCCCTATGGGACTATATATTATTTCCCCTATGGGAGTCGTATGTCCCAATGGGAGTCCTATGTCCCCTATGGGAGTCATATGTCCCCTATGGGAGTCCTATGTCCCCTATGGGAGTCTTGTGTCCCCTATGGGACTATATATTATTTCCCCTATGGGAGTCATATGTCCCCTATGGGAGTCCTATGTCCCCTGTGGGAGTCCTGTGTCCCCTATGGGACTATATATTATTTCCCCTATGGGAGTCATGTGTCCCATATGGGACTATATATTATTTTCCCTATGGGAGTCGTATGTCCCAATGGGAGTCCTATGTCCATTATGGGAGTCCTATGTCCCCTGTGGGAGTACTGTGTCCCCTATGGGGCTATATATTATTTCCCCTATGGGACATAGGACATACTAGCACTCAGGCGACGATGTCACAATTCGCAGTAAAAAATTATTGGAGGAATAGACGAGGTTGTATTTCTTTCTTTCTTTTTTGGCGAATATACCACTGCTACAGTAAGTGGAGAGTGTATTATCCCTAAATCACCCGCAGAGTGGAGATCCCACCCAAGCAATAATTGCAAATTGTTGCAAAGCATAACAAATACAAGCAAAGTTCCAACCAATGGACCTCCGGGTTATACCGTGTAGTACCGTGTATAAAGTACCGGGTTATACCGTGCAGTACCGGGTTATACCGTGCAGTACCGGGTTATACCGTGTAGTACCGGGTTATACCGTGTAATACCGGGTTATACCCGGATGTCCATTGGTTGAAACATTGCTTGTGTTCTTTGTCCATATGTGCAGAATTTGAAAGTGATACTCCGGGTGATAACTCCACTCCCCGGGTGATTTCGTCACCATCCACTCTCCACGTACTGTATCTCAGCACATAAATCTGTGCAATGCACAGAGAGTGAAGTGCATTCCACATTTGTAAATTGACTGTATTTAACTCGGAAGTGGGCGTGTCTTCCAAAGTGAGGACAGGGGAAGATTTATTATTCAATGAAAGATAATATAAAAAGCCAAGGGTATACCACTTCCCCAAATCACCTAAAACACCCCAAACTACCGAAAATGGTTACAGATTTCCCCACAATCGTCCTTTTTTCCAATAAAATGGGAGTTCCTTTGTATAAGAGTAAATCTAATTATCCAGAATCCTCGGTTCCTTCCTAGAAGTACCCAAATAAATAAAGCCGATAACTACTTATTTGGCTCGAATTTATTACTAAATCCTCGGTGTGTACCTGTTTATTTCATGTAGGATTCCCCTAAAAAGAGAATTCTCCTGATAAGAGTAGAACATTGTGCTATAGAATGGAGAGGTCTACTGGGGGTGGGTGAGGGTGGGGGAGTTCGATTATTCTGGAGTATACTCCAGTAGCGTAAAGAGCTATTTATGTTGTAACAGCTTGGGCTTAATGGTTACTATTTTAGGCATCCTAGTCTGTTCTGATCAGTTCTAAACAATAGTATTACTTCATTTTGTAGGTTTGTGGTATTCTCTCAGATCCTTTAACTTGGAAGAGTTTTACATTCTAAACGTAGTCTTTCACTACCTACTGTTATGGACGCTATTCTCCTTACTCTAATCCTAACACTTTATCTAGTCATGGTTATCTCTGGTTCGTACCTTTACCCTTGTCCAAGTTTCAGAGTGGCTAATCAGATTATTCCATTTCCCGTAATATGTACCTACCCATACAGGGTTATCTCTACTATGTTTAACGAAGTCCTATATGATTCTTAACCCTTGTGGTTGGTATCGTCCCTATCAGTTCAAATGCAGCAATCAGAAGAGTCCATATTAATTATTTGGGGTATACCAATCAATATTTTCAACGCTAAAATATTGATTTTTCAACCTCACACATTTACTTACAATAATGAAATTATGGCCTATCATATGCCTGGGCCGTAAAATGGCCTCTCGTGTTCAAAGGGTTAACCCCGATAGCCCCTGATTAACTCCTTATCGAGCTAATAAACTATCGAGTAACTACTCGAACGAGTGAGTACATTTAGCGGTTGGGAAAGAGGCAGCTAAGAATAGATAGAGTGATAGGATAGTCAGAATAGCGTCACTTATAATGATAGAATAATAGGATAGTCAGAATAGGATCACTTATAGTGATAGAGTGATAGGATAGTCAGGATAGGATCACTTATAGTGATAGAATGATAGGATAGTCAGAATAGCATCACTTATAATGATAGAATGATAGGATAGTCAGAATAGGATCACTTATAGTGATAGAGTGATAGGATAGTCAGGATAGGATCACTTATAGTGATAGAATGATAGGATAGTCAGATAGGATCACTTATAGTGATAGAATGATAGGATAGTCAGAATAGGGTCACTTATAGTGATAGAATGATAGGATAGTCAGGATAGTCAGAATAGGATCACTTCTAGTGATAGGGTGATAGGATAGTCAGAATAGGATCACTTATAGTGATAGGGTGATAGGGTAGTCAGAATAGGATCACTTATAGTGACAGAATGATAGGATAGTCAGAATAGGGTCACTTATAGTGATAGGGTGATAGGATAGTCAGAATACGATCACTTATAGTGATAGAGTGATCTGATAGTCAGAATAGGATCACTTATAGTGATAGAGTGATAAGATACTCAGAATAGGATCACTTATAGTGATAGGATGATAGGATAGTCAGAATAGGATCAATTATAGTGATAGAATGATAGAATACTCAGAATAGGGTCAATTATAGTGATAGGGTGATAGGATAGTCAGAATAGGATCACTTATAGTGACAGAAAGATAGGATACTCAAAATAGGATCACTTATAGTGATAGGGTGATAGGATAGTCAGAATAGGATCACTTATAGTGATAGAGTGATAGGATAGTCAGAATATGATCACTTATAGTGATAGAGTGATAGGATACTCAGAATAGGATCACTTATAGTGATAGGGTGATAGGATAGTCAGAATAGGATCACTTATAGTGATAGGGTGACCGGACATTCAGAATAGGATCAATTATAGTGATAGGGTGATAGGATAGTCAGAATAGGATCACTTATAGTGATAGCGTGGTAGGATAGTCAGAATAGAATCACTTATAGTGATAGAGTGATATGATAGTCAGAATAGGATCACTTATAGTGATAGAGTGATAGGATAGTCAGAATAGGATCACTTATAGTGACAGAGTGATAGGATAGTCAGAATAGGATCACTTATAGTAATAGAATGATAGGATACTCAGAATAGGATCAATTATAGTGATAGGGTGATAGGATAGTCAGAATAGGATCACTTATAGTGATAGAATGATAGGATAGTCAGAATAGGATTACTTATAGTGATAGATTGATAGGATAGTCAGAATAGGATCACTTATAGTGATAGAATGATAGGATAGTCAGAATAGGATCACTAATAGTGATAGAGTGATAGGATAGTCAGAATAGGATCACTTATAGTGATAGGGTGATAGGATAGTCAGAATAGGATCACTTATAGTGATAGAATGACAGGATAGTCAGAATAGGATCACTTATAGTGATAGAGTGATAGGATAGTTAGATTAGGATCACTTATAGTGATAGGGTGATAGGATAGTCAGAATAGGATCAATCACTTATAGTGATAGAGTGATAGGATAGTCAGAATAGGATCACTTATAGTGATAGAGTTATAGGATAGTCAGAATAGGATCAATCACTTATAGTGATAGAGTGATAGGATAGTCAGAATAGGATCACTTATAGTGATAGGGTGATAGGATAGTCAGAATAAGATCACTTATAGTGATAGAGTGACAGGATAGTCAGAATAGGATCACTTATAGTGATAGGGTGATAGGATAGTCAGAATAGGATCACTTATAGTGATAGGGTGACAGGATAGTCAGAATAGGATTGCTTATAGTGATAGAGTGATATGATAGTCAGAATAGGATCACTTATAGTGATAGGGTGATAGGATAGTCAGAATAGGATCACTTATAGTGATAGAATGATAGGATAGTCAGAATAGGATCACTTATAGTGATAGAGTGACAGGATAGTCAGAATAGGATCACTTATAGTGATAGAGTGATAGGATAGTCAGAATAGGATCACTTATAGTGATAGGGTGATAGGATAGTCAGAATAGGATCAATCACTTATAGTGATACAGTGATAGGATAGTCAGAATAGGATCACTTATAATGGTAGAGTGATAGGATAGTCAGAATAGGATCACGTAGAGTGATAGGATAGTCAGAATAGGATCACTTATAGTGATAAAGTGATAGGATAGTCAGAATAAGATCACGTATAGTGATAGAGTGATAGGATAGTCAGAATAGGATCACTTATAGTGATAGGGTGATAGGATAGTCAGAATAGGATCACTTATAGTGATAGAGTGATAGGATAGTCAGATAGGATCAATCACTTATAGTGATAGAGTGATAGGATAGTCAGAATAGGATCACTTATAGTGATAGGGTGATAGGATAGTCAGAATAGGATCACTTATAGTGATAGGGTGATAGGATTGTCAGAATAGGATCACTTATAGTGATAGAATGATAGGATAATCAGAATAGGGTCACGTATATGCAAAACAGAGAGAAACCGAGGATTTCAAAGGGAAATTGATAAATATTAAGTATACGAGGATTCTGGAAATTTGGGGAAATTGTTTTTTTTTTTATAATTCTACGAAGAATCCAAACCAGTTTAACTACTCCTATAGAAATGAACGCGCCTATTATTTGAAAAAGTGGGATTCTCTGGGAATCCGAACAAGATAAAGTCGTATTTTGGTAATTTGGAGAGATTACCGGGTCTATTTGGGTAATTGGAATTAGATTTACTGTTGTACAAAGCAACACACCCTCAAAACATAACCCCGCCCCATTGTAGGCCATTGGGTCACATAGCAACCTTGTACTATCATAGAAATCAAGATGGCGGCCTCCAGTATGCAAGATGGACTACGTTTCACCCTAAGACACGCGCTGCACACGCACATTAAGACCACGTATCATCAGACGGGCAGCCATGACAATTATCATGACGTAAGTCGGTAATGTGGTTATGACGTCACTTCCGAGGCCCCTGCTGAGGTCCCTCAATAAGGGTCGTCCTGGTGCATGCTAGACTACTAATGGTCGGTTGAGCTTGTATCAAAGGGACGTTGATCGACAGTAATTATTTACATTACGTGGAGAGTGGATAGAAACTAAATCACCCGCGGAGCGGAGTTATCACCCAAGCTATAACTTTCAAATTTTGTACATATCGACAAAAAACACAAGCAATGTTTCAGCCAATGGACCTCCGGGTTTAACCCGGAGGTCCATTGGCTGAAACTTTGCTTGTGCTGGTTATGCTTTGCAACAAATTTGCAATTATTGCGTGGGTGGAATCTCCACTCTGCGGGTGATTTAGTGATAATACACTCTCCGCGTACTGTACAAGTGGTCAGTAGAGCTTGTATTAGAGGGAAGGGCAACGACAGCTGACAAGTGGCCAGTTCAGATGGTACCAAAGGCAAGGGCATTGACAACTGACAAGTGGTCAGTACAGCTAGTATCAAAGGGAAGGGCATCGGCAACTGACAAGTGGCCAGTACAGCTAGTATCAAAGGGAAGGGCATCGACAATTGACAAGTGGCCAATACAGCTAGTATCAAAGGGAAGGGCACTGACAACTGACAAGTGGTCAGTTCAGCTGGTATCAAAGGGAAGGGCATCGGCAACTGACAAGTGGTCAGTACAGCTAGTATCAAAGGGAAGGGCATCGGCAACTGACAAGTGGCCAGTACAGCTAGTATCAAAGGGAAGGGCATCGACAATTGACAAGTGGCCAGTACAGCTAGTATCAAAGGGAAGGGCACTGACAACTTACAAGTGGCCAGTTCAGCTGGTATCAAAGGGAAGGGCATCGACAACTGACAACTGGCCAGTTCAGCTAGTATCAAAGGGAAGGGCATCGACAACTGACAAGTGGCCAGTTCAGCTAGTATCAAAGGGAAGGGCATCGACAACTGACAAGTGGCCAGTACAGCTAGTATCAAAGGGAAGGGCATCGACAACTGATAAGTGGCCAGTACAGCTAGTATCAAAGGGAAGGGCATCGACAACTGATAAGTGGCCAGTACAGCTAGTATCAAAGGGAAGGGCATCGACAACTGACAAGTGGCCAGTACAGCTAGTATCAAAGGGAAGGGCATCGACAACTGACAAGTGGCCAGTACAGCTAGTATCAAAGGGAAGGGCATCGACAACTGACAAGTGGCCAGTTCAGCTGGTATCAAAGGGAAGGGCATCGACAACTGACAAGTGGTCAGTACAGCTAGTATCAAAGGGAAAGGCATCGACAACTGACAAGTGGCCAGTACAGCTAGTATCAAAGGGAAAGGCATCGACAACTGACAAGTGGCCAGTAGACCTAGTATAAAATGGAAGGGCTTCGACAATTGACAAGTGGTCAGTAGAGCCAGCCGCAAAGGGAAGGATATTGACAATTACAATTACAATTACAATTGAAAATACAATTTACTAAATCAGATCGATGGGCCACTTAACTGTTGGAGGGTGTCATCCTTGCCTGCTTTGCATTCTCTCTTGGGAGGCAAGGATCTTCAACCACTTATCCCTCACACACTCTCTCTCTTCTTTTGTGTCCTCCCTACTCAAAACAACCTGAGATAAGTATATTAGCTTACTGAGTTTTCCTCATATCCTTTCAGATTTGGAATTTTTATCATACGCATGTACGGTGCTTCCATGGATTCTGGAATTGGTAATTTGGTCACTTCCCAGTCCTTCCACTCCTCCAATAAATAATCCCTTGCTTTTGTTATTAGATCTGTATTGTGTTTATACACGGTCTCCTGTAATAAACAATTTACTTATTACATAACATTTTGTCACTCACAACATTTCGTTCACAGTACGGTCGCCGTGGAAAAATCAAAATCTACGTGTGGGCAATATTTCTACGCATGCGTCAAGAGTGAATCTCCAACATAAAACAATGGAGTCGCCCTCCAATTTTCAATGAATGAAGCTGCGGGTACGACCCAGTGCTTGTTTCGTTGAATATGTGCAGAAAATTACTGACTACTGATTGAGAAAAGAGCTCGTGGGCAACACTTCCCACGAGTGGATTTTAACCATTCCACACCGACTGTACTGTAATACAGTACGTGGAGAGTGGATTGTAACTAAACCACCCTGGGAGTGGAGTTATCACCCAAAGTATTATTTTCAAATTCTGTACATGTGGACAAAAATACAAGCACTGTTTCAGCCAATGGGCCTCCGGGTGCAACCCGGAGGTCCATTGGCTGGAACTTTTGCTTGTGCTTTTTATGCTTTGCAACAAATTTGTATTTATTGCTCGAGTGGAATCTCCACTCTGCGGGTGATTTAGTGATAATACACTCTCCACGTACTGTATGAACACAAGAGTATAGGAAGAATGTTAGTGAATCTCGAGTGGATCAGGATTGGGTCTAATGTATCTGACCATTTGTCTTCTCACGACTGGGCGAAATATACTGTTCAAAAAAAGTAGGGGATATTTGATAAAAGTGAGATATATGAAGAAATATATTTATATTTTCATCAAAAAGACAATTGAGGCATTGCACTGTGACATCTGGTGAATGATTTCAGCAATAGCTGGTTGTCTCACAATAACACATTCCACTCACTGAGCTGTAGAAGACATGGACGTTCAGTCAGAGAATTTACCGCATTCAGTGCAAGGCCTCAATAACTTGTAAATCCTCCTCTGTTCGCGAAATAAGCGCAGATCCGACGTGACATACTCCTCACCAAACGTCCAATATCAGCTTGATAGATGTTGTTCCATTCTTCGTGCAGTGCAGCGGCGAGTTCAGGGACATTGGTAGAGGCTGTTGGCGTTGGCGTAGGGGCCTGCCATGCATTCCCAGACGTGCTCTATTGGTGAAAGGTCTGTACTTAGTGCTGGCCAAGGCAGTGTAGTGATGTTCTGCTCCTGGAGGAACTCTGTACTGACACGGGCCCTGTGTGCTCTTGCACTGTTATTTTTGGAAAATGAATCGACGGCTGTGACGTCGCGTAAATGGCACCACATGAGCTGCTAACATGTTGCTAGCATGTTGACACGCCCTTGGATGACATGTAATGCCGTTCTTCTTGTCATGGTTATGCCTCCCCACACCATAACCGATCCACCACCAAAACGATCGTGCTGTCTAACGGTTACGTCATGGTATCGTTCGTTCCGCCGCCGCCACACTCTGTTTCACCTGTCGTGGAAGTCGAGAGTGAACCTCGATTCATCGGAAAACATGACGTTTCTCCAGCGACGATTCTTCCAGCGTTGTCGTGCTCCACACCAATTACTCCTTGCTGCGATATGACGTTCTGTCAAACGTGGAATTATTCGAGGTCGTCGAGCGTGCAAATTCCAGCTGTGTAGGCGATTTCGGATAGTCTGACCACTGACTCGTACATCTGTCGCTGTGTGCAGCTGCTGCCCAATGCCTGAGACAGTTTGATGGCGGTTACGTAATGCTGTGGTTCGGATGTAACGATTCTGGTTAGCAGTTGTCGCCCTTGGACGTCCTGACCGACGTCTGTAATCAAGATTGCCTGTTTGAGGGTAGCATGACCACAACCTACTAATTACCGATTGAGAAACGTTGAGAATTGAGCCATTGCAGTCTGTCTGTTGCCAGCTTCCAACATGCCAACGGCACGTAAACGTTCGTCACGTGTCAGTCTTCGCATATCTCAAAAGTTACGTTTCGACCAGAAACTATTGATGAACGAGTTTGTACCAAGAAAAGAACGATGAGACCTCCTATAAAGCCCGACAGTAGAAATGAAAATTTCAAAACGTACCCCACAGACATTAATGCGGAGCTCGTGCGAAAAACCTGCACGAAGTTTTTGTGGGCCGGAGACATTCATGATCCACACTAAACTAAACGTGTATCCAACACCATTTTCCGAAAATATCAACATCAGTTTGGATATCCCCTACTTTTTGGAATAGTATATATCAAACTAAGACCCCGTTTATATGATGTGAGTTGCACACGTGAGTATTTATTTTGCATAATGGCTATATGCAGTCCATGGGCAAATCTTGTTTTCGTTGAAAACGAATGTCAAATAAGGAACTGGGAATAAGTAGCGATTGTCATGTCCCCAAGTTTAGCTATGCATAATATCCGACCATCACGATGAAATGGGAACTGTTTGCTGTTCACAAATGATCACAAGATTATCACGCGGTGTTCCTAAATTGCCAAATTTTATTTTGTTAAAAATTCAGTGTTTGCGGGTTTGTTCCTTCTTTCCATTCCAGCTATCTGCTAACTATCTGTGGTTATGAACCTTTGCATTCAAAAGCAATAGCATTTGATGTTTTTGTTGAAAAAGTAAATGACGTTGCTTTGATCTTCGTTCAATTTGTTTCACTAGATCTTAGTACACAAAATAAATCTGAATTGTGGTAGAGATGGACGACAGAATAAACGTGCAACCATAGACACTAAGATGCCGGCATCCAGTATACAAAATTATATTTATGTTAACATTATTTTCACCATGTATTGTCCGTTTCGGTGGTTTTGGTTGGATTTTGCTGATTTGGAGGGATTGTCGGGTTGTTTGTGGTAATTAAATTTAGTCCCATTGACTCGAACACAAACATACCCTTTTCCTATAAGAAGGTTCAGGGGCACGTAGTAACTACGTGCTACCATAGAAACTAAGATGGCGGCTTCCCATATACAAAATTATATTTACCATAACATTATTTTCTTCATGTATTTCTTGTAAATTTCACACTCTCCGGTAATGTGAAAAATAATTTCACTTCGCTGTAAAGATGTTTAACACGAACCGTTTTTATTCTCGGTTCCTTATTCGACATTCGTTATCAACCGAATTTATCAAGTAGCGATTGTCACGTCCCCAAGTTTAACTATGCATGACATCCGGCCATCACGGTGAAATGGGAACTGTTTACTGTTCACAAAGGCTCACAAGACTGTCATAAAGTTTTCTATGTTCCAAACTTTATTTTGTTAAAATTTCTCTTTTCATTCTCGCTATCTGTGGTGATCTCGTTCTCGCTATCTGCGGTGATTTCGTTCTCGCTATCTGTGGTGATCTCGTTCTCGCTATCTATGGCTATCTCGTTCTCGCTATCTGTGGTGATCTCGTTCTCGCTATTTGTGGTGATCTCATTCTCGCAATCTGTGGTGATCTCGTTCCTGCTGTCTGTGGTGATCGCTTTCTCGCTATCTGTGGTGATTTCGTTCTCGCTATGCATGGTGATCTCGTTCTCGCTATCTGTGCTGATTTCGTTCTCGCTATCTGTGGTGATCTCGCTATCTGTGGTGATCCCGTTATCTGTGTTGATCTCGTTCTCGTTATCTGTGGTGATCTCGTTCTCGCTATCTGTATGCATGACATCCGGCCATCACGGTGAAATGGGAACTGTTTACTGTTCACAAAGGCTCACAAGACTGTCATAAAGTTTTCTATGTTCCAAACTTTATTTTGTTAAAATTTCTCTTTTCATTCTCGCTATCTGTGGTGATCTCGTTCTCGCTATCTGCGGTGATTTCGTTCTCGCTATCTGTGGTGATCTCGTTCTCGCTATCTATGGCTATCTCGTTCTCGCTATCTGTGGTGATCTCGTTCTCGCTATTTGTGGTGATCTCATTCTCGCAATCTGTGGTGATCTCGTTCCTGCTGTCTGTGGTGATCGCTTTCTCGCTATCTGTGGTGATTTCGTTCTCGCTATGCATGGTGATCTCGTTCTCGCTATCTGTGCTGATTTCGTTCTCGCTATCTGTGGTGATCTCGCTATCTGTGGTGATCCCGTTATCTGTGTTGATCTCGTTCTCGTTATCTGTGGTGATCTCGTTCTCGCTATCTGTAGTCATCTCATCCTCGCTATCTGTGGTGATCTCGTTCTCTCCATCTGTGGTGATCTCGTTTTTGCTAGATGTGGTGATATCGTTCTCGCAATCTGTGGTGATCTCGTTCTCGCTATCTGTGGTGATCTCGTTCTCGCTGTCTGTGGAGATATCGTTCTCGCTATATTTGGTGACCTCGCTCTCGCTATCTGTGGTGATCTCGATCTTGCTATCTGTGGTGATCTCGTTCTCGCTATCTGTGGTGATCTCGTTCTCGCTATCTGTGGTGATCTCGTTCTCGCTATCTGTGGTGATCTCGATCTTGCTACCTGTGGTGATCTCGTTCTCGCTATCTGTGGCGATCCCGTTCTCGCTATCTGTGGTGATCTCGTTCTCGCTATCTGTGGTGATCTCGTTCTCGCTATCTGTGGTGATCTCGTCCTCGCTATCTGTGGTGATCTCGTTCTCGCTATATGTGGTGATATCATTGTCGCTATCTTTGGTGATCTCGTTCTCGCTATCTTTGGTGATCTCGTTCTCGCTATCTGTGGTGATCTCGTCCTCGCTATCTATGGTGATCTCGTTCTCGCTTTCTGTGGTGATCTCGTTCTCGCTATATGTTGTGATCTCGTTCTCGCTATCTGTGTTGATCTCGTTCCCGC
The DNA here is from genome assembly GCA_031216915.1 of Pictodentalium vernedei. NCBI lineage: Eukaryota > Metazoa > Mollusca > Scaphopoda > Dentaliida > Dentaliidae > Pictodentalium > Pictodentalium vernedei. The sequence goes on along the minus strand of CM062295.1, from coordinate 1,861,528 downwards.
TAGCGGTGGTCATCTCGTTCTCGCTATCTGTGGTGATATCGTTCTCGCTATCTTTGGGGATCTCATTCTCGCTATCTGTGGTGATCTCGTTCTCGCTATCTATGGCGATCCCGTCCTCGCTATCCGTGGTGATCTCGATCTCGCTATCTGTGGTGATTTCGTTCTAGCTATCTGTGGTGATCTCGTTCTCGCTATCTGTGGTGATCTCGTTCCTGCTATCTGTGGTGATCTTGTTCTCGCTATCTGTGGTGATCTCGTTCTCGCTATCTGTGGTGATCTCGTCCTCGCTATCTTTGGTGATCTCATTCTCGCTATCTGTGTTGATCTCGTTCTCGTTATCTGTGGTGATCTCGTTCTCGCTATCTGTGGTGATCTCGATCTTGCTACCTGTGGTGATCTCGTTCTCGCTATCTGTGGTGATCCCGTTCTCGCTATCTGTGGTGATCTCGTTCTCGCTATCTGTGGTGAACTCGTTCTCGCTATCTGTGGTGATCTCGTCCTCGCTATCTGTGGTGATCTCGTTCTCGCTATATGTGGTGATATCATTCTCGCTATCTTTGGTGATCTCGTTCTCGCTATCTTTGGTGATCTCGTTCTCGCTATCTGTGGTGATTTCGTCCTCGCTATCTATGGTGATCTCGTTCTCGCTTTCTGTGGTGATCTCGTTCTCGCTATATGTTGTGATCTCGTTCTCGCTATCTGTGTTGATCTCGTTGCCGCTAGCGGTGGTCATCTCGTTCTCGCTATCTGTGGTGATATCGTTCTCGCTATCTTTGGGGATCTCATTCTCGCTATCTGTGGTGATCTCGTTCTCGCTATCTATAGCGATCCCGTCCTCGCTATCCGTGGTGATCTCGATCTCGCTATCTGTGGTGATTTCGTTCTAGCTATCTGTGGTGATCTCGTTCTCGCTATCTGTGGTGATCTCGTTCCTGCTATCTGTGGTGATCTTGTTCTCGCTATCTGTGGTGATCTCGTTCTCGCTATCTGTGGTGATCTCGTCCTCGCTATCTTTGGTGATCTCATTCTCGCTATCTGTGTTGATCTCGTTCTCGTTATCTGTGGTGATCTCGTTCTCGCTATCTGTGGTGATCTCATTCTCGCTATCTGTGTTGATCTCGTTCTCGCTATCTGTGGTGATCTCGTTCACACTATCTGTGGTGATCTCGTCCTCGCTATGTTTGGTGATCTCGTTCTCGCTATCTGTGTTGATCTCGTTCTCGTTATCTGCGGTGATCTCCTTCTCGTTATCTGTGGTGATCTCGTTCTCGTTATCTGTGGTGATCTCGTTCTCGCTATCTGTAGTGATCTCATCCTCGCTATCTGTGGTGATCTCGTTCTCTCCATCTGTGGTGATCTCGTTTTTGCTAGATGTGGTGATATCGTTCTCGCAATCTGTGGTGATCTCGTTCTCGCTATCTGTGGTGATCTCGTTCTCGCTGTCTGTGGTGATATCGTTCTCGCTATATTTGGTGATCTCGCTCTCGCTATCTGTGGTGATCTCGATCTTGCTATCTGTGGTGATCTCGTTCTCGCTATCTGTGGTGATCTCGTTCTCGCTATCCGTGGTAATCTCTTTCTTGCTAGATGTGGTGATATCGTTCTCGCTATCTGTGGTGATCTCGTTCTCGCTATCTGTGGTGATCTCGTCCTCGCTACCCGTGGTGATCTCGTTCTCGCTATCTGTGGTGATATCGTTCTCGCTATATTTGGAGATCTCGCTCTCGCTATCTGTGGTGATCTCGTTCCCGCTATCTGTAGTGATCTCGTTCTCGCTATCTGTGGTGATGGACTTTTGTATTCTGTGGCGATCTCGTTCTTGCTATCTGTAGTAATATCGTTCACGCTATCCGTGGTGATCTCGCTCTTGCTATCCATGGTGATCTCGTTCTCGTTATCTGTGGTGATCTCGTTCCCGCTATCCGTGGTGATCTCGTTCTCGCTATCTGTGGTGATCTCGTTCTCATTATCCGTGGTGATCTCGTTCTCGCTATCTGTGGTGATATCGTTCTCGCTATCTTTGGTGATCTCGTTCTCGCTATCTGTGGTGATCTCGTTCTCGCTATTTGTGGTGATGGACTTTTGTATTCTGTGGCGATCTCGTTCTTGCTATCTGTGGTGGGCTCGTTCTTGTGGTGATGGACGTTTGTATTCTGTGGCGATCTCATTTTTGCTATCTGTGGTGGTCTCGTTCTCGCTATCTGTGGTGAACTCGTTCTCACTATCTGTGGTGATCTCGTTCTCGCTATCTGTGGTGAACTCGTTCTCACTATCTGTGGTGATCTCGTTCTCGCTATCTGTGGTGAACTCGTTCTCGCTATCTGTGGTGATCTCGTTCTCGCTATCTGTGGTTATCTCGTTCTAGCTATCTGTGGTGATCTCGTCCTTGCCATCTGTGGTGATCTCATTCTCGCTATCTGTCGTGATCTCGTTCTCGCTATCTGTGGTGTTCTCGTTATCGCTATCTGTCATGATCTCGATCTCGCTATCTGTCGTGATCTCGTTCTCACTATCTGTGGTGATCTCGTTCTCGATATCTGTCGTGATCCCGTTCTCGCTATCTGTGGTGATCTGGTTTTCGCTATCTGTGGTGATCTCGTTCTCGCTATCTGTGGTGATCTCGTCCTCGCTATCTGTGGTGATCTCGTTCTCGCTATATGTGGTGATATCATTCTCGCTATCTTTGGTGATCTCGTTCTCGCTATCGTTGGTGATCTCGTTCTCGCTATCTGTGGTGATCTCGTCCTCGCTAACTATGGTGATCTCGTTCTCGCTTTCTGTGTTGATCTCGTTCTCGCTATTTGTGGTGATCTCGATCTCGCTATATGTTGTAATCTCGTTCTCGCTATCTGTGTTGATCTCGTTCCCGCTAGCGGTGGTGATCTCGTTCTCGCTATCTGTGGTGATATCATTCTCGCTATCTTTGGGGATCTCATTCTCGCTATCTGTGGTGATCTCGTTCTCGCTATCTATGGCGATCCCGTCCTCGCTATCCGTGGTGATCTCGATCTCGCTATCTGTGGTGATTTCGTTCTAGCTATCTGTGGTGATCTCGTTCTCGCTATCTGTGGTGGTCTCGTTCCTGCTATCTGTGGTGATCTCGTCCTCGCTATGTTTGGTGATCTCGTTCTCGCTATCTGTGTTGATCTCGTTCTCGTTATCTGCGGTGATCTCCTTCTCGTTATCTGTGGTGATCTCGTCCTCACTATCTGTGGTGATCTCGTTCTCACTATCAATGGCGATCTCGTCCTCGCTATCTGTGGTGATCTCGATCTCGCTATCTGTGCTGATCTCGTTCTCGCTATATGTGGTGATCTCGTTCCCGCTATCTGTGGTGATCTTGTTCTCGCTATTTGTGGTGATCTCGTTCTCGCTATCTGTGGTGATCTCGTCCTCACTGTCTTTGGTGATCTCGTTCTCGCTATCTGTGTTGAACTCGTTCTCGTTATCTGCAGTGATCTCGTTCTCGCTATCTGTGGTGATCTCGTTCTCGCTCTCTGTGTTGATCTCGTTCTCGCTATCTGTGGTGATCTCGTTCTCGCTATCTGTGGTGATCTCGTCCTCGCTATCTTTGGTGATCTCGTTCTCGCTATCTGTGTTGATCTCGTTCTCGTTATCTGCGGTGATCTCGTTCTCATTATCTGTGGTGATCTCGTCCTCGCTATCTGTGGTGATCTTGTTCTCGCTATCTATGGCGATCTCGTCCTCGCTATCCGTGGTGATCTCGATCTCGCTATCTGTGGTGATCTCGTTCTAGCTATCTGCGGTGATCTTGTTCTCGCTATCTGTGGTGACCTCGTTCCCATTATCTGTGGTGATCTTGTTCTTGCTATCTGTGGTGATCTCGTTCTCGCTATCTGTGGTGATCTCGTCCTCGCTATCTTTGGTGATCTCATTCTCGCTATCTGTGTTGATCTCGTTCTCGTTATCTGTGGTGATCTTGTTCTCGCTATCTGTGGTGATCTCGTTCTCGCTATCTGTGTTGATCTCATTCTCGCTATCTGTGGTGATCTCATTCTCGCTATCTGTGGTGATCTCGTCCTCGCTATCTTTGGTGATCTCATTCTCGCTATGTGTGTTGATCTCATTCTCGTTATCTGTGGTGATCTCGTTCTCGCTATTTGTGGTGATCTCGTCCTCGCTATCTGTGGTGATCTCGTCCTCGCTATCTGTGGTGATCTCGTTCTCACTATATGTGGTGATATCGTTCTCGCTATCTTTGGTGATCTTGTTCTTGCTATCTGTGTTGATCTTGTTCTCGCTATCTGTGGTGATCTCGTTCTCGCTATCTGTGGTGCTCTCGTTCTCGCCATCTGTGGTGATCTCGTTCTCGCTATCTGTGGTGATATCGTCCTCGCTATCTTTGGTGATCTCGTTCTCGCTATCTGTGGTGATCTTATTCTCGCTATCTGTGGTGATCTCGTCCTCGCTATATGTGGTGTTCTCGTTCTTGCTATTTGTGGTGATCTCGTTCTTGCTATCTGTGGTGATCTCGTTCTCGCTATTTGTGGTGATCTCCTTCTTGCTATCTGTGGTGGTCTCGTTCTCGCTATCTGTGGTGATCCCGTTCTCGCTATCTGTGGTGTTCTCGTTCTCGCTGTCCGTGGTGTTCTCGTTCTCGCTATCTGTGTTGATCTCGTTCTCGCTATCTGTGGTGATGTCGTTCTCGCTGCCTGTGGTGTTCTCGTCCTCGCTATCTGTGGTGATCTCGTTCTCGCTATCTGTGGTGATCTCGTCCTCGCTATCTGTGGTGTTCTCGTTCTCGCTATATGTGGTGATCTCGTTCTCGCTATCTGTGGTGTTCTCGTTCTCGCTATATGTGGTGATCTCGTTCTCGCTATCTGTGGTGTTCTCGTTCTCGCTGTCTGTGGTGTTCTCGTTCTCGCTATCTGTGTTGATCTCGTTCTCGTTATCTGTGGTGATCTCGTTCTCGCTATCTGTGATGATCTCGTTCTCGCTATATGTGGTGATCTCGTTCTCGCTATCTGTGTTGATCTCGTTCTTGCTAGCTGTGGTGATCTAGTTCTCGCTATCTGTGGTGATCTCGTCCTCGCTATCGGTGGTGATCTCATTCTCGCTATCTGTGGTGATATCGTTCTCGCTATCTGTGGTGATCTCGTTTTCGTTATCTGTGGTGATCTCGTTCTCGCTATCTGTGGTGATGGACTTTTGGATTCCGTGGCGATCTCGTTCTTGCTATCTGTGGTGGTCTCGTTCTCGCTATCTGTGGTGATCCCGTTCTCGGTATCTGTGGTGATCTCATTCTCGCTATCCATGGTGATCTCATTCTCGCTATCTGTGCTGATTTCGTTCTCGTGATCTGTGGTTATCTCGTTCTCGCTATCTGTGGTGATGTCGTTCTCGCTATCAGTGGTTATCTCGTTCTCGCTATCTGTGGTGATCCCGTTCTCGTTATCTGAGGTGATTTCGTTCTCGCTATCTGTGGTGATCCCGTTCTCGCTATCTGTGGTTATCTCGTTCTCGCTATCTGTGGTGATCCCATTCTCGCTATCTGTGGTGATCTCGTTCTCGCTATCTGTGGTGATGTCATTCTCGCTATCTGTGGTGATCCCGTTCTCGCTATCTGTGGTTATCTTGTTCTCGCTATCTGTGGTGATTGCGTTCTCGCTATCTGTGGTGATCCCATTCTCGTTATCTGAGGTGATTTCGTTCTCGCTATCTGTGGTTATCTCGTTCTCGCTATCTGTGGTGATCTCGTTCTCGCTATCTGTGGTGGTCTCGTTCTCGCTATCTGTGGTGATTCCGTTCTAGCTATCTGTGGTTATCTTGTTCTCGCTATCTGTGGTGATCCGTTCTCGCTATCTGAGGTGATTTCGTTCTCGCTATCTGTGGTGATCTCGTTATCGGTATCTGTGGTGATCTCGTTCTTGCTAGATATGGTGATCTCGATCTCGCTATCTGTGGTGATCTCGTTCTCGTTATCTGTGGTGATCTCGTTCTCGCTCTCTGTGGTGATCTAGTTCTCGGTATCTGTGGTGACCTCGTTCTCGCTATCTGTAGTGATGGACTTTTGGATTTTGTGGCGATCTCGTTCTCGCTATCTGTGGTGACCTCGTTCTCGCTACCTGTGGTGATGGACTTTTGAATTTTGAGGCGATATCGTTCGCGCTATCTGTGGTGATCTCGTTCTCGCCATCTGTGGTGATCTCGTTCTCGCTATCTGTGGTGATCTCGTCCTCGCTATCTGTGGTGATCTCGTTCTCGCTATCTGTGGTGATATCGTCCTCGCTATCTTTGGTGATCTCGTTCTCGCTATCTGTGGTGATCTTATTCTCGCTATCTGTGGTGATCTCGTCCTCGCTATATGTGGTGTTCTCGTTCTCGCTATTTGTGGTGATCTCGTTCTTGCTATCTGTGGTGATCTCGTTCTCGCTATTTGTGGTGATCTCCTTCTTGCTATCTGTGGTGGTCTCGTTCTCGCTATCTGTGGTGATCCCGTTCTCGCTATCTGTGGTGTTCTCGTTCTCGCTGTCCGTGGTGTTCTCGTTCTCGCTATCTGTGTTGATCTCGTTCTCGCTATCTGTGGTGAACTCGTTCTCGCTATCTGTGGTGATCTCGTCCTCGCTATCTGTGGTGATCTCGTTCTCGCTATATGTGGTGATCTCGTTCTTGCTAGCTGTGGTGATCTCGTTCTCGGTATCTGTGGTGACCTCGTTCTCGCTCTCTGTAGCGATGGACTTTTGGATTTTGTGGCGATCTCGTTCTCGCTATCTGTGGTGATCTCGTCCTCGCTATCTTTGGTGATCTCGTTCTCGCTATCTGTGTTGATCTCGTTCTCGTTATCTGCGGTGATCTCGTTCTCATTATCTGTGGTGATCTCGTCCTCGCTATCTGTGGTGATCTTGTTCTCGCTATCTATGGCGATCTCGTCCTCGCTATCCGTGGTGATCTCGATCTCGCTATCTGTGGTGATCTCGTTCTAGCTATCTGCGGTGATCTTGTTCTCGCTATCTGTGGTGACCTCGTTCCCATTATCTGTGGTGATCTTGTTCTTGCTATCTGTGGTGATCTCGTTCTCGCTATCTGTGGTGATCTCGTCCTCGCTATCTTTGGTGATCTCATTCTCGCTATCTGTGTTGATCTCGTTCTCGTTATCTGTGGTGATCTTGTTCTCGCTATCTGTGGTGATCTCGTTCTCGCTATCTGTGTTGATCTCATTCTCGCTATCTGTGGTGATCTCATTCTCGCTATCTGTGGTGATCTCGTCCTCGCTATCTTTGGTGATCTCATTCTCGCTATGTGTGTTGATCTCATTCTCGTTATCTGTGGTGATCTCGTTCTCGCTATTTGTGGTGATCTCGTCCTCGCTATCTGTGGTGATCTCGTCCTCGCTATCTGTGGTGATCTCGTTCTCACTATATGTGGTGATATCGTTCTCGCTATCTTTGGTGATCTTGTTCTTGCTATCTGTGTTGATCTCGTTCTCGCTATCTGTGTTGATCTTGTTCTCGCTATCTGTGGTGATCTCGTTCTCGCTATCTGTGGTGCTCTCGTTCTCGCCATCTGTGGTGATCTCGTTCTCGCTATCTGTGGTGATCTCGTCCTCGCTATCTGTGGTGATCTCGTTCTCGCTATCTGTGGTGATATCGTCCTCGCTATCTTTGGTGATCTCGTTCTCGCTATCTGTGGTGATCTCGTTCTCGCTATATGTGGTGATATCATTCTCGCTATCTTTGGTGATCTCGTTCTCGATATCTTTGGTGATCTCGTTCTCGCTATCTGTGGTGATTTCGTCCTCGCTATCTATGGTGATCTCGTTCTCGCTTTCTGTGGTGATCTCGTTCTCGCTATATGTTGTGATCTCGTTCTCGCTATCTGTGTTGATCTCGTTCCCGCTAGCGGTGGTCATCTCGTTCTCGCTATCTGTGGTGATATCGTTCTCGCTATCTTTGGGGATCTCATTCTCGCTATCTGTGGTGATCTCGTTCTCGCTATCTATGGCGATCCCGTCCTCGCTATCCGTGGTGATCTCGATCTCGCTATCTGTGGTGATTTCGTTCTAGCTATCTGTGGTGATCTCGTTCTCGCTATCTGTGGTGATCTCGTTCCTGCTATCTGTGGTGATCTTGTTCTCGCTATCTGTGGTGATCTCGTTCTCGCTATCTGTGGTGATCTCGTCCTCGCTATCTTTGGTGATCTCATTCTCGCTATCTGTGTTGATCTCGTTCTCGTTATCTGTGGTGATCTCGTTCTCGCTATCTGTGGTGATCTCATTCTCGCTATCTGTGTTGATCTCGTTCTCGCTATCTGTGGTGATCTCGTTCACACTATCTGTGGTGATCTCGTCCTCGCTATGTTTGGTGATCTCGTTCTCGCTATCTGTGTTGATCTCGTTCTCGTTATCTGCGGTGATCTCCTTCTCGTTATCTGTGGTGATCTCGTTCTCGTTATCTGTGGTGATCTCGTTCTCGCTATCTGTAGTGATCTCATCCTCGCTATCTGTGGTGATCTCGTTCTCTCCATCTGTGGTGATCTCGTTTTTGCTAGATGTGGTGATATCGTTCTCGCAATCTGTGGTGATCTCGTTCTCGCTATCTGTGGTGATCTCGTTCTCGCTGTCTGTGGTGATATCGTTCTCGCTATATTTGGTGATCTCGCTCTCGCTATCTGTGGTGATCTCGATCTTGCTATCTGTGGTGATCTCGTTCTCGCTATCTGTGGTGATCTCGTTCTCGCTATCCGTGGTAATCTCTTTCTTGCTAGATGTGGTGATATCGTTCTCGCTATCTGTGGTGATCTCGTTCTCGCTATCTGTGGTGATCTCGTCCTCGCTACCCGTGGTGATCTCGTTCTCGCTTTCTGTGGTGATATCGTTCTCGCTATATTTGGAGATCTCGCTCTCGCTATCTGTGGTGATCTCGTTCCCGCTATCTGTAGTGATCTCGTTCTCGCTATCTGTGGTGATGGACTTTTGTATTCTGTGGCGATCTCGTTCTTGCTATCTGTAGTAATATCGTTCTCGCTATCCGTGGTGATCTCGCTCTTGCTATCCATGGTGATCTCGTTCTCGTTATCTGTGGTGATCTCGTTCCCGCTATCCGTGGTGATCTCGTTCTCGCTATCTGTGGTGATCTCGTTCTCATTATCCGTGGTGATCTCGTTCTCGCTATCTGTGGTGATATCGTTCTCGCTATCTTTAGTGATCTCGTTCTCGCTATCTGTGGTGATCTCGTTCTCGCTATTTGTGGTGATGGACTTTTGTATTCTGTGGCGATCTCGTTCTTGCTATCTGTGGTGGGCTCGTTCTTGTGGTGATGGACGTTTGTATTCTGTGGCGATCTCATTTTTGCTATCTGTGGTGGTCTCGTTCTCGCTATCTGTGGTGAACTCGTTCTCACTATCTGTGGTGATCTCGTTCTCGCTATCTGTGGTGAACTCGTTCTCACTATCTGTGGTGATCTCGTTCTCGCTATCTGTGGTGAACTCGTTCTCGCTATCTGTGGTGATCTCGTTCTCGCTATCTGTGGTTATCTCGTTCTAGCTATCTGTGGTGATCTCGTCCTTGCCATCTGTGGTGATCTCATTCTCGCTATCTGTCGTGATCTCGTTCTCGCTATCTGTGGTGTTCTCGTTATCGCTATCTGTCATGATCTCGATCTCGCTATCTGTCGTGATCTCGTTCTCACTATCTGTGGTGATCTCGTTCTCGCTATCTGTCGTGATCCCGTTCTCGCTATCTGTGGTGATCTGGTTTTCGCTATCTGTGGTGATCTCGTTCTCGCTATCTGTGGTGATCTCGTCCTCGCTATCTGTGGTGATCTCGTTCTCGATATATGTGGTGATATCATTCTCGCTATCTTTGGTGATCTCGTTCTCGCTATCGTTGGTGATCTCGTTCTCGCTATCTGTGGTGATCTCGTCCTCGCTATCTATGGTGATCTCGTTCTCGCTTTCTGTGTTGATCTCGTTCTCGCTATTTGTGGTGATCTCGATCTCGCTATATGTTGTAATCTCGTTCTCGCTATCTGTGTTGATCTCGTTCCCGCTAGCGGTGGTGATCTCGTTCTCGCTATCTGTGGTGATATCATTCTCGCTATCTTTGGGGATCTCATTCTCGCTATCTGTGGTGATCTCGTTCTCGCTATCTATGGCGATCCCGTCCTCGCTATCCGTGGTGATCTCGATCTCGCTATCTGTGGTGATTTCGTTCTAGCTATCTGTGGTGATCTCGTTCTCGCTATCTGTGGTGGTCTCGTTCCTGCTATCTGTGGTGATCTCGTCCTCGCTATGTTTGGTGATCTCGTTCTCGCTATCTGTGTTGATCTCGTTCTCGTTATCTGCGGTGATCTCCTTCTCGTTATCTGTGGTGATCTCGTCCTCACTATCTGTGGTGATCTCGTTCTCACTATCAATGGCGATCTCGTCCTCGCTATCTGTGGTGATCTCGATCTCGCTATCTGTGGTGATCTCGTTCTCGCTATATGTGGTGATCTCGTTCCCGCTATCTGTGGTGATCTTGTTCTCGCTATTTGTGGTGATCTCGTTCTCGCTATCTGTGGTGATCTCGTCCTCACTGTCTTTGGTGATCTCGTTCTCGCTATCTGTGTTGATCTCGTTCTCGTTATCTGCAGTGATCTCGTTCTCGCTATCTGTGGTGATCTCGTTCTCGCTCTCTGTGTTGATCTCGTTCTCGCTATCTGTGGTGATCTCGTTCTCGCTATCTGTGGTGATCTCGTCCTCGCTATCTTTGGTGATCTCGTTCTCGCTATCTGTGTTGATCTCGTTCTCGTTATCTGCGGTGATCTCGTTCTCATTATCTGTGGTGATCTCGTCCTCGCTATCTGTGGTGATCTTGTTCTCGCTATCTATGGCGATCTCGTCCTCGCTATCCGTGGTGATCTCGATCTCGCTATCTGTGGTGATCTCGTTCTAGCTATCTGCGGTGATCTTGTTCTCGCTATCTGTGGTGACCTCGTTCCCATTATCTGTGGTGATCTTGTTCTTGCTATCTGTGGTGATCTCGTTCTCGCTATCTGTGGTGATCTCGTCCTCGCTATCTTTGGTGATCTCATTCTCGCTATCTGTGTTGATCTCGTTCTCGTTATCTGTGGTGATCTTGTTCTCGCTATCTGTGGTGATCTCGTTCTCGCTATCTGTGTTGATCTCATTCTCGCTATCTGTGGTGATCTCATTCTCGCTATCTGTGGTGATCTCGTCCTCGCTATCTTTGGTGATCTCATTCTCGCTATGTGTGTTGATCTCATTCTCGTTATCTGTGGTGATCTCGTTCTCGCTATTTGTGGTGATCTCGTCCTCGCTATCTGTGGTGATCTCGTCCTCGCTATCTGTGGTGATCTCGTTCTCACTATATGTGGTGATATCGTTCTCGCTATCTTTGGTGATCTTGTTCTTGCTATCTGTGTTGATCTTGTTCTCGCTATCTGTGGTGATCTCGTTCTCGCTATCTGTGGTGCTCTCGTTCTCGCCATCTGTGGTGATCTCGTTCTCGCTATCTGTGGTGATCTCGTCCTCGCTATCTGTGGTGATCTCGTTCTCGCTATCTGTGGTGATATCGTCCTCGCTATCTTTGGTGATCTCGTTCTCGCTATCTGTGGTGATCTTATTCTCGCTATCTGTGGTGATCTCGTCCTCGCTATATGTGGTGTTCTCGTTCTTGCTATTTGTGGTGATCTCGTTCTTGCTATCTGTGGTGATCTCGTTCTCGCTATTTGTGGTGATCTCCTTCTTGCTATCTGTGGTGGTCTCGTTCTCGCTATCTGTGGTGATCCCGTTCTCGCTATCTGTGGTGTTCTCGTTCTCGCTGTCCGTGGTGTTCTCGTTCTCGCTATCTGTGTTGATCTCGTTCTCGCTATCTGTGGTGATGTCGTTCTCGCTGCCTGTGGTGTTCTCGTCCTCGCTATCTGTGGTGATCTCGTTCTCGCTATCTGTGGTGATCTCGTCCTCGCTATCTGTGGTGTTCTCGTTCTCGCTATATGTGGTGATCTCGTTCTCGCTATCTGTGGTGTTCTCGTTCTCGCTATATGTGGTGATCTCGTTCTCGCTATCTGTGGTGTTCTCGTTCTCGCTGTCTGTGGTGTTCTCGTTCTCGCTATCTGTGTTGATCTCGTTCTCGTTATCTGTGGTGATCTCGTTCTCGCTATCTGTGATGATCTCGTTCTCGCTATATGTGGTGATCTCGTTCTCGCTATCTGTGTTGATCTCGTTCTTGCTAGCTGTGGTGATCTAGTTCTCGCTATCTGTGGTGATCTCGTCCTCGCTATCGGTGGTGATCTCATTCTCGCTATCTGTGGTGATATCGTTCTCGCTATCTGTGGTGATCTCGTTTTCGTTATCTGTGGTGATCTCGTTCTCGCTATCTGTGGTGATGGACTTTTGGATTCCGTGGCGATCTCGTTCTTGCTATCTGTGGTGGTCTCGTTCTCGCTATCTGTGGTGATCCCGTTCTCTGTATCTGTGGTGATCTCATTCTCGCTATCCATGGTGATCTCATTCTCGCTATCTGTGCTGATTTCGTTCTCGTTATCTGTGGTTATCTCGTTCTCGCTATCTGTGGTGATGTCGTTCTCGCTATCAGTGGTTATCTCGTTCTCGCTATCTGTGGTGATCCCGTTCTCGTTATCTGAGGTGATTTCGTTCTCGCTATCTGTGGTGATCCCGTTCTCGCTATCTGTGGTTATCTCGTTCTCGCTATCTGTGGTGATCCCATTCTCGCTATCTGTGGTGATCTCGTTCTCGCTATCTGTGGTGATGTCATTCTCGCTATCTGTGGTGATCCCGTTCTCGCTATCTGTGGTTATCTTGTTCTCGCTATCTGTGGTGATTGCGTTCTCGCTATCTGTGGTGATCCCATTCTCGTTATCTGAGGTGATTTCGTTCTCGCTATCTGTGGTTATCTCGTTCTCGCTATCTGTGGTGATCTCGTTCTCGCTATCTGTGGTGGTCTCGTTCTCGCTATCTGTGGTGATTCCGTTCTAGCTATCTGTGGTTATCTTGTTCTCGCTATCTGTGGTGATCCGTTCTCGCTATCTGAGGTGATTTCGTTCTCGCTATCTGTGGTGATCTCGTTATCGGTATCTGTGGTGATCTCGTTCTTGCTAGATATGGTGATCTCGATCTCGCTATCTGTGGTGATCTCGTTCTCGTTATCTGTGGTGATCTCGTTCTCGCTCTCTGTGGTGATCTAGTTCTCGGTATCTGTGGTGACCTCGTTCTCGCTATCTGTAGTGATGGACTTTTGGATTTTGTGGCGATCTCGTTCTCGCTATCTGTGGTGACCTCGTTCTCGCTACCTGTGGTGATGGACTTTTGAATTTTGTGGCGATATCGTTCGCGCTATCTGTGGTGATCTCGTTCTCGCCATCTGTGGTGATCTCGTTCTCGCTATCTGTGGTGATCTCGTCCTCGCTATCTGTGGTGATCTCGTTCTCGCTATCTGTGGTGATATCGTCCTCGCTATCTTTGGTGATCTCGTTCTCGCTATCTGTGGTGATCTTATTCTCGCTATCTGTGGTGATCTCGTCCTCGCTATATGTGGTGTTCTCGTTCTCGCTATTTGTGGTGATCTCGTTCTTGCTATCTGTGGTGATCTCGTTCTCGCCATTTGTGGTGATCTCCTTCTTGCTATGTGTGGTGGTCTCGTTCTCGCTATCTGTGGTGATCCCGTTCTCGCTATCTGTGGTGTTCTCGTTCTCGCTGTCCGTGGTGTCCTCGTTCTCGCTATCTGTGTTGATCTCGTTCTCGATATCTGTGGTGATCTCGTTCTCGCTGCCTGTGGTGTTCTCGTCCTCGCTATCTGTGGTGATCTCGTTCTCGCTATCTGTGGTGATCTCGTTCTTGCTAGCTGTGGTGATCTCGTTCTCGGTATCTGTGGTGACCTCGTTCTCGCTCTCTGTAGCGATGGACTTTTGGATTTTGTGGCGATCTCGTTCTCGCTATCTGTGGTGATCTCGTCCTCGCTATCTTTGGTGATCTCGTTCTCGCTATCTGTGTTGATCTCGTTCTCGTTATCTGCGGTGATCTCGTTCTCATTATCTGTGGTGATCTCGTCCTCGCTATCTGTGGTGATCTTGTTCTCGCTATCTATGGCGATCTCGTCCTCGCTATCCGTGGTGATCTCGATCTCGCTATCTGTGGTGATCTCGTTCTAGCTATCTGCGGTGATCTTGTTCTCGCTATCTGTGGTGACCTCGTTCCCATTATCTGTGGTGATCTTGTTCTTGCTATCTGTGGTGATCTCGTTCTCGCTATCTGTGGTGATCTCGTCCTCGCTATCTTTGGTGATCTCATTCTCGCTATCTGTGTTGATCTCGTTCTCGTTATCTGTGGTGATCTTGTTCTCGCTATCTGTGGTGATCTCGTTCTCGCTATCTGTGTTGATCTCATTCTCGCTATCTGTGGTGATCTCATTCTCGCTATCTGTGGTGATCTCGTCCTCGCTATCTTTGGTGATCTCATTCTCGCTATGTGTGTTGATCTCATTCTCGTTATCTGTGGTGATCTCGTTCTCGCTATTTGTGGTGATCTCGTCCTCGCTATCTGTGGTGATCTCGTCCTCGCTATCTGTGGTGATCTCGTTCTCACTATATGTGGTGATATCGTTCTCGCTATCTTTGGTGATCTTGTTCTTGCTATCTGTGTTGATCTCGTTCTCGCTATCTGTGTTGATCTTGTTCTCGCTATCTGTGGTGATCTCGTTCTCGCTATCTGTGGTGCTCTCGTTCTCGCCATCTGTGGTGATCTCGTTCTCGCTATCTGTGGTGATCTCGTCCTCGCTATCTGTGGTGATCTCGTTCTCGCTATCTGTGGTGATATCGTCCTCGCTATCTTTGGTGATCTCGTTCTCGCTATCTGTGGTGATCTTATTCTCGCTATCTGTGGTGATCTCGTCCTCGCTATATGTGGTGTTCTCGTTCTTGCTATTTGTGGTGATCTCGTTCTTGCTATCTGTGGTGATCTCGTTCTCGCTATTTGTGGTGATCTCCTTCTTGCTATCTGTGGTGGTCTCGTTCTCGCTATCTGTGGTGATCCCGTTCTCGCTATCTGTGGTGTTCTCGTTCTCGCTGTCCGTGGTGTTCTCGTTCTCGCTATCTGTGTTGATCTCGTTCTCGCTATCTGTGGTGATGTCGTTCTCGCTGCCTGTGGTGTTCTCGTCCTCGCTATCTGTGGTGATCTCGTTCTCGCTATCTGTGGTGATCTCGTCCTCGCTATCTGTGGTGTTCTCGTTCTCGCTATATGTGGTGATCTCGTTCTCGCTATCTGTGGTGTTCTCGTTCTCGCTATATGTGGTGATCTCGTTCTCGCTATCTGTGGTGTTCTCGTCCTCGCTGTCTGTGGTGTTCTCGTTCTCGCTATCTGTGTTGATCTCGTTCTCGTTATCTGTGGTGATCTCGTTCTCGCTATCTGTGATGATCTCGTTCTCGCTATATGTGGTGATCTCGTTTTCGCTATCTGTGTTGATCTCGTTCTTGCTAGCTGTGGTGATCTAGTTCTCGCTATCTGTGGTGATCTCGTCCTCGCTATCGGTGGTAATCTCATTCTCGCTATCTGTGGTGATATCGTTCTCGCTATCTGTGGTGATCTCGTTTTCGTTATCTGTGGTGATCTCGTTCTCGCTATCTGTGGTGATGGACTTTTGGATTCCGTGGCGATCTCGTTCTTGCTATCTGTGGTGGTCTCGTTCTCGCTATCTGTGGTGATCCCGTTCTCGGTATCTGTGGTGATCTCATTCTCGCTATCCATGGTGATCTCATTCTCGCTATCTGTGCTGATTTCGTTCTCGTTATCTGTGGTTATCTCGTTCTCGCTATCTGTGGTGATGTCGTTCTCGCTATCAGTGGTTATCTCGTTCTCGCTATCTGTGGTGATCCCGTTCTCGTTATCTGAGGTGATTTCGTTCTCGCTATCTGTGGTGATCCCGTTCTCGCTATCTGTGGTTATCTCGTTCTCGCTATCTGTGGTGATCCCATTCTCGCTATCTGTGGTGATCTCGTTCTCGCTATCTGTGGTGATGTCATTCTCGCTATCTGTGGTGATCCCGTTCTCGCTATCTGTGGTTATCTTGTTCTCGCTATCTGTGGTGATTGCGTTCTCGCTATCTGTGGTGATCCCATTCTCGTTATCTGAGGTGATTTCGTTCTCGCTATCTGTGGTTATCTCGTTCTCGCTATCTGTGGTGATCTCGTTCTCGCTATCTGTGGTGGTCTCGTTCTCGCTATCTGTGGTGATTCCGTTCTAGCTATCTGTGGTTATCTTGTTCTCGCTATCTGTGGTGATCCGTTCTCGCTATCTGAGGTGATTTCGTTCTCGCTATCTGTGGTGATCTCGTTATCGGTATCTGTGGTGATCTCGTTCTTGCTAGATATGGTGATCTCGATCTCGCTATCTGTGGTGATCTCGTTCTCGTTATCTGTGGTGATCTCGTTCTCGCTCTCTGTGGTGATCTAGTTCTCGGTATCTGTGGTGACCTCGTTCTCGCTATCTGTAGTGATGGACTTTTGGATTTTGTGGCGATCTCGTTCTCGCTATCTGTGGTGACCTCGTTCTCGCTACCTGTGGTGATGGACTTTTGAATTTTGTGGCGATATCGTTCGCGCTATCTGTGGTGATCTCGTTCTCGCCATCTGTGGTGATCTCGTTCTCGCTATCTGTTGTGATCTCGTCCTCGCTATCTGTGGTGATCTCGTTCTCGCTATCTGTGGTGATATCGTCCTCGCTATCTTTGGTGATCTCGTTCTCGCTATCTGTGGTGATCTTATTCTCGCTATCTGTGGTGATCTCGTCCTCGCTATATGTGGTGTTCTCGTTCTCGCTATTTGTGGTGATCTCGTTCTTGCTATCTGTGGTGATCTCATTCTCGCTATTTGTGGTGATCTCCTTCTTGCTATCTGTGGTGGTCTCGTTCTCGCTATCTGTGGTGATCCCGTTCTCGCTATCTGTGGTGTTCTCGTTCTCGCTGTCCGTGGTGTTCTCGTTCTCGCTATCTGTGTTGATCTCGTTCTCGATATCTGTGGTGATCTCGTTCTCGTTGC
This sequence comes from Pictodentalium vernedei, assembly GCA_031216915.1. NCBI lineage: Eukaryota > Metazoa > Mollusca > Scaphopoda > Dentaliida > Dentaliidae > Pictodentalium > Pictodentalium vernedei. Next base: position 1,844,519 of record CM062295.1, on the reverse strand, counting down.
CTGTGGTGTTCTCGTCCTCGCTATCTGTGGTGATCTCGTTCTCGCTATCTGTGGTGATCTCGTTCTTGCTAGCTGTGGTGATCTCGTTCTCGGTATCTGTGGTGACCTCGTTCTCGCTCTCTGTAGCGATGGACTTTTGGATTTTGTGGCGATCTCGTTCTCGCTATCTGTGGTGATCTCGTTCTCGCTATCTGTAGTGATGGACTTTTGGATTTTGTGGCGATCTCGTTCTCGCTATCTGTAGTGATCTCGTTCTTGCTATCTGTGGTGATCTCGTTCTCGCTATCTGTGGTGATCTCGTTCCCGCTATCTGTGGTGATCTCGTTCTCGCTATCTGTGGTGATCTCGTTCTCGCTATCTGTGGTGATCTCGTTCTCGCTATCTGTGGTGATCTCGTTCTCGCTGTCTTTGGTGATCTCGTTCTCGCTATCTTTGGTGATCTCGTTCTCGCTATTTGTGGTGATCTCGTTCTCGCTATATGTGGTGATCTCGTTCTCGCTATCTGTGTTGATCTCGTTCTCGCTAGCCGTGGTGATCTAGTTCTCGCTATCTGTGGTGATCTCGTTCTCGCTATCTGTGGTGATCTCGTTCTCGCTATCTGTGGTGATCTCGTCCTCGCTGTTTATGGTGATAGACTTTTGGATTCTGTGGCGATCTCGTTCTTGCTATCTGTGCTGGTCTCGTTCTCGCTATCTGTGGTGATCTCGTTCTCGCTATCTGTGGTGATGGACTTCTGGATTATGTGGCGATCTCGTTCTCGCTATATCTGGTGGTCTCGTTCTCGCTATCTGTGGTGATACCGTTCTCGCTATCTGTGGTGATCCCGTTCTCGCTATTTGAGGTGACTCGTTCTCGCTATCTGTGGTGATTCCGTTCTTGCTATCTGAGGTGATTTCGTTCTCGCTATCTGTGGTGATGGACTTTTGAATTCAAAAGTAATAGCGTTCGATGAGTTTATTGAATATTTATTGAAGCTTTGATCTTCATTCAATTTGTCGCAGTACATGGAATAAATATGAATTGGAGAGATGGAGATGGACGAGAATAAACAATTATTTACCACACAATTAGAACATTCGTCCTCCATCTTACCAATGAATGAGTTTATAAATATCGTGACGTAAACAATTAGCGGGAACAGTCACGCTAAATTGAATTGATTGACAGCTGCCAACGCTGGGCGAATGATTGATTTCACTTTGTCAGGAGTTCTGTAAGACTATTCTTAACCCTTTGAACTCGAGCGGCCGCTTTTCCGGCCAGGAACATGATGCATCATAACGTCATTAAATAGGATATCTGTTCAGTAAATGTGTGGTTAGACCAATCAATATTTTCTACGTGCAGCCCAAGTTGAAAATATTGATCGGTGTACCCCAAATAATGAATATGGACTCTTCTAATTGCTGCCATTGAACTGGCATGGAAGATACCACCCTCAAAGGGTTAAGCGAGCTATTTGTATCTGAGGAGCGTTCTGTTTGCCAGAATACGCCAGAGTCTCAGTGTGAGATTAATGGTAAAAATACAGATCAGGTAAGCAATAGATAACAGTAGAACACTGAATGTTGTGTCCCCATGTATGGTTTGAAATTCAACTGATGTGGCATTGGATTTTTAAGATACTCTGTGTGCAGTATGAGTATGATGCGTACATGGGCATATGGAAAGGAAGTTTTGATTTGATTAATTTTACCAGAGTTATAGCCCTTGTTGACTTGAAATTTACCAAAATTGCAGATTTTTGGAAGATATTTTCAGTTACAATTAAAGAAATTAAATAATATTTGGTGACTGACATTACTGGATATGAATACATGTCCAGATCTATAATGAGATTATTCCTATCATAACATTAAAGTCTGAGGGCGGTATGGATGTCGTTAGACTGTATTGTTACCTGGTGAACTCATCCATGGGCATCACAGCCCATGTGTGGATTACGACCAGTCCACTGCGATTGTACGTTAAAGACCTGTTGATGTCTTGTATGATTACATTTTGTGAAAATGATTAACATTATGAAACTAACCTCCCCCCACACCACACCCACCCACCCCCCCCCCCCCCCTCGCAAAAAAAAAAAAAAATAAATAAAACAATACGGCAAATCTTTTACCACGGCTAATCGTCCTGCTTATAATGCTATTTACTCTTAAGATTAGAGTTACATGTATGAGCGTTGCATCAGATGCATTAACCCCCTTCACTCTGATGTCAAAATACCAAAATTTCAGGAAGGTGTTTTTTTCCCATAATGCATCTAGAAATTTAACCAATTCAATCTCGTTTGACAGAGCTCAATGAGCTCTGTCAAACGAGACTGAATTGGTTAAATTTCTAGTTGCATTATGGGAAATTTTTTCTGCCTGAAATTTAGATATTTTTACATCAGTGTGCAGAGGATTAAAGCTTTTAGTGACTGTTTTAAGAACAGTCTTTACATTTGTGTAGTTTTGCAAATTGAATGTTACCAATGATGAATGGAGATCAATGAGATATCTGCTGAAAACCATTTTATACATATTTTAACCCTTCGAACCCGAGCGGCCTTTTTTTTTGGCCAGGAACGTAATACGCCATAACGTAATTAAATAGGATGGCTGTTCAGTAAATGTGTGGGGTAGACCAATCAATATTTTCAACGTGAGGCTGCACGTTGAAAATATTGATTTGTTTACCCCAAATAATGAATATGGACTCTTCTAATTGCTGCCATTGAACTGGCATGGAAGCTACCACTACAGTTCAAAGGGTTAAGCGAACTTTTCTAGCAAATCATCCACTTTAACATGATAATTTGATTTCAAAACCGGACAAAACGTCGACATCCTGAACCGCAATCCCCCCATCAGCCTTCTCCACTGCACTGTGAAGGCATTTGTACGGGTTTTTAGCGAAAGATTACGGGGCCGTTCAAAATCCCCAACTTCTTTAACAAATGGCAAAGCGCTGATCATTGAAAACAGAGCCTGTCGAAGATGTATATATCGTCTAAACGAGGACATGGAAACATATCTCTCACAGTCGAAAATTGGCACGACCCTCCTTTGCGACGCCGAGAAAGTCTTCGACGCGGTCTGGCAGCACGAAATCCGAAACAAACTGAGCAAACTTGATCCCCAACTAAAAATCATACTTCTCAACTGTCATATTAAAGTTCGAATAAAGAAGTCTCGAATACAGTTGAACTCGAAGCGGATACACCGCGGAACTGAGCCCACTCCTGTTCACGATCTTTATAAATGACATTAGTGAAATAACAATGACTCGAGCTACCCTCTTTCAATACCCTGACGTCTCTGGACCTCCGCCTGGGGTTCCAGCTCCATCTAACGTACACTTCAAACCGTCGGCAACAAACTCGAAAAGTGGTATGCCAAGTAGCATGCCAGACTCAATGTTACCAAAACGCAACATCTAATGAAGACAAAGAAAAATTTCTGCAAAATCAGACTGACCGACCGACTGACTGACCCTCTTTGGCAAAGAGGCTTCAGAAAAAAGAAGCCAGATTCCTCAGCATCATTATGGACTACCGTATCACTGTAAATAATAAAACATATTGTGTCCACTGTTAACAAGCCAGAAAAACAAATACCAATACATGGTCTTCATCACACTTATAAGGCTTTCACCTGACCCGTGCTGCAATCAGGCCGGGAGTGACTGCTTTTTATACCATGATTACCTATTCTACAATATATGGAAAACCTATGGCATAAATGTTAGCTTTATACACCAACCGTGGTGAACACGCCAGCAATGGGATTTCACTAGTCAAAATTTACACCTACAGTGGAACTACATCCACGTTGACCTTTGTTGACGTCGACCTGAATGCAACTTGTCTAAATTTATCGCACCTCGCCTCACGAAAAGTGAAATGAAAGTGACAATTATTTATTGCGTTTTTAAATGAGTTTACGCCATAAGACACCAAAACTTAACAAACATGTATTGTCTCATGTTAATAAAGCTTCCATAACTCGAAATGGTATGTTATTATTCTATTAAAATGAAAAAGGCCCCGTTTCATTTTCCATTTCGTTTCGGCGATAAAATTGACAGCGGAAGTACCGCCCACCGATGCTCGTATAAACAAAAACAGATTCGCACGTATGTACGTCTGGTGCTCAGTAAAATCAAGAAAAAATAACAGCAACTCTTAATAATCTGACGATCACGGTATAAATAAAATATACCCAAAGTAGCTTGGTGTACCAAATGTTCACCACTCGTGGTGAAGTGGTGTTAACCGCGCGCTGTGGCTCAGGGTTAACACCACTTCACCGCGAGTGGTGATCATTTGGTACACCAAGCTACTATGGGTATATTCTCTTTGTAAATGTAATGATTACGATTTCATTTACTTTAACTTTTCATGATAATAATTACGATTTCCTTCTGCCTTTTACCTCAGTGGTATATAGTGTATTATTACACTATCCCTCGTGGAAACCGTGGAAAGTAAAACCTCGCTTGCTTACTATAAAAACGTTCTGTTTTACTGGTAAAATAGGACCGGTAATCAATGCCTGGGTGGACGTATTCTAAAATGGGCCTTAGTTACCATAAACTCCAATAATAATAATTATTCCAACATTGGCGACTTCAGATTATCAAGTTGGTGTTTCAGTAAAACCTGTTGTGCGAGACCACTGTCGTGAGAGACTATCTGTCTTGTTAGACCACTGGCGTCATGTACCGATCGGTTTCACTCTATAATGGACATGTCATGAAAGACGTCCTGTCATGAGAGACCACCTGTCTCGGGAGATCGCAAAACTGTGACAAAAGCTCACTTTTTCACCTGTTTTGAGAGACCGTAAAATCATTTTTTGACAATTTCAGAGTATTAACCTTAATTAAAATCAATGGAATGTGTACATAAATCAATAGTTCCAAAATGTAGCCAGGACATCTGCCTAACAGTGAAATTGTCAGGACAGTTTCATTCTAAACCTTATTATCTAAAATTTTGAACATGTATGACTGATATCTTTCACTGTAGATTGTATGAAAACTATGTTAATTGGCTTCAATTACATTCTTATTCATTTGTATAACTCTTCAAGTCTAAGCAATTGTTATCAAGACCATAGGTAAAATTGTAAATTATTATAAAAATAGCTGACTTGAAAATATTGATAGAAAGAGAACACTTTGTATAAAGTAAGAAATTACTATTTTGGATGGACCAGCACCTTAACATCATAATCTCAGAAGGTTTTTCAGTTTATATTCTTTTACAGTTTCTCAAATAATGTCTCCGTACTTGTATCTAAACTGAATTAAGATAAAACAATAATAAAAAAAATTAAAAAATAAATTCTTCTCCATTTCTGCGACAAATATCCTTTGGTTGGTCATTCCCTGACTAGCGAAAATCTCAACCCTGTTATGAGAGGCTACCTGTCTTGAGAGATCACTTTTGCTTGGTAGAAGGGGTGGTCTCTCAAGACAGATTCTACTGTAGCCAGATATTCATGGCTGGATCATTTCGTAAGCTGTTGCCACAATTTTTATGAGAACAAAATATTATACTAGAGGTGAGCCGTTTCTCAACAAATAAATATTGATAGATTTTTTAAAAGCTTATATACACAATTTAAAGAAAACTAATCATAAAACAATCACCAAAGTAATCATGATTACAGTCAATTTATAATGTAATATTGATTATTTTTGATTGCTTGTAACCATGAAATACCTTGATTGCTGATTAGACACCATTACTTGAAAAATTGTAATCAATTACAGACCATTACGATTACTGATTACAATTACCCCAGCCCTGGTTGTATGATTACATCTAACATCGCCAAGACAAACATAAACACACCCCAAAGGGTCGTCGCTTTAGTGCTAGAATGTTCTTTGTCCCCTTTGGGACATAGAACATTCTAGCACTCAGACGATGAGGTATAAAACTGAGTTCTGTGTGTCACTCCGAACTCGCTTTGATACTCCAATAACCGTACCACTCAAGATGGGGCAGAAATATTAGGTCGCCAAAAGCAGTGGGTGATAATCTTATTACCAAAAACCAAAACTGACAACACTCGATTCAATGAACACTTCACTGGGTAAACAGTGTCACCAAAGGTGTCATCGTCCTTATCAGAGGATGCTCTTCGTGAATGGCAGTAACAGTTCAAAATTCTCTATATATGAATTTGTCCTTTCACAGATAAAGGAAGATCCCCAAACTAACCTTCCACAGAGTTACATTTGTTCACGCTTCAATCTAAGGCTCATCTAAGATTTACAGTCAGAGAGACTTATGGTGGTGGTGGTGGTGGTGGGGAGGGAGGCTAGCTTATTAAAAACAGAGAGACTTATGGTGGTGGTGATGGGGAGGGGGACTAGCTTATTAAAAACAGAGAGACTTATGGTGGTGGTGGTGGTGGGGAAGGGGCTAGCTTATTAAAAACAGAGAGACTTATGGTGGTGGTGGTGGTGGGGAGGGGGGCTAGCTTATTAAAAACAGAGAGACTTATGGTGGTGGTGGTGGGGAGGGGGTAGCTTATTAAAACAGAGAGACTTATGGTGGTGGTGGTGGTGGTGGTGGGGAGGGGGGCTAGCTTATTAAAACAGAGAGACTTATGGTGGTGGTGGTGGGGAGGGGGGTAGCTTATTAAAACAGCGAGACTTATGGTGGTGGTGGTGGTGGTGGTGGTGGGGAGGGGGGCTAGCTTATTAAAACAGAGAGACTTATGGTGGTGGTGGTGGGGAGGGGGGTAGCTTATTAAAAACAGTCATGATTTGAATATTAGCCATTGATTGGAAGTCTCTATATCGAAAAGACAAACGAGAAAGTAAAAAAGCATGTTATGTCCATAGTCAAATGAGATATCGTCCCTTGAGTTCCAATGTGTTTTATGTGCCAAGAGGAACTCAGAGGACGATATGGTAGCTTAAACCATAAATGGAAATATGCGGAAGTGGGGATTACCAAAATGAACAACAACATTTTTTTTCAAGGACGGCGAATCCGTTACGACTGTAGTGATCTGATTGGTCCAAAACGGAGATGTCTAGTATCGCTAGGACTAGATCAAACGTTAGGATGATAGTAACCGGATATAGAAATATTTCTATCACGATGGCAGTATAATAATTCTCCCTAGCGAGATAATAATTCATTACATACAAATGTCCAATCCACGCTTAACTCACACCCAGAGTCGAGTGCCCCTTTCATATACCCTGTCTTCCTTGCCCTCAGTTGCTTCGGTTGCCCTTGTGTCATCTTATCCATGCGCATTGAAAATGAAAAACCACATGTATCTCAGCACGGGATAACTGCTATCGTATGACATTACTGTTTTAGCTTCAATTCGATGTCGCGATTGATGTTGTCCTGATTCAGGATTGACATCCAGTCGCCTTCCTCTGTCATATATTGTTGAATTGGATACCAAACATTTTTGACGAACATATGAAGGCAGAGTCGTGCTGCAAAAATGAAAGAATAGTTGCCCCTTATATTTTACGTTCAATCAGATTAATCATTTGAACACAAGTGGTATATTCCATGTCAGTTAACCGACAGCAATTGGAAGAGTCCACATTTAATATTTGGGGGTAGACCCAATAACATTTTCAACGTGCAGCCCTTACGCTACACGTTGAAAATATTGATTCGTCTACCGCAAAAATCGCTTATCGGCCATACTAGTTAATGATATTATGACGTATATTGTTCCTGTGGTAGAAAAGCGGCCGGCCGTGTTCAAAGGGGTAATTGTCTTTAATATGTGTGCCTTCCTTTGGTAAAATAACAAGTCATTTGAGGAATATTGCTTCGCGCTGTCTCCAGTTCGGTTCGGAGTCGATAACAGACCCCCGAATCGCTTCGAGAATAGAAATTCCGATTTGCAAGCCTCCTTTTATACACAGAACAGATTGTCATCGAAAGAAAGTTATTACCATAAAGAACAATGGCAAATTCCGTATACTGAACACAGACCGCGATTGATAGCCAGAAAGACAGGCAAACATTTCATTTTTTGGAATGGCAGGGAGTGACAGGCAGGTTGCCGGATGACTACTCATTTGGTATAGTGGCATGGACATCCAGAAATTGGAGCAAGTTCTGTGGTTCTGTGCCGGTTTGGGCAACATAGATGTCACAGGCAGAAACCTCCAAATTTTAAGAACAATTTCGGTCAGAACACTCAAATTGAGATCAATATCATTTGTGAACTCCGTAAAGAATTACGTAATTTTCTATATTAAAAGGATTCCACAATATCTATATTCACGCACGACAGATGTCAAGATAGAGTTTCATTCAAATACAGCACATGAAAAAGGGTGAAATCTAATTTGACGGGCTCTTGCGTTTCAGTCATTGTATTTGCATATATTTCGCAAAATTTTCCAATCCTGGGCATTGTGTACTATTAACAGGGTAGAGGTAACCAGACTGCGATCGCAAAGCGAATCTCAGGAAAGAATTCAACCACAAGCAACGACGAATCGCCCCGCATCAAGGGAAAGGTCTATGGATGCCAACGCCGGATCGCCGCACATCGAGAGGAAGATGAGTGGATGCCAACGCCGGATAGCCCCACATCGAGGAGAAGGTGCGTGGATGATGAGCACTAAAATGTCACTTCCTTCCATCCACGGCCAACGCCGGGGCGCGCCACATCGAGGGGAAGATGTCTGGATTCCAGCGCCGAATCACTCACATCGAGGGAATGGTCTATGGATGCTAACGCCGGATCGCCCCTAAAATGTCACTTCCTTCCAACCACGGCCAACGTCGGGAAGCCCCACATCGAGGGGAAGATGAATGGATGCCAACGCCGGGTCGCCCCACATCGAGGGGAAGATGAGTGGATGCCAACGCCGGGTTGCCCCACATCGAGGGGAAGATGACTGGATGCCAACGCCGGATCGCCCCACGTCGAGTGGAAGATGAATGGATGCCAACGCCGGATCGCCCCACATCGAGGGGAAGATGAGTGGATGCCAACGCAGGATAGCCCCACATCGAGGAGAAGGTGCGTGGATGATGAGCACTAAAATGTCACTTCCTTCCAACCACGGCCAACGTCGGGAAGCTCCACATCGAGGGGAAGATGTATGGATTCCAGCGCCGAATCGCCCACATCGAGGGAATGGTCTATGGATGCTAACATATCGTGGGGAAGGTGCATGGATGATGGGTACTAAAATGTCACTTCCTTCAAACTGCTGCCATCGCCGGGACGCACCACATCTACATGTAGGGGAAGATGTATGAATGATGATTACTAAAATATCACTTCCTTCCAACCACGGCCAACGTCGGGAAGCCCCACGTCGAGGGGGAGGAATATGGATGCCAAAGTCGGTTCACCCCACATCGAGGGGAAAATGCATGGATGCCAATGCCGGGTCGCCCCACATCGAGGGAAAGGTGTATGAATGATTGTTACTAAAATGTCAAATCATCCAACTACGTCCAACGCCGGGTCACCCCACACCGAGGGGAAGTGTCTGGGTGATGTGAACAAATGTCACTCCCTTCCAATCACGAACAACGCTGGTCGTTCCAAGACGAGGAAAAGGTGTATGAGTGATGATTACTAAAATGCCACTTCCCTCCAACTGGAGGCCAACGCTGGGTCGCTCCACATCCAGGAGAAGGTGCATATATGATGAGCACTAAAATGTCACTTTCTTCCAACCACAGCTAACGACTGATCGGTCGCACACATCGAGGGGAAGGTTTGTTGATAATGAGCACTAAAATTTCTCTTGCGTGCGTGCGTGCGTGCGTGCGTGCGTGAATATACTTACAATGCCACCAAATTTATCCAAAAAGTCTATGAAATACTTGGCTGTTGCAAAAGAAGTGTTGTCTCTGGTTGGACGATTCAGGAAATCTTCTTGAAACTGTCGACCATGACTCACAGATGTGACAATGGGCTTCACCCAAGTATGATGCTTAGGACTGACCCATAATATTGCGCATCCTCTCGGCACAAAACACCATTTGTGCAAATTTCCTGAAAGTATTTGAAATAACGAACACATCACAAACAGTAAGAGTATATAGGGGGCCTCTACTTAGCCATTTACCAAGCACCTCCATAAATATAAAAAAATACATTGAGGATATTTTGTGTTTTTGAGTGGATACTGAAAATTATGTCATGAGTGACCGAGACAAATGTTTATTTTTCGCGAGCGCTTGTCTCGGTCAAGAGTGAGATAATTTTCGGTATCCACTTAAAAAATTCTAGATTTTCGCTTTAGCATACGCTCTTTTATAAGAATCTGACCATTCCTATCGATATTCCCACTCATTGTAACCTTGAGTTGATGCATGAGTGTAAACAGCAGTGCTCAAAATAACTTTTTTTCTTTGCGTAGCAAAATGCTTGATGGTCGATCGGTTATGGTGTGGGGAGGCATAACTATGACAAGCAGAACAGTATTACATGCCATCCAAGGCCGTGTCACAGGGCAGTACTACCGTGACAACATGTTAGCTGATATTGGACTGACCGTCCATGTCTTCTACAGCTCAGTGTGTAGAATATGTGCTTGTCGGACACCCAACTATTGCTGCAATCATTCACCACATGTCACAATGCAACAGTGCTCAAAATAACTTTTTTCTTTGCGTAACAAAGTGCTACCATTTCCAAAAAATGAATAGCATTTTGTAAAAATTACATAGCTATTTTTGTATACCAGAGTTATGTTATGCTGTTTTATATTGAATTCTTCTAAGTAGATAGAATAGTTTCATCCATTTCTGGGCATTTCCAAATGATCTGCAACACATGAAACATTTACTATGTTTTTTTAACTGAACTGCCTTTAAGGGTTGCATGGACTTGTATACTGTTATAAATGGCGTCTTGGTTGTTTAATAGAGTTCTCAAAATGGAAGTTGGGATTTTTAATTTGATGGGCTTGTAGTTATTTTTAATGGACATTTTATGCAAAATGTTGTAAAAACAGGAAGTATTTAAACCAACAGAACTCATCTTACATATGAAGTTGCTAATGATGCTTGGTGGAGAGTTAATCTGAGTTATGCCTGGAATGTTCCACAATCAGAAGTAAAGCATCAATGAACTAGTTTTCAAATTTGTTTGCAAATTTTCATTTACATTTTGTGATACAAGATAATCAACTGCAGCCTAATAGGCTGCAGTTGATTATCTTGTATCGCAAAATGCTATACATAATTTAACATTGTGCAGCTTTTTGCAAGTTTTACATAGCAAAAAGCGACGCGACACCGCTTATTTTGAGCCCTGGTAAACAGCTGATTCGCATTTATACGCGGAAGTGATTTGATAGATACTCATAGCAGGTAGCGTTTTGCGATCTGATTCAGCTGGTGGGTTTCATGCACCATTTCAAGGTGAATGCGTGTTGCATTATTGCTGGAAATGATAGGCATGCACTCAAAACACTAGTTTGTCTTTTCATTATACGTTTTTTTAGAACAAATTGATCATTTCCAGTGATAATGTTACACGTATTCACATTGAAGTGTTGCTTTGAAAGCCGCCATTTTGATTGATACCGTGAAAGGGAAACTTTCTATAACTTTGCAGTGGGGGATACGATTTCTATCTTTCCGCAGTTTTTTCGTTAATCTATGGTTTAGCGTACATTAAAACTGTTTTAATACCAATAATAGAAAATAATAATAATCGGGTTGTAGCCTTACCTTGATACAGTTAAAACTAGAATTCCTGTCACGAAATGTGCGCTTATCTAGGTTTAATTGCGCGTATGAATTGCGCGCAATTGCCATATCGAATGACATCCAAAGCACGGCAGGTTCTCCTGGTTACTCATAGCAAACACAGGCAATGTTTCTGCCAATGGACCTCCGGGTTACCCGGAGGTCCATTGGCTGAAACATTGCTTGTGCACAGGCCATATTTACATAATTTTACTATGGTCATATCGCGTAGATTAACGCGCATATCGACGTGCTATTTGTGCGCATTTCAGGACAGGACTTTTAGGTTTAACTGTATATCGCAAGATATTTGAATTGGCTTTTAAGATCCATTTAACATTATGGACATATTTCGATTACAGTTATTAACAAGTCATCACTTCATTATTTTATTCACATTTTGAATAAGAAAAATAACTTATATATTCTGCCTCATTCTATCGAGTTGATTTAACTTGTTACAATAAGGTTCACCGGTAGTGGTATGTCTTGTATATTTCAGGTACAGAGCACCGGACTTCGGTGCCGGACTTCAGCTCCTGACCTCGGAAGTGATGTTACGCCACGTTACCCAGTTGCATCATGTTGAGTTGTTATGCTAGCTCACGTAAGCGGCCATCTGGTGACGTGACTGTCATGGTGAGACGTGGTCTTTGTGCACATGCACAACGCGTGTTGTTTGGATGATACGTGTTTCCGCCATCCATTCTGTACAGTACGTGGAGAGTGTATTATCACTAAATCACCTGCAGAGTGGAGATTCCACCCAAGCTATAATTGCAAATTTGTTGCAAAGCATAACAAGCACAAGCAAAGTTTCGTCCAATGGACCTCCGGGTTAAACCCGAGGTCCATTGGCTGAAACATTGCTTGTGTTTTTGTCGATATGCACAGAATTTGAAAGTTATAGTTTGGGTGATAACTCCACTCCGCGAGTGATTTAGTTACAATCCACTCTCCACGTACTGTATATTGGAAGCCGCCATCTTAGTTTCTATGACAGCTCGTGGTTGTTATGTGACCCAGAACCCTCTAATGGGCCGGGGGTATGTTCGGGGGATGTGTTTGATTAAAAGGGAGTAAATCTACAGTACGTGGAGAATGGATCGTAACAAAATCACCCGCGGAGTAGAGTTATCACCCGAAATATCACTTTCAAGTTATGTACATATGGACAAAACAACACAAGCAATATTTCAGCCAATGGACCTCGGGGTTCAACCCGGAGGTCTATTGGCTGGAACTTTCCTTGTGATGGTTATGCTTGCAACAAATCTGCTATTATTGCTCGGGTGGAATCTCCACTCTGCGGGTGATTTAATGATAATACACTCTCCACGTGCTGTAATTACCTAAATAGACACAATTTCACCAGATCACCAAAAACGGTCTAAAATCAATTTATTTGGTACGAAGAATCCTTCCCTTTTCCAATAAGAGGCGCGTTCCTTTGTGTAAGAGAACTTCTCTGCTTCAAATTCCTGCAGAATCCTCATTTTGCCCCATCTCAATCCACTTTGTGGCTTATTCTTCAATTTCCTGACCATTTTTGCATATTACTGGCCCTATTCTGAATATCTATCTATCTAGTCGTTGGTTCTCAGGATCTTTCCCAACCTCTGACCTCAACCTGTAAGACCACTCCATTTAGCTTAACCCCATCCACTACTACATATTGTACCTAGACCGAGATGTTCGTCTTTCATCATTTGAGGCCTTGAGGAAATCCCTTTGAAAACGTCTGTGGTCATAGAATCTTGTTTGTCGTATGAGGCCTTGAGGGCAATGGGAGATCCTTCGACGATATATAATCGACCACCCCTCTTGTCCTCATCCGGGTATTGAACGACCACATCCACTGACACCTTACTTTCAGCACTCCAAACTAAAAAACGACTGACCTTCGACACCCCTTTTTATCGTATGATGTCTTGATGACCATGTGAAAATCCCTCAAGGAGATATAATCTGCCATTCCTCTTATCCTCATCTGGTTATTTGAGGATACCTGTGACATAGTGCTGCACTATTTGAGAACATCTTTTGGGGATACCTGTGACATAGTGCTGTATTATTTGAGGACATCTTTTGAGGATACTTGTGACATGGAGATATACTATTGAAGACATCTTTTGAGGATACCTGTGACATGGTGATGTACTATTTGAGGACATTTTTGAGGATACCTGTGGCATAGTGACGTACTATTTGAGGACATCTTTTGCGCATACCTGTGACATATTCATGTACTATTGAGGACATCTTTTGAGGATACCTGTGACATGGTGTTGTACTATTGAGGACATCTTTTCAGGATACCTGTGACATGGTGATGTACTATTTGAAGACATCTTTTGAGGATACCTGTGACATGGTGAGGTACTATTTGAGGACATCTTTTGCGGATACCTGTGACATATTGATGTACTATTGAGGACATCTTTTGAGGATACCTGTGGCATGGTGATGTACTATTGAGAACATCTTTTGAGGATACCTGTGACATGGGGACATGCTATTGAGGACATCTTTTTGGGACACCTGTGACATGATGATGTCCTATTTGAGGACACCTTTTGAGGATACCTGTGACAAGGTGGTGTACTATTTGAGGACATCTTTTGAGGATACTTGTGACATGGGAATATACTATTGAGGACATCTTTTGAGGATACCTGTGACATGGTGATGTTCTATTTGAGGACATCTTTTGAGGATACCTGTGACATGGTGGCGTACTATTTGAGGACATCTTTTGAGGATACCTGTGACATGGTGATGTACTATTTGAGGACATTTTTGAGGATACCTGTCGCATAGTGACGTACTATTTGAGGACATCTTTTGCGCATACCTGTGACATATTGATGTACTATTGAGGACATCTTTTGAGGATACCTGTGACATGGTGTTGTACTATTGGGGACATCTTTTCAGGATACCTGTGACATGGTGATGTACTATTTGAAGACATCTTTTGAGGATACCTGTGACATGGTGAGGTACTATTTGAGGACATCCTTTGCGGATACCTGTGACATATTGATGTACTATTGAGGACATCTTTTGAGGATACCTGTGGCATGGTGATGTACTATTGAGAACATCTTTTGAGGATACCTGTGACATGGGGACATACTATTGAGGACATCTTTTTGGGACACCTGTGACATGATGATGTACTATTTGAGGACACCTTTTGAGGATACCTGTGACAAGATGGTGTACTATTTGAGGACATCTTTTGAGGATACTTGTGGCATGGTGATGTACTATTGAGAACATCTTTTGAGGATACCTGTGACATGGGGACATGCTATTGAGGACATCTTTTTGGGACACCTGTGACATGATGATGTACTACTTGAGGACACCTTTTGAGGATACCTGTGACAAGGTGGTGTACTATTTGAGGACATCTTTTGAGGATACTTGTGACATGGGAATATACTATTGAGGACATCTTTTGAGGATACCTGTGACATGGTGATGTTCTATTTGAGGACATCTTTTGAGGATACCTGTGACATGGTGGCGTACTATTTGAGGACATCTTTTGAGAATACCTGTGACATGGTGATGTACTATTTGAGGACATTTTTGAGGATACCTGTGGCATAGTGACGTACTATTTGAGGACATCTTTTGCGCATACCTGTGACATATTGATGTACTATTGAGGACATCTTTTGAGGATACCTGTGACATGGTGTTGTACTATTGAGGACATCTTTTCAGGATACCTGTGACATGGTGATGTACTATTTGAAGACATCTTTTGAGGATACCTGTGACATGGTGAGGTACTATTTGAGGACATCTTTTGCGGATACCTGTGACATATTGATGTACTATTGAGGACATCTTTTGAGGATACCTGTGGCATGGTGATGTACTATTGAGAACATCTTTTGAGGATACCTGTGACATGGGGACATACTATTGAGGACATCTTTTTGGGACACCTGTGACATGATGATGTACTATTTGAGGACACCTTTTGAGGATACCTGTGACAAGGTGGTGTACTATTTGAGGACATCTTTTGAGGATACTTGTGACATGGGAATATACTATTGAGGACATCTTTTGAGGATACCTGTGACATGGTGATGTTCTATTTGAGGACATCTTTTGAGGATACCTGTGACATGGTGGTGTACTATTTGAGGACATCTTTTGAGGATACCTGTGACATGGTGATGTACTATTTGAAGACATCTTTTGAGGATACCTGTGACATGGTGGTGTACTATTTGAAGACATCTTTTGAGGATACCTGTGACAGGGTGATGTACTATTGGAGGACATCTTTTGAGGATACCTGTGACATGGTGGTGTACTATTTGAGGACATATTTTGAGGATACCTGTGACATAGTGGTGTACTATTTGAGGACATCTTTTGAGGATCCCTGTGACATAGTGCTGTACTATTTGAGGACATCTTTTGAGGATACCTGTGACATAGAGCTGTACTATTTGAGGACATATTTTGAGGATACCTGTGACATGGTGATGTACTATTTGAGGACATCTTTTGAGGATACCTGTGACATATTGATGTACTATTTGAGGACATCTTTTGAGGATACCTGTGACATGGTGGTGTACTATTTGAGGACATCTTTTGAGGATACCTGTGACATGATGATGTACTATTTGAGGACATCTTTTGAGGATACCTGTGACATGGTGATATGTACTATTTGAGGACATCTTTTGAGGATACCTGTGACATGGTGATATGTACTATTTGAAGACATCTTTTGAGGATACCTGTGACATATTGGTGTACTATTTGAGGACATCTTTTGAGGATACCTGTGACATGGTGGCGTACTATTTGAGGACATCTTTTGAGGATACCTGTGACATGGTGATGTACTATTTGAGGGCATCTTTTGAGGATACCTGTGACATGGTGATATGTACTATTTGAGGACATCTTTTGAGGATACCTGTGACATGGTGATATGTACTATTTGAAGACATCTTTTGAGGATAGCTGTGACATATTGATGTACTATTCGAGGACATCTTTTGAGGATACCTGTGACATGGTGGTGTACTATCTGAGGACATCTTTTGAGGATACCTGTGACATGATGATGTGCTATTTGAGGACATCTTTTGAGGATACCTGTGACATAGTGCTGTACTATTTGAGGACATCTTTTGAGGATACCTGTGACATAGTGCTGTACTATTTGGGGACATCTTTTGAGGATACCTGTGACATGGTGATGTACTATTTGAGGACATCTTTTGGGGATGCTTGTCACATGGTGATGTATTATTTGAAGACATCATTTGAGGATACCTGTGACATGGTGACGTACTTTTTGAGGACATCTTTTGGGGATACCTGTGACATGGTGATGTACTATTTGAGGACATCTTTTGAGGATACCTGTGACATGGTGATATGTACTATTTGAAGACATCTTTTGAGGATACCTGTGACATATTGATGTACCATTTGAGGACATCTTTTGAGGATACCTGTGACATAGTGATGTACTATTTGAGAACATCTTTTGAGGATACCTGTGACATAGTGCTGTACTATTTGAGGACATCTTTTGAGGATACATGTGACATGGTGATATGTACTATTTGAAGACATCTTTTGAGGATACCTGTGACATATCGATGTACTATTTGAGGACATCTTTTGAGGATACCTGTGACATGGTGATGTACTATTTGAGGACATCTTTTGAGGATACCTGTGACATAGTGCTGTACTATTTGAGGACATCTTTTGAGGATACCTGTGACATAGTGCTGTACTATTTGGGGACATCTTTTGAGGATACCTGTGACATGGTGATGTACTATTTGAGGACATCTTTTGGGAATGCTTGTCACATGGTGATGTATTATTTGAAGACATCATTTGAGGATACCTGTGACATGGTGACGTACTTTTTGAGGACATCTTTTGGGGATACCTGTGACATGGTGATGTACTATTTGAGGACATCTTTTGAGGATACCTGTGACATGGGGATATACTATTTGAGGACATCTTTTGAGGATACCTGTGACATGGGGATATACTATTTGAGGACATCTTTTGAGGATACCTGTGACATGGGGATATACTATTTGCGGACATCTTTTGAGGATACTTGTGACATGGTGATGTATTATTTGAGGACATCTTTTGAGGATACCTGTGACATGGTGATGTACTATTTGAGGACATCTTTTGGGGATACCTGTGACATGGTGATGTACTATTTGAGGACATCTTGTGAGGATACCTGTGACACGGGGATATACTGTTTGAGGACATCTTTTGAGGATACCTGTGACATGGTGATGTATTATTTGAGGACATCTTTTGGGGATACCTGTGACATGGTGATGTATTATTTGAGGACATCTTTTGGGGATACCTGTGACATGGTGATGTACTATTTGAGGACATCTTTTGAGGATACCTGTGACATGGTGATGTATTATTTGTGGACATCTTTTGAGGATACCTGTGACACAGTGATGTATTATTTGTGGAGATCTTTTGAGGATACCTGTGACATAGTGATGTATTATTTGTGGACATCTTTTGAGAATACCTGTGACATGGTGCTGTACTATTTGAGGACATCTTTTGAGGATATTTGTGACATGTAGATATACTACTGAGGACATCTTTTGAGGATACCTGTGGCATGGTGATGCATTATTTGAGGACATCTTTTCTGTGACATGGTGATGTACTATTTGAGGACATCTTTTGAGGATACCTGTGACATAGTGCTGTACTATTTGAGGACATCTTTCGAGGATACCTGTGACATAGTGCTGTACTATTTGAGGACATCTTTTGAGGATACCTGTGACATGGTGATGTACTATTTGAGGACATCTTTTGAGGATACCTGTGACATAATGCTGTACTATTTGAGGACATCTTTTGAGGATACCTGTGACATAGTGATGTATTATTTGAAGACATCTTTTGGGGATACCTGTGACATGGTGATGTACTATTTGAGGACATCTTTTGAGGATACCTGTGACATAGTGCTGTACTATTCGAGGACATCTTTCGCGGATACCTGTGACATAGTGCTGTACTATTTGAGGACATCTTTTGGGGATACCTGTGACATGGTGATGTACTATTTGAGGACATCTTTTGAGGATACCTGTGTCATGGTGATGTACTATTTGAGGACATCTTTTGAGGATACCTGTGACATGTTGGTGCATTATTTGAGGACACCTTTTGAGGATACCTGTGACATGGTGATATGTACTATTTGAAGACATCTTTTGAGGATACCTGTGACTTGGTGATGTACTATTTGGGGACATCTTTTGAGGATACCTGTGACATGTTGGTGCATTATTTGAGGACATCTTTTGAGGATACCTGTGACATGGTGAAGTACTATTTGAAGACATCTTTTGAGGATACCTGTGACTTGGTGATGTACTATTTGGGGACATCTTTTGAGGATACCTGTGACATGGTGATGTACTATTTGAGGACAGCTTTTGGGGATACCTGTGACATGGGGATGTACTATTTGAGGACATCTTTTGAGGATACCTGTGACATGGGGATATACTATTTGAGGACATCTTTTGACGATACCTGTGACATGGGGATATACTATTTGAGGACATCTTTTGAGGATACTTGTGACATGGTGATGTATTATTTGAAGACATCTTTTGAGGATACCTGTGACATGGAGACGTACTATTTGAGGCCATCTTTTGAGGATGCCTGTGACATGCGGATATACTATTTGAGGACATCTTTTGAGGATCCCTGTGACATGGGGATATACTATTTGAGGACATCTTTTGGGGATACTTGTGACATGGTGGTGTATTATTTGAGGACATCTTTTGGGGATACCTGTGACATGGTGATGTACTATTTGAGGACATCTTTTGAGTATACCTGTGACATGGGGATATACTATTTGAGGACATCTTTTGAGGATACCTGTGACATGGTGATGTATTATTTGTGGACATATGTTGAGGATACCTGTGACATAGTGATGTATTATTTGTGGACATCTTTTGAGAATACCTGTGACATAGTGATGTATTATTTGTGGACATCTTTTGAGGATACCTGTGACATGGTGCTGTACTATTTGAGGACATCTTTTGAGGATACTTGTGGCATGTAGATATACTACTGAGGACATCTTTTGAGGATACCTGTGGCATGGTGATGCATTATTTGAGGACATCTTTTCTGTGACATGGTGATGTACTATTTGAGGACATCTTTTGAGGATGCCTGTGACATAGTGATGTACTATTTGAGGACAATTTTTGAGGATACCTGTGACATAGTGATGTACTATTTGAGGACATCTTTTGAGGATACCTGTAACATGGTGGTGCACTATTTGAGGACATCTTTTGAGGATACCTTTCGATGAAACCTTCTGGTGCATAACATGGGGGATATCTATCTGAAGATAGTTGTTGTTCCTAGTATCCGTTTGTGCCTGGCGGCGTTTCGGCTACTACTAATGTCTTGGCCATAGTCACTGCTATCTTGTCTATGTCCAGCTTACGCTGTTGTAGTCACCCAAAGCTAAAGTCTGCAACCCCAGTTGCAGCCTTGTACCAGGCCTGACTTTTTCAGGAGAACGATTGACTCGCTCGCTTACTGCTCGCCTTAAAAAAATTAAGCAGAGCGAAAACTAGAACTCCTGACCTTAGAAAATAATGGTTACCATAACAGCCTATTCCTAAAACCCACATCTTTTCAAATCTCTGCTACATTAGTGGTGTCTGTAAGACGGCCACACTGCCCCTTCCACACCTCCGGACCTTGCCGAGGCTCGGAGGTGTATGTGTGTGTGTGTGTGTGGGGGGGGGGGGGGAGGGGGCAGTGTGAGGCACAGACAATATCTTGTTTGCAGCACCAAATAAAATGTAGAAAGCCCACTAGGCAGAATTCATTAAGTCTAAAATTCATTTTGCCACTTTTAGCTTTTATAAGCGTCAGGAGAGCTAATCGCTCCCCTAGGCCACGCGGAGGAAGGGATTGTTAGCCCTCCTGAATTTTTAAGAATGCCAAGCCTGGCCTTGTGCCATTACTTCTGACTAACTACAAATATGTTGGTTATCTCTATCTCGACTCTACTCTCGGTTAAACCCTTAACAGGTTCAATAACAATGCTTCATTTCCCCCAACATGTACCAATTTAAACAGAGTTTCAATCCCTTGACTAACAAATATAGGAATAGACAAACAATGGAAGGAATTCTGGAAGTGGGATTTCTAGCATATTCCGTAAACGTGGGATGACATGGAACTGTTTACTCAAAGGTACAAGACACACTACTAGTCTCTGTCAATAATGGTGTCAAAATGAACGTTCGAGCATGAAATTAGTTTTTTTGGTTTGATTATTTGATTACTGTCAACGATAAGTGTTATATATGCGTTCATTCAGGATCCAAGCGTTCAAGCCATCGTTTGTATTGTAAGGAAATCTACGCTGACAAGGCCCATCCTCCCCAATGTTTGGATTCACATGTCTGAATATTTCACTTGGTCGAAACAGCAGAACTACAGTTTGCTTTTCCGACCAACTGAAATATTACAGACGACTGAATCTAATAATGCCATAAACATTGATTTTCTTTGAATCGACGAGGGAAACAGTTTTAAATCAAGGCTTGACTTGATGACGTTTTAATGATATGTGTTTGTTTATGATTTGATGATAGACGTTTTAATGATATGTGTTTGTTTATGATTTGATAATAGACGTTTTAATGATATGTGTGTGTTTATGATTTGGAGATAGGCGTTTTAATGATATGTGTGTGTTTATGATTTGATAGAGGATTTAATGATATGTGTTTGTTTATGATTTGATAGACGTTTTAATGATATGAATTTGTTTATTACTTCAAAAATGTTTTAATGATATGTGTTTGATTATGATTTGATAGAAGTTTTAATGATATGTGTTTGTTTAGGATTTGATAGATGCTTTAATGATATGAGTTTGTTTGTTACTTCAAAAATGTTTTAATGATATGTGTTTGATTATGATTTGGTAGACGTTTTAATGATATGTGTTTGTTTATGATTTGATGATAGACGTTTTAATGATATGTGTTTGTTTATGATTTGATAATAGACGTTTTAATGATATGTGTTCACTTATGGTTTGGGGATAGGCGTTTTAATGATATGTGTGTGTTTATGATTTGATAGAGGATTTAATGATATGTGTTTGTTTATGATTTGATAGACGTTCTAATGATATGAATTTGTTTATTACTTCAAAAAATGTTTTAATGATATGTGTTTGATTATGATTTGATAGACGTTTTAATGATATGGTTTTGTTTAGGATTTGATAGATGTTTTAATGACATGAGTTTGTTTATTACTTCAAAAATGTTTTAATGATATGTGTTTGATTATGATTTGGTAGACGTTTTAATGATATGTGTTTGTTTATGATTTGATGATAGACGTTTTAATGATATGTGTTTGTTTATGATTTGATAATAGACGTTTTAATGATATGTGTTTATTTATGGTTTGGGGATAGGCGTTTTAATGATATGTGTTTGTTTATGATTTGATAGACGTTTTAATGATATGAGTTTGTTTATTACTTCAAAAATGCTTTAATGATATGTGTTTGATTAAGATTTGGTAGACGCTTTAATGATATGTGTTTGTTTATGATTTGATGGACGTTTCAATGATCTGTGTTTGTTTATGATTTGATAGACGTTTTAATGATATGTGTTTGTTTGTGATTTGATAGACGTTTTAATGATATGTGTTTGATTATGATTTGATGATTGTTTTAATGATATGTGTTTGTTTATGATTTGATACATGTTTTAATGATATGTGTTTGTTTATGATTGATACACGTTTTAATGATATGTGTGTTTCTATGATTTGATAGAGGTTTTAATGATATGTGTTTTTTTTATGATTTGATAGACGTTTTAATGATATGAGTTTGTTTATTACTTCAAAGGTGTGTTAATGATATGTGTTTGTTTACGATTTGATCGTAGACGTTTTAATGATATGTGGTTGTTTAAGATTTGATAGATGTTTTAATGATATGTGTTTGTTTTTGATTTGATAGGCGTTTTAATGATATGTGTTTGTTTATGATTTGATCATAGACGTTTTAATGATATGTGTCTGTTTATGATTTGATAGACGTTTTAATGATTATGTGTTTGTTTATGATTTGATGTTCGTTTTAATGATATGTGTTTGCTTATGATTTGATGATAGATGTTTTTATGATATGTGTTTGTTTATGATTTGATGATAGACGTTTTAATGATAAGTGTTTGTTTATGATTTGTTGATAGATGTTTTAATGATATGTTTCTTTATGATTTGATAGACGTTTTAATGATATGTGTTTGTTTATGATTTGATAGACGTTTTAATGATATGTGTTTGTTTTTGATTTGATAGACGTTTTAATGATATGTGTTTGTTTATGATTTGACGATATACGTTTTAAGGATATGTGTTTCTTTATGATTTGATAGACGTTTTAATGATATGTGTTTGTTTATGATTTGATAGAGGGATAGAAGTTTTAATGATATGTGTTTTTTATGATTTAATAGACGTTTTAATGATATGAGTTTGTTTATTACTTCAGAGATGTGTTAGTGATACGTGTTAATGATATGTGTTTGTTTATGATTTGATCATAGACGTTTTAATGATATGTGTTTGTTTATGATTTGATATATGTTTTAATGATATGTGTTTCTTTATGATTTGATAGACGTTTTAATGATGTGTGTTTGTTTATGATTTGATACACGTTTTAATGATATGTGTTTGTTTGTGATTTGATACACGTTTTAATGATATGTGTTTGTTTATTATTTGATCATAGACGTTTTAATGATATGTGTTTGTTTATGATTTGATAGATGTTTTAATGATATGTGTGTGTTTATGATTTGATACAGGTTTTAATGATATGAATTTGTTTATTACTTCAAAAATGTTTTAATGATATGTGTTTGATTGTGATTTGATAGAGGTTTTAATGATATGTGTTTGTTTAGGATTTGATAGATGTTTTAATGATATGAGTTTGTTTATTACTTCAAACATGTTTTAATGATATGTGTTTGATTATGATTTAGTAGACGTTTTAATGATATGTGTTTGTTTAGGATTTGATGATAGACGTTTTAATGATATGGGTTTGTTTATGATTTGATAATAGACGTTTTAATGATATGTGTTTATTTATGGTTTGGGGATAGACGTTTTAATGATATGTGTTTGTTTATGATTTGATGATAGACGTTTTAATGATATGTGTTTGTTTATGATTTGATAATAGACGTTTTAATGATATGTGTTTATTTATGGTTTGGGTATAGGCGTTTTAATGATATGTGTTTGTTTATGATTTGATAGACGTTTTAATGATATGAGTTTGTTTATTACTTCAAAAATGCTTTAATGATATGTGTTTGATTAAGATTTGGTAGACGCTTTAATGATATGTGTTTGTTAATGATTTGATGGACGTTTCAATGATCTGTGTTTGTTTATGATTTGATAGAGGTTTTAATGATATGTGTTTGTTTGTGATTTGATAGACGTTTTAATAATATGTGTTTGATTATGATTTGATGATTGATTTAATGATATGTGTTTGTTTATGATTTGATACACGTTTTAATGATATGTGTTTGTTTATGATTGATCCACGTTTTAATGATATGTGTGTTTTTATGATTTGATAGAGGTTTTAATGATATGTGTTTTTTTATGATTTGATAGACGTTTTAATGATATGAGTTTGCTTATTACTTCAAAGGTGTGTTAATGATATATGTTAATGATATGTGTTTGTTTACGATTTGATCGTAGACGTTTTAATGATATGTGGTTGTTTAAGATTTGATAGATGTTTTAATGATATGTGTTTGTTTTTGATTTGATAGGCGTTTTAATGATATGTGTTTGTTTATGATTTGATCATAGACGTTTTAATGATATGTGTCTGTTTATGATTTGATAGACGTTTTAATGATTATGTGTTTGTTTATGATTTGATGGTCGTTTTAATGATATGTGTTTGCTTATGATTTGATGATAGATGTTTTTATGATATGTGTTTGTTTATGATTTGATGATAGACGTTTTAATGATAAGTGTTTGTTTATGATTTGTTGATAGATGTTTTAATGATATGTTTCTTTATGATTTGATAGACGTTTTAATGATATGTGTTTGTTTATGATTTGATAGACGTTTTAATGATATGTGTTTGTTTTTGATTTGATAGACGTTTTAATGATATGTGTTTGTTTATGATTTGACGATAGACGTTTTAATGATATGTGTTTCTTTATGATTTGATAGACGTTTTAATGATATGTGTTTCTTTATGATTTGATAGAGGGATAGAAGTTTTAATGATATGTGTCTTTTATGATTTAATAGACGTTTTAATGATATGAGTTTGTTTATTACTTCAGAGATGTGTTAATGATACGTGTTAATGATATGTGTTTGTTTATGATTTGATCATAGACGTTTTAATGATATGTGTTTGTTTATGATTTGATATATGTTTTAATGATATGTGTTTCTTTATGATTTGATAGACGTTTTAATGATATGTGTTTGTTTATGATTTGATACACGTTTCAATGATATGTGTTTGTTTATGATTGATACACGTTTTAATGATATGTGTGTGTTTATGATTTGATAGAGGGATAGAAGTTTTAATGATATGTGTTTTTTATGATTTAATAGACGTTTTAATGATATTAGTTTGTTTATTACTTCAGAGATGTGTTAATGATACGTGTTAGTGATATGTGTTTGTTTATGATTTGATGATAGACGTTTTAATGATATGTGTTTGTTTATGATTTGATAGATGTTTTAATGATATGTGTGTGTTTATGATTTGATAGAGGTTTTAATGATATGTGTTTGTTTATTACTTCAAAAATGTTTTAATGATATGTGTTTGATTGTGATTTGATAGAGGTTTTAATGATATGTGTTTGTTTAGGATTTGATAGATGTTTTAATGATATGAGTTTGTTTATTACTTCGAAAATGTTTCAATGATATGTGTTTGATTATGATTTAGTAGACGTTTTAATGATATGTGTTTGTTTATGATTTGATGATAGACGTTTTAATGATATGTGTTTGATTATGATTTGATGATAGGCGTTTTAATGATATGTGTTTGTTTATGATTTGATACACGTTTTAATGATATGTGTTTGTTTATGATTGATACCCGTTTTAATGATATGTGTGTTTTTATGATTTGATAGAGGTTTTAATGATATGTGTTTTTTTATGATTTTATAGACGTTTTAATGATATAAGCTTGTTTATTACTTCAAAGATGTGTTAATGATACGTGTTAATGATATGTGTTTGTTTATGATTTGATCGTAGACGTTTTAATGATATGTGGTTGTTTATGATTTGATAGATGTTTTAATGATATGTGTTTGTTTTTGATTTGATAGGCGTTTTAATGATATGTGTTTGTTTATGATTTGATCATAGCCGTTTTAATGATATGTGTTTGTTTATGATTTGATAGACGTTTTAATGATTATGTGTTTGTTTATGATTTGATGGACGTCTTAATGATATGTGTTTGCTTATGATTTGATGATAGATGTTTTTATGATATGTGTTTGTTTATGATTTGATGATAGACGTTTTAATGATAAGTGTTTGTTTATGATTTGTTGATAGATGTTTTAATGATATGTTTCTTTATGATTTGATAGACGTTTTAATGATATGTGTTTGTTTATGATTTGATAGACGTTTTAATGATATGTGTTTGTTTTTGATTTGATAGACGTTTTAATGATATGTGTTTGTTTATGATTTGACGATAGACGTTTTAATGATATGTGTTTCTTTATGATTTGATAGACGTTTTAATGATATGTGTTTGTTTATGATTTGATACACGTTTTAATGATATGTGTTTGTTTATGATTGATACACGTTTTAATAATATGTGTGTGTTTATGATTTGATAGAGGGATAGAGGTTTTAATGATATGTGTTTTTTATGATTTAATAGACGTTTTAATGATATGAGTTTGTTTATTACTTCAAAGATGTGTTAATGATACGTGTTAATGATATGTGTTTGTTTATGATTTGATCATAGACGTTTTAATGATATGTATTTGTTTATGATTTGATAGATGTTTTAATGATATGTGTGTGTTTATGATTTGATAGAGGTTTTAATGATATGTGTTTATTTATGATTAGATACCCTTTTTAATGATATGTGTTTGATTTTGATTTTATAGACGTTTTAATAATGTGAGTGTATTTATGATTTAATAGAGGTTTTAATAATATGTGTTTGTTTATGATTTGATAGAGGTTTTAATGATATGTGTTGGATTATAATTTGATAGTCGTTTTAATGATATGTGTTAGTTTAAGATTTGATAGACGTTTTAATGATATGTGTTTGTTTAAAATTTGATAGACGTTTCAATGATATGTGTTATTTTAAGATTTGATAGACATTTCAATGATATGTGTTTGTTTATGATTTGATGATAGACGTTTTAATGATATGTGTGTGTTTACGATTTGATGAGAGACGTTTTAATGACATGTGTTTGTTTATGATTTGATAGACGTTTTAATGATATGTGTTTGTTTATCATTTCAGACGTTTTTAATTACGATTTGGTAGTCGTTTTTCATTATATGGGTTTGTTTATGATTTGATACAGGTTTCAATTATATGTGTTTATTTATGATTTGATAGACGTTTCTTTTTATTATTTGATAGAGGTTTTAATGATATGTGTTTGATTATGACTTGTTAGAGGTTTTAATGATATGTGTTTGATTATGATTTGATGATTAGACCTTTTAATGATATATGTTTGATTATGATTTGATAGACGATCTAATGATATATGTTTGTTTATCATTTGATAGACGTTTTTGTTTACGATTTGGCAGTCGTTTTTCATTATATGTGCTTGCTTATGATTTGATACAGGTTTTATTTATATGTGTTTATTTATGATTTGATAGACGTTTCTGTTTATGATTTGATAGAGGTTTTAATGATATGTGTTTGATTATGACTTGTTAGAGGTTTTAATGATATGTGTTTGATTATCATTTAATAGACGTTTTAAAGATACGTGTTTGTTTATGATTTGATAGACGTTTTAATGATACGTGCTTATTTATGATTTGATAGACGTTTTAATGATATGCGTTTGATTATGATTGGGTTGAGGTTTTAATAATGTATGTTTGATTATGATTTGATAGACGTTTTAATGATATGTGTTTGTTTATGATTTGATAGAGGTTTTAATGATATATGTTTGATTATGACTTGTTAGAGGTTTTAATGTCATGGGTTTGAATACGATTTGATAGACGTTTCAATAATATGTGTTCGTTTATGATTTGATGATAGACGTTTTAATGATATGTGTTGGATTATGATTTGATTGACCTTTTAATGCTATGTGTTTGTTTAAGATTTGATAGATGTTTTAATGATATGTGTTTGTTTATGATTTGATAGACGTTTTTATGATATATGTGTGTTTATGATTTGATAGACGTTTTAATAATATGGGTTTGTTTATGATTTGTTAGAGGTTTTAATGATAAGTGTTTGATTATGATTTGATGGACGTTTTAATGATATGTGTGTGTTTATGATTTGATATACGTTTTAATGATATGTGTTTGTTTACGATTTGATAGACGTTTTAGTGATATATGTGTGTTTGTTTATGATTTGATAGACGTTTTAATGATATGTGTGTGTTTATGATTTGATATACGTTTTAATGATATGTGTTTGTTTAAGATTCGATAGATGTTTTAACGATATGTGTTTGGTTATGATTTGATGGGCATTTTAATGATATGTACTTGTTTATGATTTGATTGATATTTTAATGATATGTGTATGATTATGATTTGATAGACGTTTTAATACTATGTGTTTGTTTATGATTTGATAGACGTTTTAATGATATGTGTTTGATTATGATTTGATACGCATTTTAATAATATGTGTTTGTTTATGATTTGATAGGCATTTTAATGGTATGTTAGTGGAGACTCCTTGCAGCAACAGTGTTGTGATTACGCCATGTACACGTAATATTTTTTATGTTTAGGCGAATTAGATACTTATTGATTAGAATATATAAATAACAGAAGGATAGAATATCTGTATATATCTGTGAGTAAAAAGACGTCACATTACATCAACGCGCAAACTTCACGAAATGTGAGCATGAGTTAACAAATAATTGCATCATGTTCCTCACAGAATTTCGCATGTAAGCTTGGGGGAAATCAACACATGAACAAGAAAATCCATTCTCCAATCATAAACGGATCAGTAAGGTAATATTCCCATTCAGGAAGAAAATGAGCAAACTGATGGAATTTAACCTCCACAACCGGAATCAATGTAGTGAATGCAATGGCAATGTGACTGTTACCACGCATTGCGGATTCCTGAGGCTGAATTGACCCATAAATCAGCAAGCTAGGAAACATTTGTAACAGCTGTATGCTCATGTGGGTGTTTTTGAAGAAATCGGGCTGATAATCTGGGAAACCGGGTTGACCATGCGGCTATTTAGAACCATTGGTTCTAACTTCGAATCTGTGGATATGGAATGCTGACACCTTGAGTTCAGAGTAATTCGGATGGAACCATTCATCAAACTAGTATTCCATAATTTTCCGTTCTGCTAAATCCTACGGTTAACGGTTAAAACTAAAAGTCCTGTCCTGAAATGCGCAGAAATAGCACGTCGATATGCGCGTTAATCTACGTGATATGACCATAGTAAGGCTATCAAACTCTGTACATATGGCCTGTGCAGAAGCAATGTTTCAGCCAATGGACCTCCGGGTAACCCGGAGGTCTATTGGCAGAAACATTGCCCGTGTTTGCTATGAGTAACCAGGAGAACCTGCCGTGCTTTGAATGCCATTCGATATGGCAATTGCGCGAAATTCATACGCGCAATTAAACCTAGATAAGCACACTGTTTGTGACAGAACTTCTAGTCTTAACTCTACGTATAAATTTTCTTATCAGGATACACGTCACTCTAGTGCTGAAAACTATCAAATACCAGTGAAATCTCAACCCACCCTAGGATATACGCCATGACATAAAATGGTTTAATAGCATACCTGTAAAAAAGTCAACATTTAGGTCTTCAATATTAAGGTTTAGTATTTGTCCTGGGGTGTGTGCTCCATCAGCAAGTATCAAACAACCGTGTCTGTGGCATACCTCGGCTAGTCTTTTCAAAGGCCACAATACTGCAGATGTACAAGATATATAGTCTGTAAGAAGGTAAAAAATAAAATGATGACGAATGTTTTATAAGGAAGATTTCTTTTGTGTCATAGAATTGCATTCATACTTGAAATAGAGTCTGGAATTATGTAGAAAATAAAATGATTAAAATTCATTTATTTATTGGTGTTTAAGGTCACATACTTATGCACAATGGCTAATCGTGACCGTGACAGTTTTACGGGTGGAGGAAGCCGGAGTACCCGAAGAGAACCACCGAGCAACGACGAGCAGCTGCCAGCTCCCCAACATCGTAACTCCGCACTGCAGCACAGGCAGGGTTAGATTGGTTGAAGACATATGCACCATCGACGTGCAGTTCGCCTTAGTACACGGCGTCATCGTGCCCCATGTGGACACTCGGGGTTAAGTGCCTGGCCCAAGGACACAACGCGGGAGTCCGAAAAATGATTAAAACAAGAAACACATGGTAAAGATTCTGTCACTACTACTGACATCGAGGACTTATCTCACTTCTCCTGTCAGCGAGGACTTTCATCACTACTATTGTAAGCAAGAACCTCTATCACTACTACTTCCAGAGCGAACTTCTGTCACTACTACTGGGAGTGAGGATTTCTATCACTAACACTGTCAGAAAGGACTTCTGCCACTACTACTGTCATAAAGGACTTCTATCTCTGCTACTGTAATGGAGGACTTCTATCTCTATTAAAGTCAGCGGGGACTTCTATCACCGATACTGTCAGTGAAGTCTTCTATCACTAATACTGACAGCGAGGATTTATATCACCACTAAAGTCAGCGACGACCTCTTTAACTACTACTGACAGTTAGGAATTCCATAACTACTACTGACAGCGAAGACTTCTCTCACTTCTCCTGTCAGCGAGGACTTCTATCACTACTACTGTAAGCGAGGACTTCTATCACTATTACTCTCAGCAAAGACTTCCATCAAGTAGTGTTGGCAGCGAGGACTTCTATCACTACAACTGTCAGCAAGGACTTTCATCACTACTACTGTCATTGAAAACGTCTATCACTACAACTGTCAGTGGGGACTTCATTTACTACTACTCTCAGTATGGACTTCCATCACCACTGCTGTCAGCGAGGACATCTATCGCTACTACTGTCATTGAAAACGTCTATCACTACCCCTGTCAGCGAGGACTTCTATCACTACCCCTGTTAGTACGGAATTCTTTCCATACTACTGCCAGCGAGGACTTCATTTACTACTACTGTCAGCAAGGACTTCCATCACTACTACTGTCATTGAAAACGTCTATCACTACAACTGTCAGCGAGGACTTCAGTCAATAGTACTGTCACCGAGGACTTCTATCGCTGCTACTGTTAGCGGTGAGTTCTATCACTACTACTCTCAGCGAGGAACCCCATCACTACTCCTTTCAGCGAGGGCTTCTATCACTACTACTGTTAGCGAGGACTTCTGTCACTTCTACAGTCACCGATGACTTCTATCACAACGACCGACATGGACAATTTCTATGACTACTACTCTGAGCGAGGACCTTCATCACTACTACTGACAGCGAGGACTTCCATCACTACTACTGTTACCGAGAATCTTCATCACTACAACTGACATCGAGGACTTCTATCTCTTCTACGGGCACCGTGGTCTTCTATCACTACTACTGACATCGAGGACTTCTATCACTACAACTGACACCGAGGACTTGTATCAATACTACTGTCAGCGAGGTCTTCTATCACTACTACTGACGGCGAGGACTTCTATCATTACTACTGGCAGCGGGGACTTCTATCATTACTACTGACGGCGGGGACTTCTATCACTACTACTGACAGCGAGGACTTCTATCACTACTACTGACACCGAGGACTTCTATCACTACTACTGACGGCGAGGACTTCTATCACTACTACTGACATCGAGGACTTCTCTGACTACTACTGACAGCGAGGACTTCTATCACTACAACTGACAGCAGAGGACTTCTATCTCTACAACTGACAGCGAGGACTTCTATCTCTACTACTGACAGCAGAGGACTTCTATCACTACTACTGACAGCGAGGACTTCTATCACTACAACTGACATCGAGGACTTCTATCACTACTACTGACAGCGAGGACTTCTATCTCTACAACTGGCAGCGAGGACTTCTATCACTACTACTGACAGCGAAGACTTCTATCTCTACAACTGGCAGCGGGGACTTCTGTCTATACTACTGACAGCAGAGGACTTCTATCTCTACAACTGGCAGCGGGGACTTCTATCTCTACAACTGGCAGCGGGGACTTCTATCTCTACTACTGACAGCGAGGACTTCTATCTCTACTACTGACAGCGGAGGACTTCTATCACTACACTGACAGCGAGGACTTCAATCACTACAACTGAAATCCAGGACTTCTATCACCACTACTGACATCGAGGACTTCTATCACTACAACTGACACCGAGGACTTGTATCAATACTACTGTCAGCGAGATCTTCTATCACTACTACTGACGGCGAGGGCTTCTATCACTACTACAGACATCGAGGACTTCTATCACTACTACTGACAGCGAGGATTTCTATCACCACAACTGACATCGAGGACTTCTATCACTACTACTGACAGCGAGGACTTCTATCTCTACAACTAGCAGCGGGGACTTCTATCTCTACAACTGACAGCGAGGACTTCTATCACTACAACTGACATCGAGGACTTCTATCACTACTACTGACATCGAGGACTTCTATCACTACTACTGACAGCGAGGACTTCTATCACTACTACTGACAGCGAGGACTTCTATCACTACTACTGACAGCGAGGACTTCTATCACTACTACTGACATCGAGGACTTCTGTCACTACTACTGACAGCGAGGACTTCTATCACTACTACTGACATCGAGGACTTCTATCACTACTACTGACATCGAGGACTTCTATCACTACAAGTGACAGCAGATGACTTCTATCAATGCTACGGACAGCGAGGACTTCTATCACTACTACTAACGGCGGGGACTTCTATCACTACTACTGACGGCGGGGACTTCTATCTCCACTACTGACAGCAGAGGGCGTCTATCACTACAACTGACATCGAGGACTTCTATCACTACTACTGACGGCGGGGACTTCTATCACTACTACTGACGGCGGGGGACTTCTATCACTACTATTGGCATCGAGGACTTCTATCACTACTACTGACAGCGAGGACTTCTATCACTACTACTGACGGCGGGGACTTCTATCTCTACTACTGACATCGAGGACTTCTATCTCTGCAAATGACGGCGAGGACTTCTATCACTACTACTGACAGCGAGGACTTCTATCTCTACTACTGACAGCGAGGACTTCTATCAGTAATACTGTCATCGAGGACTTCTGTCACTAATACTGACAGCGAGGACTTCTATCACTACTACTGACGGCGGGGACTTCTATCTCTACTACTGACAGCGAGGACTTCTATCTCTAGTACTGACGGCGGGGACTTCTATCTCTACTACTGACAGTGAGGACTTCCATCACTACTACTGACAGCGAGGATTTCTATCACTACTACTGACGGCGGGGACTTCTATCACTACTACTGACATCGAGGACTTCTATCTCTACTACTGACAGCAGCGGGGACTTCTATCTCTACTACTGACAGTGAGGACTTCTATCTCTACTACTGACGGCGGGGACTTCT
This sequence comes from Pictodentalium vernedei, assembly GCA_031216915.1. Classification (NCBI taxonomy): domain Eukaryota; kingdom Metazoa; phylum Mollusca; class Scaphopoda; order Dentaliida; family Dentaliidae; genus Pictodentalium; species Pictodentalium vernedei. The sequence goes on along the minus strand of CM062295.1, from coordinate 1,810,723 downwards.
ATCTCTACTACTGACAGTGAGAACTTCTATCATTACTACTGACATCGAGGACTTCTATCACTACTACTGACATCGAGGACTTCTATCACTACTACTGACAGCGAGGACTTCTATCACTACTACTGACGGCGGGGACTTTTATCTCTACTACTGACAGCGAGGAGTTCTATCACTACTACTGACGGCGGGGAATTCTATCTCTACTACTGACAGCGAGGACTTCTGTCACCACTACTGACAACGAGGACTTCCATCACTACTACTGACAGCGAGGACTTCTATCACAACTACTGTTACCGAGGACCGTCATCACTACTACTAACAGCGGGGACTTCTATCACTGCAACTGACATCGAGGACTTCTATCTCTACTACTGACAGCAGAGGCCTTGTATCACTACTACTGACAGCGAGGACTTCTATCACGTCTAATGACGGCGGGGACATCTATCTCTACTACTGACAGCGGAGACTTCTATCTCTACTACTGACAGCAGAGGCCTTGTATCACTACAACTGACAGCGAGGACTTCTATCACTACAACTGACATCGAGGACTTCTACCAATACTACTGACAGCGGGGACTTCTATCTCTACTACTAACAGCAGAGGCCTTGTATCCATACTACTGACAGCGTGGACTTCTATCTCTACTACTAACAGCAGAGGCCTTGTATCAATACTACTGACAGTGAGGACTTCTATCACTACAACTAACAGCGAGGACTTCTATCACTACAACTAACAGCGAGGACTTCTATCACTACAACTAACAGAGAGGACTTCTATCACTACTACTGACATCGAGGACTTCTATCTCTACTACTCACAGCAGAGGACTTCTATCACTACTACTGACAGCGAGGACTTCTATCACTACAACTGACATCGAGGACTTCTATCACTACTACTGACAGCGAGGACTTCTATCTCTACAACTGGCAGCGAGGACTTCTACCACTACTACTGACTGCGAGGACTTCTATCTCTACAACTGGCAGCGGGGACTTCCATCACTACAACTGACAGCAGAGGACTTTTATCTCTACAACTGACAGCGAGGACTTCTATCTCTACTACTCACAGCAGAGGACTTCTATCACTACTACTGACAGCGAGGACTTCTATCACTACAACTGACATCGAGGACTTCTATCACTACTACTGACAGCGAGGACTTCTATCTCTACAACTGGCAGCGAGGACTTCTACCACTACTACTGACTGCGAGGACTTCTATCTCTACAACTGACGGCGAGGACTTCTATCACTACTACTGACAGCGAGGACTTCTATCTCTACAACTGGCAGCGGGGACTTCTATCTCTACTACTGACAGCAGAGGACTTCTATCACTAATACTGACAGCGAGGACTTCTATCATTACAACTGACATCGAGGACTTCTAACACTACTACTGACAGCGAGGACTTCTATCTCCACAACTGGCAGCGGGGACTTCTATCTCTACTACTGACAACAGAGGACTTCTATCTCTACAACTGGCAGCGGGGACTTCTATCTCTACAACTGGCAGCGGGAACTTCTATCTCTACTACTGACAGCGAGGACTTCTATCTCTACTACTGACAGCAGAGGACTTCTATCACTACTACTGACAGCGAGGACTTCTGTTACTACAACTGACATCGAGGACTTCTATCACTACTACTGACATCGAGGACTTCTATCACTACTAGTGACAGCGAGGACTTCTATCACTACTACTGACATCGAGGACTTCTATCTCTACAACTGACCGCGAGGACGTCTATCACTACAACTGACATCGAGAACTACTATCATTACTACTGACATCGAGGACTTCTACCACTACAACTGGCAGCGGGGACTTCTATCTCTACAACTGACAGCGAGGACTTCTATCACTACAACTGACATCGAGGACTTCTATCACTACTACTGGCATCGATGACTTCTATCACTACTAATGACAGCGAGGACTTCTATCACTACTACTGACAGCGAGGACTTCTATCACTACTACTGACAGCGAGGACTTCTATCACTACTACTGACATCGAGGACTTCTGTGACTACTACTGACAGCGAGGACTTCTATCACTACTACTGACATCGAGGACTTCTATCACTACTACTGACATCGAGGACTTCTATCACTACAAGTGACAGCAGATGACTTCTATCAATGCTACGGACAGCGAGGACTTCTATCACTACTACTAACGGCGGGGACTTCTATCACTACTACTGACGGCGGGGACTTCTATCTCTACTACTGACAGCAGAGGGCGTCTATCGCTACAACTGACATCGAGGACTTCTATCACTACTACTGACGGCGGGGACTTCTATCACTACTACTGACGGCGGGGGACTTCTATCACTACTATTGACATCGAGGACTTCTATCACTACTACTGACAGCGAGGACTTCTATCACTACTACTGACGGCGGGGGACTTCTATCTCTACTACTGACATCGAGGACTTCTATCTCTGCAAATGTCGGCGAGGACTTCTATCACTACTACTGACAGCGAGGACTTCTATCTCTACCACTGACAGCGAGGACTTCTATCACTAATACTGACATCGAGGACTTCTGTCACTACTACTGACAGCGAGGACTTCTATCACTACTACTGACGGCGGGGACTTCTATCTCTACTACTGACAGCGAGGACTTCTATCTCTAGTACTGACGGCGGGGACTTCTATCTCTACTACTGACAGTGAGGACTTCTATCACTACTACTGACAGCGAGGACTTCTATCACTACTACTGACATCGAGGACTTCTATCTCTACTACTGACAGCAGCGGGGACTTCTATCTCTACTACTGACAGTGAGGACTTCTATCTTTACTACTGACGGCGGGGACTTCTATCTCTACTACTGACAGTGAGAACTTCTATCATTACTACTGACATCGAGGACTTCCTTCACTACTACTGACATCGAGGACTTCTATCACTACTACTGACAGCGAGGACTTCTATCACTACTACTGACGGCGGGGACTTTTATCTCTACTACTGACAGCGAGGAGTTCTATCACTACTACTGACGGCGGGGAATTCTATCTCTACTACTGACAGCGAGGACTTCTGTCACTGCTACTGACAACGAGGACTTCCATCACTACTACTGACAGCGAGGACTTCTATCAGTACTACTGTTACCGAGGACCGTCATCACTACTACTAACAGCGGGGACTTCTATCACTGCAACTGACATCGAGGACTTCTATCTCTACTACTGATAGCAGAGGCCTTGTATCACTACTACTGACAGCGAGGACTTCTATCACTTCTAATGACGGCGGGGACATCTATCTCTACTACTGACAGCGGAGACTTCTATCTCTACTACTGACAGCAGAGGCCTTGTATCACTACAACTGACAGCGAGGACTTCTATCACTACAATTGATATCGAGGACTTCTATCAATACTACTGACAGCGGGGACTTCTATCTCTACTACTAACAGCAGAGGCCTTGTATCCATACTACTGACAGCGTGGACTTCTATCTCTACTACTAACAGCAGAGGCCTTGTATCAATACTACTGACAGTGAGGACTTCTATCATTACAACTAACAGCGAGGACTTCTATCACTACAACTAACAGCGAGGACTTCTATCACTACAACTAACAGCGAGGACTTCTATCACTACTACTGACATCGAGGACTTCTATCACTACTACTGACAGCGAGGACTTCCATCACTACAGCTGACAGCAGAGGACTTCTATCTCTACAACTGACAGCGAGGACTTCTATCTCTACTACTCACAGCAGAGGACTTCTATCACTACTACTGACAGCGAGGACTTCTATCACTACAACTGACATCGAGGACTTCTATCACTACTACTGACAGCGAGGACTTCTATCTCTACAACTGGCAGCGAGGACTTCTACCACTACTACTGACTGCGAGGACTTCTATCTCTACAACTGACGGCGAGGACTTCTATCACTACTACTGACAGCGAGGACTTCTATCTGTACAACTGGCAGCGGGGACTTCTATCTCTACTACTGACAGCAGAGGACTTCTATCACTAATACTGACAGCGAGGACTTCTATCATTACAACTGACATCGAGGACTTCTAACACTACTACTGACAGAGAGGACTTCTATCTCTACAACTGGCAGCGGGGACTTCTATCTCTACTACTGACAGCAGAGGACGTCTATCTCTACAACTGGAAGCGGGGACTTCTATCTCTACAACTGGCAGCGGGGACTTCTATCTCTACTACTGACAGCGAGGACTTCTATCTCTACTACTGACAGCAGAGGACTTCTATCACTACTACTGACAGCGAGGACTTCTGTCACTACAACTGACATCGAGGACTTCTATCACTACTACTGACATCGAGGACTTCTATCACTACTAGTGACAGCGAGGACTTCTATCACTACTACTGACATCGAGGACTTCTATCTCTACAACTGACCGCGAGGACGTCTATCACTACAACTGACATCGAGAACTACTATCACTACTACTGACATCGAGGACTTCTACCACTACAACTGGCAGCAGGGACTTATATCTCTACAACTGACAGCGAGGACTTCTATCACTACAACTGACATCGAGGACTTCTATCACTACTACTGGCATCGAGGACTTCTATCACTACTAATGACAGCGAGGACTTCTATCACTTCTACTGACAGCGAGGACTTCTATCACTACTACTGACAGCGAGGACTTCTATCACTACTACTGACATCGAGGACTTCTGTGACTACTACTGACAGCGAGGACTTCTATCACTACTACTGACATCGAGGACTTCTATCACTACTACTGACATCGAGGACTTCTATCACTACGAGTGACAGAAGAGGACTTCTATCAATACTACTGACGGCGAGGACTTCTATCACTACTACTAACGGCGGGGACTTCTATCACTACTACTGACGGCGGGGACTTCTATCACTACTACTGACGGCGGGGACTTCTATCTCAACTGCTGACAGCAGAGGGCGTCTATCACTACTACTGACATCGAGGACTTCTATCATTACTACTGCCGGCGGGGACTTCTATCACTACTACTCACGGCGGGGACTTCTATCTCTACTACTGACATCGAGGACTTCTATCTCTGCAAATGACGGCGAGGACTGACCACTACTACTGACAGCGAGGACTTCTATCTCTACTATTGACAGCGAGGACTTCTATCACTACTACTGACATCGAGGACTTCTATCACTACTACTGACAGCGTGGACTTCTATCACTACTACTGACGGCGGGGACTTCTATCTCTACTACTGACAGCGAGGACTTCTATCTCTACTACTGACAGCGTGGACTTCTATCACTACTACTGACGGCGGGGACTTCTATCACTACTACTGACAGCGAGGACTTCTACACTACTACTGACGGCGGGGACTTCTATCACTACTACTGACATCGAGGACTTCTATCTCTACTACTGACAGCAGCGGGGACTTCTATCTCTACTACTGACAGTGAGGACTTCTATCTCTACTACTGACGGCGGGGACTTCTATCTCTACTACTGGCAGTGAGAACTTCTATCATTACTACTGACATCGAGTACTTCTATCACTACTACTGACATCGAGGACTTCTATCTCTACTACTGACAGCAGCGGGGACTTCTATCTCTACTACTGACAGTGAGGACTTCTATCTTTACTACTGACGGCGGGGACTTCTATCTCTACTACTGACAGTGAGAACTTCTATCATTACTACTGACATCGAGGACTTCCTTCACTACTACTGACATCGAGGACTTCTATCACTACTACTGACAGCGAGGACTTCTATCACTACTACTGACGGCGGGGACTTTTATCTCTACTACTGACAGCGAGGAGTTCTATCACTACTACTGACGGCGGGGAATTCTATCTCTACTACTGACAGCGAGGACTTCTGTCACTGCTACTGACAACGAGGACTTCCATCACTACTACTGACAGCGAGGACTTCTATCAGTACTACTGTTACCGAGGACCGTCATCACTACTACTAACAGCGGGGACTTCTATCACTGCAACTGACATCGAGGACTTCTATCTCTACTACTGATAGCAGAGGCCTTGTATCACTACTACTGACAGCGAGGACTTCTATCACTTCTAATGACGGCGGGGACATCTATCTCTACTACTGACAGCGGAGACTTCTATCTCTACTACTGACAGCAGAGGCCTTGTATCACTACAACTGACAGCGAGGACTTCTATCACTACAATTGACATCGAGGACTTCTATCAATACTACTGACAGCGGGGACTTCTATCTCTACTACTAACAGCAGAGGCCTTGTATCCATACTACTGACAGCGTGGACTTCTATCTCTACTACTAACAGCAGAGGCCTTGTATCAATACTACTGACAGTGAGGACTTCTATCATTACAACTAACAGCGAGGACTTCTATCACTACAACTAACAGCGAGGACTTCTATCACTACAACTAACAGCGAGGACTTCTATCACTACTACTGACATCGAGGACTTCTATCACTACTACTGACAGCGAGGACTTCCATCACTACAACTGACAGCAGAGGACTTCTATCTCTACAACTGACAGCGAGGACTTCTATCTCTACTACTCACAGCAGAGGACTTCTATCACTACTACTGACAGCGAGGACTTCTATCACTACAACTGACATCGAGGACTTCTATCACTACTACTGACAGCGAGGACTTCTATCTCTACAACTGGCAGCGAGGACTTCTACCACTACTACTGACTGCGAGGACTTCTATCTCTACAACTGACGGCGAGGACTTCTATCACTACTACTGACAGCGAGGACTTCTATCTCTACAACTGGCAGCGGGGACTTCTATCTCTACTACTGACAGCAGAGGACTTCTATCACTAATACTGACAGCGAGGACTTCTATCATTACAACTGACATCGAGGACTTCTAACACTACTACTGACAGAGAGGACTTCTATCTCTACAACTGGCAGCGGGGACTTCTATCTCTACTACTGACAGCAGAGGACGTCTATCTCTACAACTGGCAGCGGGGACTTCTATCTCTACAACTGGCAGCGGGGACTTCTATCTCTACTACTGACAGCGAGGACTTCTATCTCTACTACTGACAGCAGAGGACTTCTATCACTACCACTGACAGCGAGGACTTCTGTCACTACAACTGACATCGAGGACTTCTATCACTACTACTGACATCGAGGACTTCTATCACTACTAGTGACAGCGAGGACTTCTATCACTACTACTGACATCGAGGACTTCTATCTCTACAACTGACCGCGAGGACGTCTATCACTACAACTGACATCGAGAACTACTATCACTACTACTGACATCGAGGACTTCTACCACTACAACTGGCAGCAGGGACTTATATCTCTACAACTGACAGCGAGGACTTCTATCACTACAACTGACATCGAGGACTTCTATCACTACTACTGGCATCGAGGACTTCTATCACTACTAATGACAGCGAGGACTTCTATCACTTCTACTGACAGCGAGGACTTCTATCACTACTACTGACAGCGAGGACTTCTATCACTACTACTGACATCGAGGACTTCTGTGACTACTACTGACAGCGAGGACTTCTATCACTACTACTGACATCGAGGACTTCTATCACTACTACTGACATCGAGGACTTCTATCACTACGAGTGACAGAAGAGGACTTCTATCAATACTACTGACGGCGAGGACTTCTATCACTACTACTAACGGCGGGGACTTCTATCACTACTACTGACGGCGGGGACTTCTATCACTACTACTGACGGCGGGGACTTCTATCTCAACTGCTGACAGCAGAGGGCGTCTATCACTACTACTGACATCGAGGACTTCTATCATTACTACTGCCGGCGGGGACTTCTATCACTACTACTCACGGCGGGGACTTCTATCTCTACTACTGACATCGAGGACTTCTATCTCTGCAAATGACGGCGAGGACTGACCACTACTACTGACAGCGAGGACTTCTATCTCTACTATTGACAGCGAGGACTTCTATCACTACTACTGACATCGAGGACTTCTATCACTACTACTGACAGCGTGGACTTCTATCACTACTACTGACGGCGGGGACTTCTATCTCTACTACTGACAGCGAGGACTTCTATCTCTACTACTGACAGCGTGGACTTCTATCACTACTACTGACGGCGGGGACTTCTATCACTACTACTGACAGCGAGGACTTCTACACTACTACTGACGGCGGGGACTTCTATCACTACTACTGACATCGAGGACTTCTATCTCTACTACTGACAGCAGCGGGGACTTCTATCTCTACTACTGACAGTGAGGACTTCTATCTCTACTACTGACGGCGGGGACTTCTATCTCTACTACTGGCAGTGAGAACTTCTATCATTACTACTGACATCGAGTACTTCTATCACTACTACTGACATCGAGGACTTCTATCACTACTACTGACAGCGAGGACTTCTATCACTACTACTGACGGCGGGGACTTCTATCTCTACTACTGGCAGCGAGGACTTCTATCACTACTACTGACAACGAGGACTTCCATCACTACTACTGACAGCGAGGACTTCTATCACTACTACTGTTACCGAGGACCGTCATCACTACTACTGACAGCGGGGACTTCTATCACTACAACTGACATCGAGGACTTCTATCTCTACTACTGACAGCAAAGGCCTTGTATCACTACTACTGACAGCGAGGACTTCTATCACTTCTACTGACGGCGGGGACTTCTATCTCTACTACTGACAGCGGAGACTTCTATCTCTACTACTGACAGCAGAGGCCTTGTATCACTACAACTGACAGCGAGGACTTCTATCACTACAACTGACATCGAGGACTTCTATCAATACTACTGACAGCGGGGACTTCTATCTCTACTACTGACAGCAGAGGCCTTGTATCCATACTACTGACAGCGAGGACTTCTATCTCTACTACTAACAGCAGAGGCCTTGTATCAATACTACTGACAGCGAGGACTTCTATCACTACAACTAGCAGCGAGGACTTCTATCACTACAACTAACTGCGAGGACTTCTATCACTACAACTAACAGCGAGGACTTCTATCACTACTACTGACAGCGAGGACTTCTATCACTACTACTGACACCGAGGACTTCTATCACTACTACTGACAGCGAGGACTTCTATCACTACAACTGACAGCGAGGACTTCTATCACTACAACTGACAGCGAGGACTTCTATCACCAGTAGTGTTAGCGATGACCTCAATCAATGTGGTAGAGAGCAAATGGCATTTTTATAATGGATTCAACTTTATATTTTACAGACCAGACCTACTAATGATTATTTATTGTAGGTAGAGCATTAATGCGTCTTGGTTTTGTTAGGTAAAAGGATACTCGCTTTGTCTTCACTGTGTGTTGGTTGTTGGTTTGTCTGTAATTATTGAGGAAAATTCTATTGATTGGGGAATCTTGGTTTGAAGTTCAGTATTGACAAGAAAGCCTGTTATGAAGGATGCTGCTGTTTGTTTTATCACTTAATTGTTCGAACCTTTTCGAAATAGTATGATCAATGATAATATTTATACTACCCTTATTAATTATTGCGCGCCTTTCAGAACAATCGTTGTTAAAGCACTGTTCGGCAGTCAGACCAATAATGGATTTCTTATTTTACAATTTTCGCCTCCATAATTTGATTGTTTAACCCTTTACCTAACATGAAAAGCAGACGACACTTGCAAAAATAATTCTTGAATAACTAATTTTTTTAATTTTTTGTCTCAAAAACATAGGTTATGACCCCTCGTTGGAACTAGGTTATGACCCCTCGTTGGAACGAGCTCGACGAGCTCGTTCCAACGAGGGGTCATAACCTATGTTTTTGAGACAAAAAATGAAAATATTTTGAAAATTAATTGACGATTTTTGAGAATAGCGCTGGCCGGTTTTAGCCGTTACGTTGGGTAAAGGGTTAAAGGTACGCATGTGGTTTTAATCATATTTTTCAGGGTTCATAGTGTACTTCGAAATATTTGTGTAATATTATAGTAAGCTAAAATGGAGTGAATGCTGAAGTGATAAGTGATGTGTAAATAAACTTGTGAATACAATATCAGCAGAAAGGATGTTATTCGTTTATTTCAATATCATGGTTGATCAGTGAACAGAGTCCACGTTTTATTGCGAGGAATAAGCTTGACTTCCAGGAGGACTTCTACAACTACTAATGACAGAGAGGGCTTCTACCACTACTACCGACAGCGAGGACTTCTGTCACCATTAATCCCTTTGATGGCTTTTATTACTGATTGTGAGGAATTCTATCATCTCTATTGTCTGCGAGGTTTTCCATTACCAATATTGATCTTGGCAGACTTCTATGACTACTACTGTCAGCGATGACGTCTGTCACCATTAATCCCTTTGATGGCTTTTATTACTGATTGTGAGGAATTCTATCATCTCTATTGTCTGTGAGGTTTTCTATCACCAATATTGATCTTGGCAGACTTCTTTGACAACAACTGACAGCGAGGAATTGTATCACTACTACTGACAGCGAGGACTTCTGTCACCATTAATCCCTTTGATGGCTTTTATTACTGATTGTGAGGAATTCTATCATCTCTATTGTCTGCGAGGTTTTCTATCACCAATATTGATCTTGGCAGACTTCTATGGCTACTGCTGACAGCGAGAAATTGTATCACTACTACTGACAGCGAGGACTTCTGTCACCATTAATCCCTCTGATGGCTTTTATTACTGATTTTGAGGAATTCTATCATATCTATTGCCTGCGAGGTTTTCTATCACCGATATTGATCTTGGCAGACTTCTATGGCTACTGCTGACAGCGAGAAATTGTATCACTACTACTGACAGCGAGGACTTCTGTCACCATTAATCCCTCTGATGGCTTTTATTACTGATTTTGAGGAATTCTATCATATCTATTGTCTGCGAGGTGTTCTATCACCGATATTGATCTTGGCAGACTTCTATGACTACTGCTGCATATTACTACCGTGATCTATTTCTATCATTAATAGTTCAGGAATAGTGCAGGGCTTGGAGTTGACTACGCCCATATAGTGCCCAGTGAGGTGGTGTAGTTCCCGCCGCGAAGCGGAGGGAACTACACCACTTCACTGGGCACTATATGGGCGTAGTCAATGACAAGACATGCACTAATCCTTATATTATATCGAACACCCATCAAGAAAAACATCTGTCCGATCTGTTAATCTATTTTACCAAGGTAGCAGCCCTACCAACCAGCGTTATATAGAAAAAAACACCATGTAGTTTTTAAAAAACATTTTCTTCTTCCAAAACACGGCTAACTTGGATTATTGATAAGAGCAGATTCATCAGAAGACAGATTTTGAATCGGCCGGCAAGGGTAAACAAAACATTTCCCCCAAACGGAACTGTGTATTCTAGAATCGCGCAACTCGCGAATGAAAACTAAAATTTTCGAAATTTGACAACACAGTTTGATAATTTCCACACATTCAACTGAATGTTCAACTGAATTCCACTATTTATTCGTTTACTGCCCAAAACATACAATTAAATAGCGAAATAATATGAACAGCGGAACAAACGATTTTTCATATCCGGACGCGTTCTCATGAAAGTTGGACCCAGGTATGGATCATTCTCTTCGAAACGAGATATGGATCATCTTCTCAAGGAATAAAATGAACGCCTCGAAAAATGTGACTTCAACAATGGAAAAACGATACATTTTTCTACAAAGATTTCTTTCTGGGTCGTTTTGTGGATGTTGTGCCTCTGTGAATCGATTTTTAAATTTAGCCTGATCAGTTTTACTCGCCCAGTATGAAAAGAAAACTGATATAGTAGTGTGCTAAAATAGAAAACGTGTAGTGCCTGGGTGTAGTGCCTGGTCAGTTCTGTGGATGCAAACTACACGAAGTAGGATATCATCTTTCAGCCAATCAGAATGCAAGGAAGTCACGTGAGATATAATATTGTATACTATCACACCGATATCAAAAAATATTCTCATTCCGGCTTGTAGGTGATATATTCCTATCATTAATAATTTTAATACTTTATTCTATCACACGGATATCAGAAAATATTCTCATTCCGGCTTGTAGGTGATCTATTCCTATCGTTAATACTGTTAATACTTTATTCTATCACACGGATATCAGAAAATATTCTCATTCTGGATTGTACGTGATCTAGTCCTATCCTTAATACTTTATTCTACCACACGGATATCAGAAAGCATTCTCCCTCTGGCTTGTACGTGATCTACTCCTATCCTTAATACTTTATTCTATGACACCGATATCAGAAAGCATTCTCATTCTGGCTTGTACGTGATCTACTCCTATCCTTAATGCTTTATTCTACCACAAGGCTAGCAGAAAGCATTCTCATTCCGGCTTGTACCTGATCTAAGCCTATCCTTAATACTTTATTCTACCACGTGAATATCAGAAAGCATTCTCATTCCGGCTTGTACCTGATCTACGCCTATCCTTAATACTTTATTCCATCACGTGGATATCAGAAAGCATTCTCATTCTGGCTTGTATGTGATCTACTCCTATCCTTAATACTTTATTCTACTACAAGGATAGCAGAAAGCATTCTCATTCTGTCTTGCACGTGATCTACTCCTATCCTTAATAATTTATTTTCCCACAAGGATAGCAGAAAGCATTCTCATTCTGTCTTGCACGTGATCTACTCCTATCCTTAATAATTTATTTTCCCACAAGGATAGCAGAAAGCATTCTCATTCTGTCTTGCACGTGATCTACTCCTATCCTTAATAATTTATTTTCCCACAAGGATAGCAGAAAGCATTCTCATTCTGTCTTGCACGTGATCTACTCCTATCCTTAATAATTTATTTTCCCACAAGGATAGCAGAAAGCATTCTCATTCTGTCTTGCACGTGATCTACTCCTATCCTTAATAATTAATTTTCCCACAAGGATAGCAGAAAGCATTCTCATTCTGTCTTGCACGTGATCTACTCCTATCCTTAATAATTTATTTTCCCACAAGGATAGCAGAAAGCATTCTCATTCTGTCTTGCACGTGATCTACTCCTATCCTTAATAATTTATTTTCCCACAAGGATAGCAGAAAGCATTCTCATTCTGTCTTGCACGTGATCTACTCCTATCCTTAATAATTTATTTTCCCACAAGGTTAGCAGAAAGCATTCTCATTCTGGCTTGTATGCGACCTGCTCCTATCGTTAATACTATATTCTACCACAAAGATAGCAGAAAGCATTCTCATTCTGGCTTGTACGCTATCTGCTCCTGTCGTTAATACTTTATTCTACAACATGGATGTCAGAAAGTATTCTCATTTTGGCTTGTACGTAATCTACTCCTGTCCTTAATACTTCAAATACTTTATTCTACCACACGGATACCGGAAAGCATTCCCATTCGGGCTTGTACGTGATCTACTCCTATCCTTAATATTTTATTCTACATCAGAAAACATTCTCATTCTGGCTAGTACGTGATCTACTCCTATCCTTAATATTTTAATACTCTGTTATACCACACGGATATAAGAAAGCATTCTCACTCTGGCTTGTACGTGATCTGCCCCTACTTTATTCTACCACACGGATAGCAGAAAACAGTCTCAATCTGTCTTGTATGTGATCTACTCCTATCTTTAATACCTTATTCTACCACACGGATATTAGAAAGCGTTCTCGTTCTGGCTTGTACGTGATCTACTCCTATCCTTAATACTTTATTCTACAACAACGATAGCCGAAAGCATTCTCATTCTGGATTATCCGAGGTCTACCCATATCCTTAATACTCTATTCTACCACTCGGATATCAGAAAGCATTCTTATTCTGGCTTGTACGTGATCTACTCCAATCCTTAATACTTTATTCTGCAACAACGATAGGAGAAAGCATTCTCATTCTGGCCTGTACGTGAATAATTAGCATATCTCATTCGACACACACTTCCTCTTCCCAGTTTTTGTTTAAAATATCAACTTGAGGGGAGTCCTTCGATGAGACTCTCAGTCTATTGTGTTGGACGAAGGAACAATGCGCATTCTTCATAACTTAAATCTTCTTTATTACCTCTCGGTTTGATACATCTTGGCAATTAAAACTGTCAATAACCCCCAATAAATAATGAATAAATATATAATAAATAAATTTAATAAATAAATAACGAAATAAATAAATTCTGCTTGTCGAAATTTCTCGTATTCTGTCACAGTGTCACAATACCATACTAAACCACGCACACGGACCAATGGCGGATCCAGAGAGAGTAGTCCCCCCCCCCACCCTCCCCGTGCCCACTACAAAAGTCATGCTCTTATTCCACACAATCTTGTCCTACAACGCCCCTCCTTAACTAATGACACCACGTTGCCAAATAAGGGACATGATCCTCTTTTAGAATTCGCAGAATATCGGTTATTTATAGAACTGGCGACAGTCACGTCTGCAAGTATCCACTGTCTGCAAATTCGATAGTCGAAAGCCCGCAATAAAGCGAAGTATAAAAGACTATTTTGACGGCACCAGGCCGAAGAAATGGTATGTTCCTGGTATCATTATTTTTACATCGCGTACCCCAGACTTGAAGTTAATGTTAATGGGGAGCCAATATTTCCAGTCGCGTGTGTTTCCCAGTTCTAATTTTATTGAGGGCTTCTGGCATTCGCCGGGTCAACTCAACTGGCCATTCGCCCGAATCTGCGAATGGCCAGTTGAGTTGACCGGTCGAGTTCTCATTTTGGCAGACCGCAGTGCCTACAGCAATCTTTAAACTTATTATACCCCACTTTCTGAAAAAGTGGGGTATACTGGCTTGCATCTATCCGTCGATGGGTCGGTGGGTCGTTCGGTGGGTCGGTCAGATGTACATCGTGCATGACCAGAAGCAGTATGTGATAGTGTATGTGATGTATGATTTGATATTTTTAACTTTTACAACGAAAAATGTGTGTTTTGAATTTCCTTTCATCATATTCAATTGGAGGCCAGAATGCATTTAGAAGCCACCTCACAGCACCTGAGAATAAAAAAATTGATCCCAGACCCCCAATACAAACGCAGGTCCCTTCGGCTGATTCTAGGACTCTGTCCGATCACATCAGCCCCCCCCCCCCCCCCCCCCCCCGTATTTTAATTCCACAATCCGCCCATGACACCACTGAGCCTCCATCTGCCACCGTGTCGCAAAACTATACAAAATCACGCACATCAATCGGTCATCGGCGACACCAGCCACTTGAAGCTATTTCAAGCTATGCACATCATATCGCTTCCGGTTTCTACAGCACATGGAACTACGTTAAACAACGAATATCATTCGACTGCCGGCTACCACAGCCACATGGAACCATGTTAAACCACACACATTATATGGTCATCAGCTACTGTACCCCCATGAAACCATGTTAAACCGCGCACACTAGTCGATCACCGGCTACCACAACCACATGAAACGATACACCACGCACTCATGCAGTCACCAGCTGCTGCTGCCTAGCGAAACTTTACCACACCAGACACACCACTCGTTCACCGGTGGGGACTTTCCTTCGGCATAACGGGCTTCGCGAACCAAGCTAAACCACGCACATAACTCAATCACGGCTGCCATCGCCTAGCCAGTCTGTGAAAACCCCCCAAAACTACGCATACCACTCAGTCATCGGCTCCATTCATTCCTTTATTCATTCAGACACAATGGCCTGTTGTCAAAAGCAGTTCCCTGTTTGTATGTGTGTCGGTCGGATGTGTGTAGGCACTGCCATATGGTGTATGTGGATGGGTGTGAGCTTGGGGAATTGGGGATGTGTGCCATCTGCGTAGAGCTAATGCAGCTACTAGAGGCATATGTAAAGTTGGAGGAAGAGGTGCAGGTGGTGAGGGGGAAACTGGGGAGGGCAGGAAAGTCTGGTGATGGGGGATGGAAGGTGGTGGGTAGTAGGAAGTGGACTTTTGACGTGGATAGTGGGTCTTTTGGGAATAGGAAGGTGCGTCGGGTTGAGGGTAGAGGAGATGTAGGGACTAGAGTGTCAAATTCCCAGGCTAGTAGTGTGAGTCGGGGGCGAAAAGGCGTATTCTTTTAGAATCGGATAGTGAGGGAGATAGCGATGACCATGTGGAGTCTGTCAGGGCAGGAGTCAGAGGGAAGGTTAGGAAGGTGGTAAACGAGGACAAGGTCGCTTGTAGTGGGAGTGGGCAGAAGGTGGGGGGCAGTGTCCAAAATAGATTCAGTGTGTTAGGTAATTTCGAGAATTCTGAGGAGCAGGTTGGGTCTGAAGAGGTGGAGGTGGAGGTAGGCATGGGGGTTAGTGTGGCGAAGTGCAAGATTGCCAGCCGGCCCAGTGGGGACAGAGGTGGTATCAGGGGTAGTAGGGGTAGTAGGACGGGAAAGAGGACAGGAAAGGACAGGAAGAGGCAGTTGGTGGTTGCAGGGAGTAGTATAGTGCGGGGGTTGGATAGGGTGGTGTGTGGGCCCGACAGCGTCAACAGGACCAGTTTGTGCTTTCCGGGGGCTAGGGTGGAGGACCTAAGGGACAGCGTGGGTGGATTGAAGGGGTCAGGCCCAGACCCAGTGGTTGTTGTACTCGTGGGGACCAACAACATCAGGGAGAGAAAATCAGTTCAGCTTATTGGGACATACAAGGACTTAATAACTCAACTGAATGCCAAGAATGCACAGGTAGTGGTTTCGGGGCTTCTCCCAGTACTAGGTGGTGGGGGCGAGCGTAATTCGCGGATCATTGGGACCAACGAGGAATTGGGGGAGTATTGCAAGAAACTTGGGATACCCTTTGTAGACAATTAAGGATCGTTTTGGGGCAGAAATGACCTATATGGAAGGGATGGTCTCCATCTTAGCCCAAGGGGTACAGAGGTTTTAGGAAGAAATATGTTGCAGGTGGTGGAGCCTTTTTTGGTATAGGGAGGGGAGGGTGGGTCAGTGAAGGGGGGAATAATCACAGAAAATGTGTCACGAACCATAGGTGTAAAAAATGGGACAAGGGGGATAAGGAAAAGGGACCAAAAATCCAAATCAATAGGAATAGCTTCCCAAGGAAAGCAAGCACAGGTACACAAAGTAGGATATACAAACATACAGGGACTAGATAATAATGGGACCAGTAGGCGGAAGCCAATGAACCTTGACACCCTGGAAGTGGGTTATAGCAACATCCAGGGTCTCCACCGGAAAGTAAGTGAAATTGCTACATTGATTGAGGCAGAGGAGTTTGTCGTGTTGGGCTTAAGCGAAAAGTGGGTAAGACACGAGGAAAGGGTTGACCAAGTAAGGGGGTACGTATAGATAGGTGTAGGACGAACGGAAGGCCAGAAAAAAAGGGGGAGGGGTAGGCATGTACATTAAAGAGGATTTAAAACCATCGCCGATCACAGACCTGGAAAACATCAGCACCCCGGCTGAGGTATCGAAAGAAATTGGATGGGTAAGGATCAGTCTGAAAAACAAAATTATTGCCCTTGGGGTTGTGTATTGTGCGGTGGAGGGAAGCAAACTCGAATGGAATGATTCGATATACTCAACACTAAGGTCCAATATCACCGAATTACAAAACAAGGGGCTCGGTATAATTCTGATGGGTGACTTTAATGGCCACATAGGTAATGGTGAAGAAGGCATAGAGGGTGGGGACAATAAAGTCAACAGGAATGGAAGGAAGCTGTTGAACTTCACAAACGAGCTCGGTCTGAAGATTCTGAACAGGGACGCGAGGTGTAAGGGGAAATGGACCTGGGAGAGGAACGACAGAAAATCAATAATCGACTACATTCTCACAGACATTAATTTATGGAGGGAGGTGACAGGGGAAGAAGTGGATGATGAGGGCAAAATGGAAGTGGATAGTGATCACAACTTGATTACAGTGACGATCAGGGCCAAAACTCTAGTAAAAAGCAAAGGAAGCTCTAAGGAGATTTGGGAACTCAAAAAAGATGCTGACTGGGCGAAGTTCAATGAAAAACTGAAACCAAATCTTGCAACCGTACCCAAGAGGCGCAGTGTCCAGAAGATGGCCGACGTCATAGTTGCGAGCCTGGTGGAGGCAGGAAAGGAAAGTGTAGGAAAGGTCAGGGTGCCAACATGGGAACTTGGGTACAGAGTGAACGAAGAAAGTGCCAGATGTGTAACTTGGGCGTGGTGGAGACCCTGGAACACTTTCTTCTAGAATGCCCAAAGTATCAGTCTAAAAGAATGAGATTCACTGGAAGTATAATGGGGAAGTGGGATGGGAGAATGAAGGACATGTGGTTAGGGGGAGACTCAAAGGAGAGGGTTAATATGCTAATCGGAGAGATTGGGAAGAATGGGACAAGGGATATCATCAAGCAGTTCGTCTCCGAGTGTTGGGAGGAGAGGAAAAGCGTGGGAATAGGGAGGCAGTTGAGAGTGCAGGGGTAACCATGGCCTTCTCGCCCGAGAACCGCGACAAATCAGCGGCTGGCCAAAGTGTTATTATTATTTGTTGCGCGATCAAAACACGGTATGCATGGCAAGAATCGCAAAATCAAAATTGAAAAACTGCTGCTTCTGCTCAGACGATAGATAAGATTGAATACAGCTGCATCGAATTACAATTTGTTGTCTGTCTGTTATTCACTCACCAATAACTGCTATTTTGATGTTTGGATGTTTTTGAAAGAAATCTTCGTATTTCTGCACTACTTCGTCCTCACTAGCGATTGGAAACTGGATGTCGATAATTAGGACTCGCCCTGTAATTGCATGAGAAATAATAAAAATAAACAAATGAGAGAAACACTTGAAAACATTGAGATTGCAGGATGTTTTTTTTCAACACTTATTTATTTATTGGAGTTTAAAGACACTTTCGAAAGCCAGGGTCCCTCGTGTCGGACAACTGTCAGACTCCCAACGTACCAACTCCACACAAGTCGGGTTAGCATTGGTTGAAGACAGGTGCACTATCGACATGCAGTATATCTTAGTACACAGCGGCACTGTGCACCCCCCCCCCCCCCCCCGTGGGCAGTCAGGATTAAGTACCTTGCCCAATGACACAAAGCAGTTAGTTTAAACAATATTTATTTCCAACCTCAGTGAGTACAGTATACAATATGAAGATGTTTGTGGATTCGACAGTAAGCCGTTGGCTTGTACAAGGTCGTTTCCACACCATTAATTAATTACCTCTAGTATATTCGAGAAACAGCTATAAAATATGTTAAATCCAAACCAGTAAATAATTTACTGAGTAATAATACGGTTTGATATAGGTTGGAAACACATTTCTGAAATTCTGAAATTATAGAAAGAAGAAGAAGAGAAATAAAAAAAAAAATTAAAAATAAAAAAAAAAGTGAAAGAGAAAACCAGAAATAGTAATCATTTAAGTACTGATAGGCTACAATTTGTAAAACGCGACCACTCCACAGAACGGAAGACATGGCATGAAATGACAACGGAGAATGGCTTGTGGTGGGTTACTTGGTTGGCAACATAGAGTGAGGGTGTCACATTTGAATTTCAAAATTCATTAAGATCAGGATTAAGTACCCTGGGGCGTCGCGTGACGGTAAGTGCATGGAGTGCATTGGATTCGCTTCGTCTTCATTGTGTGTTGTTTGTAATGCATCGGTTAAAGGCAGATTATTCGATGTTTCCTTGCCAATGACGTAGATATGCTCAATAATACCACCTCAAACTCATGGCTCCGTGATTTGTGCACACCAAATGAATGAAGAACCGCCCCGGCGGCGCGGTCATCACCTCCAATTCCCACCTTCGAGAAGGGACGTGGAGGCAATGGCCGAGGGTTTGGGACATTTAGCCCGTGGTTAAGAAAAAATAAGTTCTTAATTTGACCCCGGGAAGCATAAAGAAAGATCACTGCGCGTAGGTAAAATACCGATATCCAAACAAAAAAAAAAACAAACGAGGCAGTGAGTGAGAAATGATGAAAGGCCACGCTTCTGTTCTGAGCAGCACGTCGAAGTCTATGAATGCCGGATGTGTGACGATGTCACATACTTGGCTGTATAACACACAAAGCAGTTACCCCTGGCGGTGATTGAAAGGTGGATCTATCGTTATGAAGTCCAATGTCGTAACCAATGAGCCACCGCTCTCCCTATTCTCTTTACAGATGGATTGCTGAAAAACTCAAATCTCGTCCCCACCCCACCCCCACTCCCCCTCCCCACATGGTGTCATGTCAATCGAGAGATAACGCCACCCAATAGTGACGGTTGGTGACGTGAAAACTGTTACCTTATGACTGTCGCCACAGTTTAACCCTTTACCTAACCTGAAAAGCAGACGACACTTGCAAAAATAATTCTTGAATAACTAATTTTTTTTTCATTTTTGTCTCAAAACCATAGGTTATGACCCCTCCCTCGTTGGAACTAGCTCGACGAGCTCGTTCCAACGAGGGGTCGCAATCTATGTTTATGAGACAAAAAATGAAAAAAATAATGAAAATTAATTGGCAATTTTTGCGAATCGCGCTGGCCGGTTTTGGCCGTTACGTTGGGTAAAGGGTTAACACCTTTCACTTCATGTCATGGTGTTTACCAAGCACGAAACGTAGTTACAGGGCACAAACCTAAAAATCTCGGTAATCGTTTTTTGTTAATAATGTTGTATATTTGTGTCAGTGGAAGTAAGTTGCCAACACTGAGCTAGTGAGTTATGTTTACAGTAATGCTCGACTGATCTCTGTATGAGATGTGAGTTGAGCTAATGAGCAATGTTTCCACTAATGCTCGACTGATATCTATGTTAGTGTGAGTTGAGCTAGTGAGCTATGTTTCCACTCATGCTCGACTGATGTCTGTGTGAGATTGAGTTGAGTCAGTGAGCTATGTTTCCACTAATGCTAGACTGATCTCTGTGTGAGATGTGAGTTCAGCTAATTAGCTATGTTTCCACTAATGATCGACTGATCTCTATGTGAGATGGGAGTAGAGCTAGTGAGCTATATACACAGTAATGTTCGACTGATCTCTTTGTGAGATGTGAGTTGAGCTAGTGAGCTGTGCTTCCACTAATGCTCGATTGATCTCTGTGTGAGATGTGAAATTGAGCTAGTGAGCTGTGTGTTCACTAATGCTCAACTGATCTCTGTGTGAGCTGTGAGTTGAGCTAGTGAGTTATGTTTACAGTAACGTTCGACTGATCTCTGTGTGAGATGTGAGTTGAGCTAATGAGCTATATTTACAGTAATGTTCGTCTGATCTCTGTGTTAGATGTGAGTTGAGCTGGTGAGGTATATTTACAGTAATGCACGACTGATCTCTGTGTGAGATGTGAGTTGAGCTCGTGAGCTATATTTACAGTAATGCACCCTAACCACCTGTCCTTCATTCTCCCACCCCACTTCCCCATTATACTCCCCGTGAATCTTGTTCTTTTAGACTGGTATTTTGGGCATTCTATAAGAAAGTGTTCCAGAGTCTCCACCACGCCCAAGTTACACATCTGGCACTCCTTTTCACTGTTTTTCTCATTTTTTCCCGTCAGCTCCAGGGACCGCGACCTCAGCTTGAACAACAGTGACCTCCCAAAGGTGCCATCAAGGTACTCTTCAAAACCAGGCTTCTCGTTATCACGCAGGCCACCCAAAGATTTCTTTGATTTGACCCCCTCTCGCCAATTATACATCACCTATCTCTTAACAGGTAGAGTGCTAAAGTACTTTTGCCCTCAAAATTGGTCCATGTATTTTGGTCTTTTTATAATTTTTTTGCGAGAGCTTATAGCACTCTCTCAAAAAATTATAACATGGCAAATCAATACAGATTAATTAAGTGCACTCCAATGAAGCGCACCCAGAGTATGGTGTATTTTAGCACTACCTGCACTTGGGAATAAAGCGTTCTAGCAGTTAATTCCGCTGAACCAACCAATCAGAGCATTGTTAATTCCATTGAACCATCTATTCAGTGCATTCTGTTTCATATCAAGCAGCCAATTAGAGTTTCTTTCTGAGAAAAGGGAACACAAGAAATGGCCTTCCGTTCGTGTTAAACCATTGCGCTTACGAAAAATGTGAACATCGCAACATATTTTTCGCAGGCATTGAAGTATATTGCTAAAAGGTTTATTTATAGCAGTTTCCAACCCCTCTAAGATGGCGGCCGTGGAGAATTTGAACATTCCACAGCAATCCTGTTATATTACCCTTTACCTAACATGAAAAGCAGACGACACTTGCAAACAAAATTCTTGAACAACTAATTTTTTTTTATTTTTTGTCTCTAAAACATAGGTTATGACCTCTCTTTGGAACGAGCTCGACGAGCTCGTTCCAAAGAGGGGGCATAACCTATGTTTTTGAGACAAAAATAAAAAAATAATGAAAATTGGCAATTTTTGTGAATAACGCTGGCCGATTTTGGTCGTTACATTGGTTGAAGGGTTAAACACTAATGCCAATAAATCACAATACCGTTATTGAAACTATGCAATCATTGTAACTAATTCAATTAGGAAAAATATTTCTGTTTATCAAATAAGTTTTATCACTCTGTAACAGGGGTAACGCCAGGATCTCCTGACACGGGCGTTATGAACCCCGATGGGGGTGGGGGTATCTAGAAATTTCACGGACTCACCATTTTTGTTTCATTTGGGAAAAGTAGCAATATTCGGGACTCTAGACGCCCTCAGACGAAACGAAATGCAAACTGGAACTGGGGTATCAAAAACAGTTGTCATGGTGATTCGTCATAACATCTGTCTTTGATACCCTAGTTCCACAAGCCATAAATTTAATATAACTCACAACAGAGACTAGATATGTCTCTGTCTATGCCACAGTGACTATATGCCCATCGCGTTATTCCTGCTCTGCACGTGTATCCGATCTACGAATTAACTCTATCTCCATGGTGTTTGCATAATTTTATCTCCCAGACGAATTTGTCCGATTTCCCCGATAGCAGGGGTGGGGGTGGGCTAACCCCTATTCGATGCGGGGGGGGGGGGGGGGGTCTACCACCCCGCCATCTCAGTGCTATCCCTTTCTTGTAAATACCCGAGATGTATGTACAGTTATATCTTACTTGTGAACATAATAGATAATATCTTGTCAAATCAAATCAGCTGTATCTCTACATTAAAAGCGCGTCAGACGGAGAAATACGGTTGATAAGGATCGATATGGATGACCATCCGTATCTATCCGTAGACATCCGTATCTGACCGCAGACATCCGTATCATCCGTATCAATCCGTGTGAAAACGTATCACGAAGCGCACAATATGAAAAAAGTTTTGAAAATTTCCAAACTTTTTTTCATCCGTGTGCGGATGGCCAATCCGCACAAAATCTGTATTAACCCGTATTGATCCGTATTAATACATATCTCATCCGCATCAGATACGGATAAATACGGTGGAAAAGGCAGTCTACCAACGCGAGGTTTGATACCACAAAATACGGACTTAATACTTTGACTAGTGTCCTTGCCCTTGTCCTTGGTTGCCCTCTGCCTGCCTGAAGTGGTTGCCGAACTCTTTCCCCCAACGCTACCTCTGCCTCTACCTCTAATGATATCATTTGGAGGTGTGGAGGGATGCAGAGGCTCTCCATCTCCAGGTGATCAACTATCTCTTCTGCAGCAGTGGAAGCAAACGACTCTGCTGAAGACTCCTCTTGCTCAGCCTCTCTCCTGGCCTGTCGTGTCCTGGCAGCCTTCTTCTTAGCGGTAGTTTTCATCTTTGGTGGCATCTTGGCACTGGTTGTGAATATTGAAGATGTGTAACAAGGTTGACCTCTTGTGGATTCTCAAATTGGAACTGATTTGCCGTCCAAAAATCGCGATCTTAATGCGGATGTACGCACGTCGGCGCAAGCCGCATTTCCTGTTTGACATGCGCATCGCAGTGTATCTATCCGTAGTGATCCGTATCTCATCCGTATCTATGGTTATCTATGCGTATCTATCCGTATCTCCTGCCGCAGGTTTTAGGTATGGCCGCAGAGTGACACGCATACATCCGTATCTATCCGTATTTATCCGCAGACCATCCGTATCTCATTCGTATTATATGCCTATTTTTCCAAAATACGTGGTATTTTCACGGTTCGGAGGGGGGTCGAGGTTTATTATACGTACCTCCATCCGCAAGACCATCCGTATCCCCGTCTGACGCGACTATTAAACACCAAACGTATCATTACTGCTACCAAAAAGGATTTCTACTTGTCAAGTACTTTTAATGAAACCCAGGTGTATTGAATCTTTCCTCGTTAAACACACCAAGTGCATCAAACGTTCGTGTATCTTACCTTTGAACATACAAGTTGTTCTGTGAGCTGTATTTGTAATTGCTCCATAATTCAAGTTACTAACCAATATTGCATCATCTTCTGTATATAAGAAGCTCTTTAATACAGTATTTATTGCTGTAATATATCAATAAATTCAGTTCTGTATTGAACGTGGAATATTTGAATCAATACTGTTTTGTTTTATACCACTAATATATAAAAATCAACACAGATTTGTATTATAGCAGTAATATATAAATAAATACAGCTCTATATTATACCTATAATGTATAAATAAATGCATCGATTCATTTTGAATAAAGAGGAATATAGATATATACAGTTTTCGTGTGAAAAAAACCTCAGTTTGTATACATGTAAAATATAGATAAATATTACTTTGTATTATACATGTAATATATAAATAAATACAGTTTTGTATTATACATGTAATATATAAATAAATACAGTATCCTAAAATACCTGTGGGTAGTATGCCAGCGGCTGGACGACCCTTTTGGGATATGTGACGTCATAGTCATGTTTGGTTGTCATGGTAGCCCGCGGCCACGATGTGACGTAATAACCATAGTGTTACGTGGTGTTAGTGCGCATGGGCACCGCGTGTTTGGGTGACAGGTGTTTCCAACGTTCATTTTGTATATTGGAGGCTACCGTATTAGTTTCTATAGTAGCACGTGGTTGTTATGGGCCAGGAAGGATTCTCAAATGAAAGCGGTATGTTCGGAAGGTGTGTTTGATTAAAAAGGAGCAAATCTAATTACCCAAATGGACCCTAAAATTTCCTCAAATCACCAAAAACAACCCAAAACTACCGAAACGGACTTGGCGAATGCCAGCAGTAGGAGATGTGTGGTAACCGTCACCTGTTGGGGGACCTCGGTGGGGACCTCAGAAGTGACGTCTTGTCACGTGACATAGTTACGTCATAGTTGTTTGTCATGGTAGCCCACGTAAGCTGCCATCTTGTGACACCATCTCCATAGTGATACGTGGTCTTAGTGCGCATGCTCAGCGCTTGTTATGGAGATGAGTGTGTCCGTCGTCCAATTTTGTACACTGGAGGGCCCCATCTTAGTTTATATGGTAGCACGTGGTTGTTATGTGACCCAAAACCCTGCAATGGGACAGGGGTATGTTCGGCGGGTTTGCTCGTTTAATCTGGAGTACATCCAATTACCCATATGGACCGCCAATGTCCCCAAAATCACCACAAACTATAAAAAATCACCGAAACGGACTTGGAAAAGCCATCATCTAGGGCTTACGTAGTGCTATAGGACCGAGAGGTCTTCTGGAGTACGTTCGATTGAACTAGAGTACATTTAATAACCACAAACAACCCGACAATCCTCCAAACAACCCAAAAGTACCGAAGTGTGCTTTATTTGGTACTGATTTTCCCATTTTGGGCTTGTAAGAGTAGCTATAAGGCGCATTCCTTTGTAAAAGACTAACTTTATTGGTTCGGATACTTCGTGCGAAATAACACAAACAACAAGAGAAATGTTTTTCTGGTTCGGATTCTCTAGGAAAACTCGGTTTCTATTTGTTGTTCCCAAGAATCCTCCTTTATAAATAATAGGCTTCTAACCTCTTGTTCTCATCCAAGGACTAGTGAAAGGTCCACTTACAGGAGGACCATGAAGTCTATCTTGTTTTTTTTTTCAGGCTTTCATGCTTTGGGTATGGTGAAAAAATAACACTACATTTTTTTAACATTCTAATTTCGTTTACTGAGAAAACAATAAAACTGGTTCTTCTTAGTACATTCTTCTCCCTGGAAACACTATTCTATGGTATGTAGATTGGCAGATATTCATAAACAGTCTTTCTGTAGATTAGGCATCTTCTCAATGGTTTGCATCAGTCCTTGCACAGGCACAAATGATTACATGGTTACGAAGAGACATTGGCTTCTGCTACAGTTAAAACTAGAAGTCCTGTCCTGAAATGCGCACAAATAGCACGTCGATTTGCGCGTTAGTCTACGCGTTATGACGATGGAAAGGCTATCAAATTCTGCACATACGGCCTGTGCACAAGCAAAGTTTCAGCCAATGGACCTCCGGGTAACCCGGAGGTCCATTGGCTGAAACTGTGCTTGTGTTTGCTATGGGTAACAAGGAGAACCTGCCATGTTTTTGGTGTCATTCGATATAGCAATTGCGCGCTATTCCTACGCGCAATTAAGCCTAGATAAGCGCACAGTTCGTGACAGGACTTCTAGTTTAAACTGTAATAAGCAGACACAACATTTCATCTTCTGTGAATCATTTATTTTTGGAACTTCTTTTTGAACTTCTTCGACGTCCATAAATTCTGGGGAGAAATTATGAATGTAATAACATACTGGTTCCAGAGCACATTTACTGTGCTCTTGTGTGACAATATCCCCCCAAAAGTCACAATAACGCCACAGTGAAAACATTCTGTTCTATTTGCGCTACCAAGATAAAAGACTCTACACGCTAAAAATTAAAGTGTTAAAAACTACACTTGAAGTGTTCTATTTAACACTTACTAAGTGCTGAACTAGCACTTTGTTCAAGTGTAGATATCCCAGAACTTGACAGGTGTTACAATAATACCACTTGACACGACACTTAAAAGGAAACAACGCAGATGACGCGGATCAGGCTCGACCTCTAGAGTCTGATCCGCGTCATCTGCGTTGTGTCCTTTTAATTATGTACCCACCAAGCGCAAATCAAATTATGGAGGATTCTGGAAGAACCACCAATGCTAGACACATGGGAAGTGCCATCCATTCAAGTTTCAGATGCCTGACGATTGTAATGTCTAAGTGCTTAAAGCATTGCACTTTGAGTGTTAAAATCAAACCCTAAGAGTTAGAATGGGTTTAACACCTTGAAAGTGTCATTTTTAACACTTTAGTTTTTAGTGTGTACAGCTCTTGCTAGATCTTTCGGTGTTTTGGTACATTCACTTCGTAACATGAAGCGAAACTCTTGAGACGAGTTTCCTTCAAGGCATAGTTGATGTGTTTTGGGGGTCTTTGTACTGTGCTTTGAGCTACTATTAAGCTAGGTCCATTCTCTCCACGAAGAAGCTGTTCCTGTACTCGGTGAGGAAATAACGTTGCGAATGGAACGCTCTCTGGATTGTCTCTGGGATTCCTTGATTCTCTTTAGTTCAACGGCATCTGTATCAAACATTGAATTGTGAACATTCTTTAATCATTGTCCTTGGATTTTCTTACTCTCTTCGGTTTGGGTTCTCCTTTTTCAAGACTAATATTCTTTGCTATATATGTTACAGTCAATGTGTCAAATCAGCCATTTGGCCAAATGACTAAAACTTTCAGTCATTTGGTCAAATGTCTGTGACCGTTGAATGTATTTGATTAACTAAGCATTTATTCTATTATATCTTGTTTGACAGAGCTCATGGAGGTCTGTCAAGCAAGATATAATAGATTAAATACCTTTATTTGGTTATTGATAGCGAATTCAGCGATTGTCTAAATAATTGTTCAATATGTCTGGAAATTATATTCATTTAACAGGTTTATAGAGATCCAATTGAGTAGGCTCCACTATATTATGGCAATTATTGAATATATGTTGAATGTATTTGATTAACAAACTTGGATTTTTCATTTCTGTTATAATTAGGGCTGTCACGATTTTTTAATTTAGGAATCGTCGCAAATAATCGATGATAATCGATTGATCTACCTAGATGACCCCCCATCTCCTTCTCTTTGAAGTCGATAAAAATGAAGTTGAAGTCAGTTGACCTACCTCAAGTAAACAACGAAGACGATCCTCTTTTAGTCACATTCAAAGCTTTGATGTTCTGAACTTTTGAACCGTCAGTGTAATAATCGAGACCGGTCGGCAGTTGCGAACTTCGCAACTGCCGACAGGTCTTGATTATTACACTGACGGTTCAAAAGTTCAGAACATCAAAGCTTTGATGAATGTACCTGAAAGACAAATGCTTCCAACAGCTTCTTGGGGTTTAACATCGATGTTCTTAACTCTTTACCTTTAGAAACAATAGTTTTTTCAACATATTTTCTTTTAATTATTAAACGTCTGAAACGGGATATAATTTACCGATTATTCGACAACGAAAAATACTAATCGATTTCGCCGTGACCGATCAACAATCGATTAATCGTGACAGCCTTAGTTATAATAAATACAAATAAAGATGACACACGGTGTTGTTATTTTTCAAACCTTCAATGAATACTCACCAGGCATTTGGCCAAATGAGTACTGACACATTGACTGTAACGTATACACTGCTTTGGTCACTTGTTTCCAATCTCTCGTGGTAAACTGGAACCCAACGTCGTTCTTGAACAGGTGAATCTGTAACTATTTATTGAGTTTGAAGACGGTCGCATTCACAGACATCATTCTTCTTCGGTGGTGGCAACACAAATGAATATATTTTCACACTAACGGTCCTTAACTCTATGAACTCGTAAGACCGATTTTTCGGCCCAAGGCATAATTTCGTATCATTTTTGTCTTCTTATAAGAGGTTTATACACGGACTGCCGTTATTATTTTATCCTCCCTGTATAGTGATATTGGACTGATCCATTTCACTGTATGTGAACGCAAAGACGATACCATTCCAAGAAACGATGGTTCAAATGGTTAACCCTTTACCCAACGCAGACGATATCAAAATTTATTATTTTAAATATAATATTTTTTAAATTTTTCAAAAAAATTCAACAAAACCATATCATGTGATCCCTCATTGGAACGAGCTCAATGAGCTCGTTCCAATGAGGAATCACAGGATATGGTTTTGTTGAAATATTTTGAAAAATTTATTTTTTTCAACTGCTCAAGTTGCATATTACGCGGGCGGATGCGGACGATTCGTTATGTAAAGGGTTAAACAACGACATCTAGAGGTGAGGTAGATTTCAGCTAGTATGACGTCATCAACCAATACATCATTGTCCATTAGATCGGTTGTAAACATGTCATGTTATGTTATTTGGAAATGCCTCTGTTAATTTTTCGGAGCACCCTGTGAGAACCCCACATCACCATAATCATCATCTGAGGTATATTCCGTTGGACTGAAGCTGCAGTTCGCGTCTTATACTCGTTTTATTCCGGTAGTTGCACGATTTAATACGCTTGTACAGTCACTCCTCCGTTGATTTTTCGGAGAACCCTGATTCATTCATTGCGGGGGTTCTTTATACAGGGAATGAACTACACTATATACATTATATACAAGGGGGGAATCGGGGGAATTTTTCCGAGCTGCAGCTCTATTGCCACAGTAGGGTTCTTTAACGTGTACAGTAATTACTGCACACGGGACAGCCATTTACGTCCTCATCCGATAGGACGAGCATAGCACCATCCCCGAATATGACACTATGGAGGAGCAGTGTGGTTTTGAATCCACACCGGTATCGCATTACGTTACGTTTCGCTGGCTGGGGTTCGATCTTGCAAACCTTGGGCTCCGAGCGCAACGCGTTACGCTCTCGGCTACCGCATCCACGTTGACTATGGCTTCCATCTGTACACTGCGCCCACGATATTTCAGATAAAATAAACAGTATTGTCCACACACTTGTTACGACCCTTGAATGCATTTCGTATTAAACCTCCAATATCTGGAATTCCTCGTCGAAAAAAAAAAACGTTTGAATGGTCTGTGTTGTGGTGGTAATCCATAGGAATCAATGTATTTTGCGTTGTGATGACTCACAAAGAGAGCCACCTAATGTTTACATTTTCGGTGATCTGGATCTGTGTTGTTGAAGCCACTGGTTTGTGATCTGGGTTCTTGTAAACACTCGCCTATATACGTTCTCTTCAAACAAAAATCCAATCGAAGCGCGTTCTCCAACTCAAAAGTATTCATGTGGAGTAATCGAAAGTCACCTGGCAGTTCCTTATCCACTTCTATTATATTCTGGAATTCTGCATACACAAGAACGTTGACCGTGGTCTGTAACAGGTCTTCGAAACAGATTTCCAGCCTCAAGTTTCCATTTTTCACCAGATCGAAGTTTTGTCCATGTGATAGGTCTAGGGTTAAGTCGAAGACGAACAGAGTGAAGCCATTTATGTACTCTTCTCTACTGATGTGGTTTCCTTCTATGTTGAACATCAGTCTGTCTGATCCCTTTGAACAGGGTGGCATAACATCTGGCCATTTCTTGCTGATCGAATCGAGGTTGTAGAGGTTTGACAGGAATCTGTTTTCCCCACTGCTTGTGTAACATACGTCTGTCCAGGGTGAGATAGCAGGGAGAGACAGGTGTATCCCACCCCACCCACGTGACGTTATACATTTATAACGTTATTATGACGCGATGCATAGTATTTGGCTACCAACTAATTCATATTGACGTCATCAGAATACAGTGTGTTCAAAGTTTGATGCTCTAAAACTCTTTAAACCCAAAGATGCCACCGTTCCTAATTGATTTCGTGGTATATACCTTTGGTATATACATAACTTTTGCATGCTCTTTCCGATGGTGTCATTAGTTTTTCAAAACAACGAATACCAAATGAGTTGATTATATCAGCACGTGACCGCCGATTACCTCTAGCTAACGTAACCACTGTATGGTGGGGGAGAAAAATAATCCTTGATGGGTACGGGTGTGGGATGGGAAAATCTCACCCTCGGGACAAGATATTTGGTCCAGACACTCGGCAAGCCTCGTGTCTGGCCCAAATATCTTGCACTCGGATGAGATTTTCCCATCCCACACCCGCACCCATCAGGGATTATAACAGTCCACCCACGTACAAAGCGAAGTAATTGATGTTATAGTTCGTGAAGTTGTATGGATTCTTTGAAAAACTTCCATTGAAAGCATCGTTGTCTACGCATCCCACCACGATGCGTTTCGGTAGCTGTCCCAAATTTTTTTTTTCCTGTGTGATGCTTAGTTGCTTAGTTTCCAAGCGGCCGTAGGGATACTTTGCTATCGCTTTAGCCAGTGCTTTTTCGTGAACCATTCTCACGAACGAATGAAATCTTTCTTTACGCACAAAAATGGACACGTTTAGAATTTCGATCAAGGCGAATGCATCTTTGGATCTGTTCATTTTAAAATAAACTTTAACTTCGCTCAACGGGTAACGTGTTTGAAGAAAAATGTCCAAATCTAATCTTCCGATCATGTCCACAACCTTATTTCTTTCTAAAAACTTTTTTTCTAATAATAAACCCTTTGTTTTCTTTTTCCATATCTTCCATGTGTCAAACCGTGTCCTTGTACCTTTAGGCATATGTCAATTGTGACTTCTTTGTCGTTGGTCCATAACCCAACAACGTTTTAAGTAGGCTGTGTAATGATGGGTATTATTGGAAGGCGACACTAATTTATTTCGATCAAATCGATGTCAATTGGACTGAATAAGGAACGCATCCATAAATTAACCGCTCTCATTTTGCATTAGGTCCAATAATAGATGCATCATTGGAATTTACAACCGCCACCTTAACATACAGATATGCCAGTGCCAGATTCAAATAATCGTTTCCCAAACCCTAATGTTCAACTCTCTCGGCCCACTGTTTCCAGCAGTTGGCAATGGTCTGTGTTCCACCCACTGTCCATTTTCCACACTCGTCTGCCTTTGTCACACGCACAATAATTTACGTTGATGAGAGACATCATGCACTGAGAACGTCTTGCTTCTTCACCGTTCGCTTTTCTTTTTTCGATTTTCTGGCACCGCGTGGTGATCACCTTTTTATGCACTTTCTGTCGGGTGGCTTCGACCCACCCACCGCTTCGTTCAAAGCACCCGATCCAGCCTCCTTGAATCTCTTGATCGCTGCTTGTTTCACAGTGTCCCCCTCAATGACATTGCTGCTCCTTTTTCACAAGTTACCTCCCCACGGCCCTAGCTGAAGTTTCCAATAGGGTTAACATAACGTTCTTCAATCCCCCCAATATACTACCTAAACCATAACCTCTCTGTATCTGAGCTCCAGAAAAAGCTGATAGATTGTTTCGTGTAATATGCGTCGAAAAATTTAGCACTACAACATTTAATCATGTTTGAGTGAAATGAAGATATCTATGGTTTCGGAAATGAAGTGTCACTGTCACCTTCCCAAACTCGAATGGTACTTTGGACCCTACATCGTCCCTCATATACATCCGGACGGTGCTGAATTTGTTTCTACCTAATGGTACGTAATATAAAATCTCAAATGTTTTGGAGATGATGCTACCATATTTTCCTCGTATGGGTACAATGTGAAGAAGTGGTAGTCCTGGGTCTCCCACGACTGGGTCATGAACCGAGTCACAGTAAACATAGAGCGAATAGAATTCTTGGTTGACATCTGCAACTCGTGAAGTTTTGTGGGTGCCGACTTGAATACACAGTCGTTAAAACCCAAAATGCTTTTGAGAGTAGGACTCAATGTGACCACAGTTCCATCTCGTTCCGTTACTTTACCAGCCACCGCATCTAATTGAAATCCTACCTTATCGTGCCTAAGCAATAGTAATTTAACACCATTGGTACCGCGTATCACATCAGCTGGTTCCGAATAACGACTTTCTTTCAGATTGAGCCGATAATGTCCCTTTTCGAAGTCAAGAATACAGTGAAGAAGCCTCGAATATTGAACCAAGTGTTTAGATATTGAATCTCTACCAAGCCCAACTCCCATTCCCCCGTGAGATTCTCTGGTTGTGATAACTGGGTGGTGTACGAAGTTAACGTGTTTTCGAGAAACACTTTTATGGAATTGTTACTTGGTAAAGTCAAATAGAACATCACGTTTTCCAGATGGTCGGATTAGATAAGAAATTTCTCCCCCCACTGCATGTGTAACATACGTCTGTCCCGGGTGAGATAACAGGGAGAGACAGATGTATCCCACCCCACCCACGTGGCGTTATACACTTATGACGTTATTATGACGTTATGCATATCGTATCAGTTTCTTGCTACCAACTAATTCATATTGCCGTCATCGGAATGCAGTGTGATCAAAGTTCGATGCTCTAAAACTCTTCAACCCTGAAGTTGCCATCGTTCCTAATCGATTTCGTGGTATATACCTTTGGTATATACATAATTTTTTCATGCTCTTTCCGATGGTGTCATTAGTTTTTTTTCAAAACAACGAATACCAAATGAGTTGAGTATATCAGCACGTGACCGCCGATTACCTCTGGCTAACGTAACCGCTGTATGGTGGGGGAAGAAAAAGAATCCCTGATGGGTACGGGTGTGAGATGGGAAAATCTCACCCTCGGGACAAGATATTTGGTCCAGACACTCGGCAAGCCTCGTGTCTGTCCCAAATATCTTGCCCTCGGGTGAGATTTTCCCATCCCACACCCGTACCCAGCAGGGATTATAATAATCCTATACTACCATTACTGTCTACGTTGTCGGGGTTACGACTAACGTCACTGGTGATGATTGTGATGTACAGTATGATTATTTGCGAAAAGTAAGTGATCTCCCCTCCTGAGGACTCTCTTTCCAAACAAAGGCCAAGAACCTTCCTCCAAATTAGGAAAGCGGGTGTTCACTTCCTTTTATACAGTCCGTGGAAAGTGGATTGTAACTAAATCACCCGTGGAGTGGAGTAATCACCCAAACTATAACTTTCAAATGTTGTACACATCGACAAAAAAACATTTCACTAACAATTCTTTGTTCCTACCTCGATCATGTTTCTTGAGTATGCATTCTGTTTTGTAAATAGTTTTGTGTGCAACTCGCTGAAGATCTTCAATATATAAGGATAATATCAATATTTCCCCACCATCATCTTCTAAGACATACGTGAAAGTTACAACTATGAATATCACCTCCGCCCAATCGGGCAATCGTCTCTTTTCAAAGGGTTTCTTGACTTTACTGATTCTCACACTGTCTCAGACTTTGAATTTGGGGAGTTTCCCATAACATCTTAGCAAAACCTCCTCTTGATTTTCCATACCGATACTACAATGATGGGTGTGATTTAAAGATCTCACCAACTGTGTTGGGAGCGCGGTGGCTCAGTAGGTAGAGGTGCAGGCTGCAAGCCGAGAGGTCCTCGGTTCGAATCCCACCTGCGGCAACCGCGTTGTGTCCTTGGGCAAGCCACTTCATCTCCATTGCCCGCGTGGAGGAACGATGGCACCGTGTACTAAGGCGAACTGCACGTCGATGGTACGCATGTCTTCAACCAATCTAGCCCTGTCGGTGCTGCAGTGCGGAGTTACGATGTTGGGGAGCTGGCAGCTGCTCGTCGTTGCTCGGTGGTTCTCTCCGGTTACTCCGGCTTCCTCCACCCGTAAAACTGTCATGGTCATGATTAGCCATTGTGCATAAATATGTGATCTTAAACATCAATAAATAAATAAATAAATACCAACTGTGTTTTATGGGTTTCCATAAAGTCTTTGCCAACCCACCGTAACGGGAGCCGTACCGACACTACTATGATGAGTGTAGATCTCATCATCCTTTTGAAGTGGAAAAAGTCAGTGCATCGTTCTTGGTAAAATATTTCCTCATCTTAGTTTTCAAAGTTCTATTGAAACGTTCAACTATGGAACATTTTGTTTCCACGTTATTTATCGTAAAAATTCGACTTCGTGGTCTTTAAGAAGTTTCTGAAATTTTCTGTTGAAAACTTCTTTATCTTGATCGGTTTGTAATTTCAATGGCTTACGACCTTGATTGAAAATGTTTGTAAAAGCGTTAACTATAGTCCCCAAGATTTTTTTTAGAGGTATGACGCAAGCATACTTTCTGAACACATCTATACACGCCAACAGGAATTTAGTGTCATTATTGTATTTAGTTATCATTGCTAAATCCACCAAGTCAGCTTGAAATTGTGCATCAATACCACTAACCATCACGTTCTTTCTAGGAAATGTTCGACGTACCGGTTTGTGAAGAGTGTAAGTGTCTTAAGACTCAAACCATTTTACAACTTGTTTGGTCTTTTTTAGACATTCTACGTATGGCGTCTACTCACCAAAACTCCCAGGGGTTTCGGAATGGTAGAACAATTCATCCATGGCACTACCGGGAGGGGGGGGGGGGGGGGGGGTCGGAATGGTAGTATAATTCATCCACAGCACTCCCAGAGGTTTCGGAATGGTAGTACAATTCATCCACGTCACTCCCAGGGGCTTCGGTATGGTAGTACAATTCATCCATGGCACTCCCAGGGGCTTCGGTATGGTAGTACAATTAATCCATGGGACTCCCAGGGGCTTCGATATGGTACTACAATGCATCCATGGCACTCCCAGGGGTTTCGAGATGGTAGTACAATTCATCCATGGCATTCCCAGGGGTTTCGGGATGGTAGTACAATTCATCCATGGCACTCCCAGGGGTTTCGGGATGGTAGTACAATTCATCCATGGCGCTCCCAGGGACTTCGGGATGGTAGTATAATTCATCCATGGCACTCCCAGGGGCTTCGGTGTGATAGTACAATTCATCCATGGCACTCCCAGGGACTTCGGGATGGCACTACAATGCATCCATGGCACTCCCGGGGGTTTCGGGATGGTAGTACAATTCATCCATGGCATTCCCAGGGGTTTCGGGATGGTAGTACAATTCATCCATGGCACTCCCATGGGTTTCGGGATGGTAGTACAATTCATCCATGGCACTCCCAGGGGCTTCGGTATGGTAGTACAATTTATCCATGGCACTCCCAGGGGCTTCGGTATGGGTAGTACAATTCATCCATGGCACTCCCAGGTGCTTCGGTATGGTAGTACAATTCATCCATGGCACTCCCAGGGGCTTCGGTATTGTAGTACAATTCATCCATGGCACTCCCACGGACTTCGGTATGGTAGTACAATTCATCCATGGCACTCCTAGGGACTTCGGTATGGTAGTACAATTCATCCATGGCACTCCCAGGGACTTCGGAATGGTAGTACAATTCATCCATGGCACTCCCAGGGGCTTCGGTATTGTAGTACCATTCATCCATGGCACTCCCAGGGACTTCGGGATGGTAGTACAATTCATCCATGGCACTCCCAGGGACTTCGGAGTGGTAGTACAATTCATCCATGGCAGTCCCAAGGGCTTCGGGATGGTAGTACAATTCATCCATGGCTACTTATTTCAAGTGTCAACTCTATTTATAGTAATTTTCCGGTCGACACAGCCAATTTTGATTTCTTTTGTTGCTTTGGTTTTGTTTCCGATTTAGTCTCTGACTTAATGTCTTACATAGTCTCTCTCTCGTCGCCTGAGTTCTAGAATGTCTTATGGCCCCTATGGGACATAGGATATTCTAGCACTCAGGCGACGGTCTGTCTTATAAAATCCGAACATTCTTTGTGACCAATCAGTTCTTGGGGTATGTTACTATCTCTCGGGACTTCGGCCAGCACTTCCCAACCCTGGGGTTGAAAAGACTTTCATCTTCTAAGAAAATCGTTTAGAAGTTCCGTAACATTAGAATCTACCAACATTTGATCTTTATGGATCAGTTCACACGTTTCATTCCAAGATATGTTTGGATCATCTTTTACCCGGTTTAGTAAAAACTTTGTCTTTCTCTTAGTTACAGGTACGGAATCTAAAATGGCGTGTAGTGTCTTTCTCAAGTTCGATTTTGATGGGACGAGGAGCCAAAGCCTTTTGTTGAAATGTCAATGTATCTTTATGAGACTTGATTATGGTGTGTCATCTTTTCATCGGCTATGAGAAAAGAGGCATCGAGAATATTTCTCATGTCTCGATCCAAAGATGAAGCTGCCATTTCATTCTGTGGTCTCGTAACGTCTTGTAGATCTTCCAGTAATCTGGATCCACTAAAGACATCGTCTTTGTATATTCCATTACCCAAATATACCCATGGCCACGCTTCATAACACAGGGAAGGAAGAGGAACCAGGAATGTCCCTTTCTGTAAGATCTGTCTTCTACTTTGTCAGTCGTGCCTTTCTTTGCCACTCCTCTCACTAACTGTTTCTGACAGATGGGTTTGGCTCTCTGAGCTTTGGTCAGAGGTACTGTCCCTTTCAATATTTTGGAGGCACAGTCACACAGACAAGTGATCAAATCTTTGTCAGCGTGTTTTAGTATGGATCTGGCTAGCCCAGGGATCGATTTAACCAAGAGCTTAAGAATTGCAATGTTACGCTTGAGACGGTCAGACAGGATTCAGACTCGAGGGCAGACATGCTGTCCCGTTTTATACATTTCGGAGGCGCACATACTAGATTTCCCCAGGACAAATTTGAGTTCTCGATCTCATGTGTTCATGAGTGTTATGCCTTAGATCGATTAAAAGGTAACCATATGGGACCGAGGTGGACTCTTCAAAAACTTCTCTTAGAAATACCAGGACACATCTGTGCTGCTAAGTGACTGATCTGGGAACGATCCTTAGGATTTTTTAAACAAGATCATGTAATGTGTGTTGAAAGCTACCGTCTTGTGGGCTTTATTTTTATCGAATACATTTAGAAATATAAACATGACACTAATCTTATAGCGATGAGTAAACAATCTAGACACTCAATCGGGCATCAGATCGTCTAAAATTACTGCACTATCGGATTTCACTTTTTGAGGAAGAGCCTCTACAAATTACACTTGGGGTAAGTTATCGTATGGTGGTTGCCATCAGGGATGTGGCTAGAGGGTTTCAGCTGGGGGGAGGGGGGGGTGCCACCGGTGTAAATTCCATCTGTGAGTGGTTTCGATAGGTGGTTGAACTGCAGCGCTGGGTGATATCTTTTAACCCTTTACCCTACGAATCGCCCGCATCCGCCCACGTAATATGCAAATACAGCTGCTGAAAAAATATTATTTTTCGAAGAATTTCCAGAAAACCATATCATGTGACCCCTCTTTGGAACGAGCTCGTCGAGCTCGTTGCAAAGAGGGGTCACATGATATAGTTTTGTTGAAATTTTTTTTTAAAAATTTAAAAAAATGATATTTAAAATAATGAATTTTTGAAATCGTCTGCGTTGTGTAAAGGGTTATGAACCCTTCTGAAAATTTTCACTAGTCCTGAAACGAAAAAAGCATCATTTATAATGTGTCTGGGTCAGACAATTTACCGGATTGGTGTCAGAGTCGAAATTTTGAGGCCATGTCAATTTTAGAGTAGGAAATTTAAAACTCAAGTTTCCAGTTGGAAATAAAAGATCAAAATTTCTAATCATTAGTTGAAATTTTAATATTTTTCATGAACAACGTTAATTTATTGAATTTCCAACTATTTGATTTTTGACCTCAGAATTTCCAACTATTGAAAAAAATACTAGCTAGATGAGACCCCCCCCCCCCCCCCCCCCCTGTCGCCACTTCCCTGGTTTCCATTCACTGCAACACCATAGTATACGAGTGGGAATGGGTGTAACAAGCTTTGTAATGTTTTGAATAACTCGATTTGCAAAAGAAGATTTTCCACTACCCGTGTGACCACATACTAAGCAACGGGATGCTTCCAGCGAGGATCCATGATGATGTTCGAACCAACATGGTCGTGGTTCTTGGCTTTAAAACGTTCCCTTTTTGCCTACGGGAACTTATCAGGTGGCTGGGGTGTTACCACGGTTGTAGAAAGTGTCAATCTGCATTTTTACTGAACTTGGGGCCGGTCAAGTTTATAGATCATTGGACAGAGGATAATGATGAAATAACTTGAGGGCATTACCACCGTCTATAGACTTTTTGCTAATTTCTATTTCTATAACAAAACATCAATTAGAACCCTTGATGGAATCTAATTAAGTCCATAATACACAATCTCTGGTCAGTATACAGAACCTCACATACGTCTGGTCAACAAATATCTCGTCATATTACGCCTGCACAGGCGGCGGATTGGTACATGAAGTATTCTCGTGCCATATCAAATGTACCTTATCTTTATCCACTTTTGACAAAGCCTTGTCAAAACATGTAATCATTCGTTCCTCCAGTGTCATCATAAGACACACATCATGTTGCAGTTGACTTGGATGGTCCACTTTACAGTCATAACATTTCTCTTTGGCAACAGCTCCAATCAGTTCTTCAATACATTGTGCATATGCTATACAAAGTTCATGTCGACTTCTCTCCTTACGCATTCCATAATCGATGTTATCGGCCATACAGGGCCTAGTGATTCCCATGGGTATCTTCTCCCCTTCTTCTCTTTACGTATTCCATAATCGATGTCATTGGCCATACAGGGCCTAGTGATTCCCATGTGTATCTCCCCCTTCTTCTCTTCCTGTTCTTATCTTGTCCTGCAAGTTCTTGAACATGAAGAAGCAGTTTGTTAACTTCAGCATCAACCTCTTCTATGGGTCTTTCAGGTGCAATTTTTCCATAGATGGTGCGATCCCAGCCATGGATTTTCAAGATCTACATAAAAAAGATTTTATGATGGGGAAACCAACCACGAATATATTCACATTGACGTGAGTATTTCTGGTCCCGAGACGCAGCAGCTTGATCTGTTCAGTTCACAGGTTC
The DNA here is from genome assembly GCA_031216915.1 of Pictodentalium vernedei. Lineage (NCBI taxonomy): Eukaryota > Metazoa > Mollusca > Scaphopoda > Dentaliida > Dentaliidae > Pictodentalium > Pictodentalium vernedei. The sequence continues at coordinate 1,770,903 of CM062295.1, read as the reverse complement.
AACGCCGAATGATGAGAACATGCCTCGGCATCCTAATTAATCTATGTCTGAAGGGCGTGAATGAAAACACTAAGTAGTTTTGATCCAATTATCGATCCTCGATAGGACTTGTGTTTTTTTCCTCTTGTCGGAAAATTGGAAAATTAACACAGAAAGTAAAGGAAACGAAACAGAATAGGCATATACTAATCTTCTCCTGAGTTCCAATTTGTTCTATGTGCCAAATAACTTGAGAGCATACCCATCCATAACAGGATGTGTTTTAAAGCAGTAGAAAATTAATTACTTATGAATGATGATGATGACTTGTTAACTAAAAATATATGGAGGATATGGAATGAGTGTTTTTCTCATATAATATTTATGAAAAGAGTCTACGAATTTTCCGTTTTGGCAAGCCTCTGGCGAGACCAAACGGAAAATTCGGACGAGTTTCATAAATATTATATGAAAAAAATCACTCATTTCATATTTTTTTATCATATGACACACACACGCACAAATTAGGCGCTTAGTATGACTTTTTAACCCATCACCCTACTTGAGTTGCAGACGGCACTTGGAAAAAAACATCCTCGTATAACTAAAAATTTTCATTTTTTGCTTCGAGCTCGTTCCAAAGACCTAATGTTTTGGAAGCAAAAAAATTGAAAATATAAAAAAAAAAATGAATGGCGTTTTTCTTGTAGGTAAAAGATTAATACAATATAACCCACCCTAAATAGGACATATAACGTAAATTCTCCATATTGAAATTATGCAAATGTGACCCAGTTGTATTTTGCTTAGCCAATCAAATTGTCCAGTTTTGAAATTGACCAATGAAAGCTCCCAACTCTAATTATGCAAATTATGGAAATGTGGCCCAGTCGTATTTTGTTCAGCCAATCAAATTGTCTAGTTTTGAAATTGACCAATGAAATTGACAGAAGGCTTTATTTATCACTGATTAATATGAAAACAAAATATCAAATGTTTTAAAGTGAACAAAACGGACGAGTCATATGATAAAACTGGGTATGATCCGGTTTCAATAGGGGTAACCTAAGGGATACCAGAAATCAACATTGTAAACTAAACATATTAAGTTTGAGAGCATTGGAAATAGATACTAATTTTTGGTTTCATCTGGTTCCAATAGGGTAATGTAAGGGATACAAGGAATCAACATTGACAACTAGACATAAGTTCGTGAGAGTATTGGAAATAGATAGTAATGTTTGGCTTCATCCGGTCAGGGTTATCCTACACCAGGAATGTACAACGTGAATGATTTTGTTCTATATTTTGTGATTAAAGAACAAACTTCCTTCCGAAACTATTTACAATTATGTAGAAAGCCAGTTCCCTCTTCTGAATAAAATTACTTTCACCCACTACACATGAAAAGAAGAAATTTCATCTTAGATTAACATCCCTGTCTGTATAATAATATTGAGTGAATAATTTTGTTACAAGAATTATGCTTACTTCTGGATTTCTGTGAAGATTATGGGAGAATATTCACTGATCGTAGAAAAAAAAAAATGTCATTTGTAAAGTCGATACACCGTCATCTTGCACTAGGCATTTAGGATAGAAATAAGATAAACCGTCTTTCGTCAGTACGTACGTAAACATGTCATTGGCGTTAAGTCTAAAGACTTTGTTTTTACCTGCTCCTGTCTGTTTGTCTTCGATTACATTTCCTTTGTCAAATCATTTTGTCTTTTATTTATTCCTTAACAACTCAATTTATTTGATGGGTCGAAACAGTAGTACGTTTTGCTACACAACCCAGTAATCCCACCCCCGCTTATTCAATTTTATCAAAGGCTTTATTTCCTGTCCCTGCAGCATTGAGGTTGTATCCAGTTATCTCCCCTTAATGTAGTTTTAACATAATCTTCCATATGGGCGTCGTAGGCTTTAGAGGGTAATAGAGGGCGGTAGAATAATTCTTTTTTTCTGAACTGACTATTTCTGTAAGGGAGAGTCTACAAGGGGCTGTGTTTATAAAGGCAGTCTGTGTCCGATTCGCAAAGTTCAAAATCCTTGTGATCAACAAAAACATCAAAAAACCATAGTCGAACTGGAGCATGCGTAACTTGGCATACTGATATACAACTAAAACCATAGTCGAACTGGAGCATGCATAACTTGGCATACTGATATACAACTAAAACCATAGTTGAACTGGAGCATGCGTAACTTGGCATACTCATTTACAACAAAAACCATAGTCGAACTGGAACATGCGTAACTTGGCATACTGATATACAACTAAAACCATAGTCGAACTGGAGCATGCGTAATTTGGCATACTGATTTACAACAAAAACAATAGTCGAACTGGAACATGCGTAACTTGACATACTGATACACAACAACTGGAGCATGCGTAACTTGACATTCTGATATACAACAACTGGAACATGTGTAACTTGACATACTGATATACAACAACTGGAACATGCGTAACTTGGCATACTGATATACAACAACTGGAACATGTGTAACTTGGCATACTGATATACAACAACTGGAACATGTGTAACTTGGCATACTGATATACAACAAAAACCATAGTCGAACTGGAGCATGTGTAACTTGGCATACTGATATACAACAACTGGAAAATGCGTAACTTGGCATACTGATATACAGAAACTGGAACATGTGTAACTTGGCATACTGATATACAACAACTGGAACATGCGTAACCTGGCATACTGATATACAAAAACTGGAGCATGTGTAACTTGGCATACTGATATACAACAACTGGAACATGCGTAACTTGGCATACTGATATACAAAAACTGGAGCATGTGTAACTTGGCATACTGATATACAACAACTGGAACATGCGTAACTTGGCATACTGATATACAACAAAAACCATAGTCGAACTGGAGCATGCGTAACTTGGCATACTGATATACAACAACTGGAGCATGCGTAACTTGGCATACTGATATACAAAAACTGGAACATGTGTAACTTGGCATACTGATATACAAAAACTGGAGCATGTGTAACTTGACATACTGACATACAACAACTGGAACATGCGTAACTTGGCATACTGATGTACAACAAAAACCATAGTCGAACTGGAACATGCGTAACTTGACATACTGATACACAACAACTGGAGCATGCGTAACTTGGCATACTGATATACAAAAACTGGAACATGTGTAACTTGGCATACTGATATACAAAAACTGGAGCATGTGTAACTTGGCATACTGATATACAAAAACTGGAACATGTGTAACTTGGCATACTGATATACAACAAAAACCATAGTCGAACTGGAGCATGCGTAACTTGGCATACTGATATACAACAAAAACCAAAGTCGAACTGGAACATACGTAACTTGACATACTGATACACAACAACTGGAGCATGCGTAACTTGGCATTCAGATATACAACAACTGGAACATGCATAACTTGACATACTGATATACAACAACTGGAACATGCGTAACTTGGAATACTGATATACAAAAACTGGAACATGTGTAACTTGGCATACTGATATACAACAAAAACCATAGTCGAACTGGAGCATGTGTAACTTGGCATACTGATATATAACAACTAGAACATGCGTAACTTGGCATACTGATATACAACAAAAACCATAGTCGAACTGGAGCATGCGTAACTTGGCATACTGATATACAACAACTGGAGCATGTGTAACTTGACATACTGATATACAAAAACTGGAACATGTGTAACTTGGCATACTGATATACAACAACTGGAACATGCGTAACTTGGCATACTGATATACAAAAACTGGAGCATGTGTAACTTGGCATACTGATATACAACAACTAGAGCATGTGTAACTTGGCATACTGATATACAACAAAAACATAGTCGAACTGGAGCATGCGTAACTTGGCATACTGATATACAACAAAAACCATAGTCGAACTGGAGCATGCGTAACTTGGCATACTGATATACAACAAAAACCATAGTCGAACTGGAGCATGCGTAACTTGGCATACTGATATACAACAAAAACCATAGTCGAACTGGAACATGCATAACTTGACATACTGATATACAACAACTGGAGCATGTGTAACTTGACATACTGATATACAACAACTGGAACATGCGTAACTTGGCATACTGATATACAACAACTGGAACATGTGTAACTTGGCATACTGATATACAACAACTGGAACATGTGTAACTTGGCATACTGATATACAACAAAAAACATAGTCGAACTGGAGCATGCGTAACTTGGCATACTGATATACAACAAAAACCATAGTCGAACTGGAGCATGCGTAACTTGACATACTGATATACAACAAAAACCATAGTCGAACTGGAGCATGTGTAACTTGGCATACTGATATACAACAAAAACCATAGTCGAACTGGAGCATGCGTAACTTGGCATACTGATATACAACAAAAACCATAGTCGAACTGGAGCATGTGTAACTTGGCATACTGATATACAACAAAAACCATAGTCGAACTGGAGCATGCGTAACTTGGCATACTGATATACAACAAAAACCATAGTCGAACTGGAACATGTGTAACTTGGCATACTGATATACAACAAAAACCATAGTCGAACTGGAACATGCGTAACTTGGCATACTTATATACAACAAAAAACATAGTCGAACTGGAACATGCATAACTTGGCATACTGATATACAACAAAAACCATAGTCGAACTGGAACATGCATAACTTGGCATACTGATATACAACAACTGGAGCATGCGTAACTTTGCATTCTGATATACAACAACTGGAGCATGCGTGACTGATATACACCAAAAACCATAGTCGAACTGGAGCATACGTAACTTAGAATACTGATATACAACAAAAACCATAGTCGAACTGGAGCATGCGTAACTGATATACAACAAAAACCTATGTGATGGGGAAAGTTGATTCTAAATTTATTCATTTAAATTCCGTAGAGTTCTTCAGTAGAGTTCTTCAGTAGAGTTATTAGAGTTCTTCAGTAGAGTTCTTCAGTAGAGTTATTAGAGTTCTTCTGTAGAGTTGTTCAGTAGAGTTCTTCAGTAGAATTATTAGAGTTCTTCAGTAGAGTTATTAGAGTTCGTCAGTAGAGTTCTTCAGTAGAGTTCTTCAGAAGAGTTCTTCAGTAGAGGTCTTCAGTAGAGTTCTTAGAGTTCTTCAGTAGCGTTCTTCAGTAGAGTTCTTCAGTAGAGTTCTTCAGAAGTGTTCTTCAGTAGAGTTATTAGAATTCTTCAGTAGAGTTCTTCAGTAGAGTTATTAGAGTTCTTCAGTAGAATTCTTCAGTAGAGTTATTAGAGTTCTTCAGTAGAGTTCTTCAGTAGAGTTATTAGAGTTCTTCAGTAGAGTTCTTCAGTAGAGTTCTTCAGTAGAGTTCTTCAGTAGAGTTTTTAGAGTTCTTCAGTAGAGTTCTTCAGTAGAGTTATTAGAGTTCTTCAGGAGAGTTCTTCAGTAGAGTTCTTCAGTAGAGTTCTCCAGTAGAGTTATTAGAATTCTTCAGTAGAGTTCTTCAGTAGAGTTATTAAAGTTATTCAGTAGAGTTCTTCAGTAGAGTTCTTCAGCAGAGTTATTAGAGTTGTTCAGTAGAGTTTTCAGTAGAGTTCTTCAGTAGAGTTCTTCAGTAGAGTTATTAGAGTTCTTCAGTAGAGTTCTTCAGTAGAATTCATCAGTAGAGTTCTTCAGTAGAGTTCTTCAGTAGAGTTCTTCAGTAGAGTTTTTCAGTAGAGTTATTAGCATTCTTCAGTAGAGTTCTTCAGTAGAGTTATTAGAGTTCTTCAGTAGAGTTCTTCAGTAGAGTTATTAGAGTTCTTCAGTAGAATTCTTCAGTAGAGTTCTTCAGTAGAGTTATTAGAGTTCTTCAGTAGAGTTCTTCAGTAGAGTTCTTCAGTAGAGTTCTTCAGTAGAGTTCTTCAGTAGAGTTCTTCGGTAGAGTTCTTCAGTAGAGTTATTAGAGTTCTTCAGTAGAGTTCTTCAGTAGAATTCTTCAGTAGAGTTCTTCAGTAGAGTTCTTCAGTAGAGTTCTTCAGTAGAGTTTTTCAGTAGAGTTATTAGAATTCTTCAGTAGAGTTCTTCAGTAGAGTTATTAGAGTTCTTCAGTAGAGTTCTTCAGTAGAGTTATTAGAGTTCTTCAGTAGAATTCTTCAGTAGAGTTTTTCAGTAGAGTTATTAGAGTTCTTCAGTAGAGTTCTTCAGTAGAGTTCTTCAGTAGAGTTCTTCAGTAGAGTTCTTCGGTAGAGTTCTTCAGTAGAGTTATTAGAGTTCTTCAGTAGAGTTATTAGAGTTCTTCAGTAGAGTTTTTCAGTAGAGTTATTAGAGTTCTCCAGTAGAGTTCTTCAGTTGAGTTATTAGAGTTCTTTATTAGAGTTCTCCAGTAGAGTTCTTCAGTGGAGTTATTAGATCTCTTCAGTAGAGTTCTTCAGTAGAGTTCTTCAGTAGAGTTATTAGAGTTCTTCAGTAGAGTTCTTCAGTAGAGTTATTAGAGTTCTTCAGTAGAGTTCTTCAGTAGAGTTCTTCAGTAGAGTTATTAGAGTTCTTCAGTAAAGTTCTTCAGTAGAGTTATTAGAGTTCTTCAGTAGAGTTCTTCAGTAGAGTTCTTCAGTAGAGTTATTAGAGTTCTTCAGTAGAGTTATTCAGTAGAATTCTTCAAAATAGTTATTAGAGTTCTTCAGTAGAGTTCTTCAAGTTCTTCAGTAGACTTCTTCAGTAGAGTTATTAGAGTTCTTCAGTAGAGTTCTTCAGTAGATTTCTTCAGTAGAGTTATTCGAGTTCTTCAGTAGAGTTCTTCAGTAGAGTTCTTCAGTAGAGTTCTTCAGTAGAGTTATTAGAGTTCTTCAGTAGAGTTCGTCAGCAGAGTTATTAGAGTTCTTCGGTAGAGTTCTTCAGTAGAGTTCTTCAGTAGAGTTATTAGAGTTCTTCAGTAGAGTTCTTCAGTAGAGTTCTTCAGTAGAGTTATTAAAGTTCTTCAGTAGAGTTCTTCAGTAGAGTTATTAGAGTTCTTCAGTAGAATTCTTCAGTAGAGTTCTTCAGTAGAGTTATTAGAGTTCTTCGGTAGAGTTCTTCAGTAGAGTTCCTCAGTAGAGTTATTAGAATTCTTCAGTAGAATTCGTCAGTAGAGTTCTTCAGTAGAGTTATTAGAGTTCTTCTGTAGAGTTCTTGAGTAGAGTTCTTCAGTAGGGTTATTAGAGTTCTTCAGTAGAGTTCTTCAGTAGAGTTCTTCAGTAGAGTCCTTCAGTAGAGTTCTTAGAGTTCTTCAGTAGAGTTCTTCAGTACAGTTCTTCTGTGAGGGTGTTCAGTTTGCGAAAGACCAGATTGTTAACGAAGTTGGACACACTACCTTCGTCACAATATTCTACATTTCTGTGTTTTGCCTTGTGACTGTCTTCCTAAAGCTGAAATTACCAAGTAATTTCATTGTGTCAGCTACGATGGCTTTACTGGTGTCAGAGTGCCCCACGCGTCGGGCCTGTGATAGTTGGTCACCTAATTAACGGAGGCACGCGTTGGGCTGGTACTGGATGACTTGATACACCCGGCTGACTATCAGTCCATGCTCGAAATACCATTGCAATAATGGTGTAGCCAGCAAGAGGTTTTCGCCAAGTTTGACTAAGGAGAGGTTAGCCCATAATATTGTTAGCTTCAGCGTAGGTCTTCATTTGTGGCCCGATGTCTTCTCGAGAAATATTAGTGTTTTTGGTGCCATTTCTTTAAAATGGGGCTTCAATTTGTCGGGCACCGAAATGTCACACCCCACAAGTCCAGAGATGCTGTCTTTGCGGATCTTGTCGAGAAGTTCGGAGGATGTCATCGGACCACCCACTGAAGTACCAAACTTTTCCCGCAGAAAGGTTTTCCGGGTGGGATCACTTTTTTCTGCTGATGGCACTCACATTCCCAGATTTCTACAACATCATACCCAAGGCTCTTGGTGAACTGAGTGGTTCACTTGGTGTTTTCCCCAAGTTCAGCCATATAGCCTTTCTCCGTATAGTATTGTGAGTGGCTAATGTACCGCCCTTCGTGTTGAGATAGCATTAGTGACCGGGACCAGAAACATCCGTGGAACTGATATACAGTTTCGGTGTCTTTACAACAACCATCTACGGGCACTTGGCGTCTACCAATCTGCTTTTACGTATCGTTGTATTCGTGTCCAATGTGGACACGACCCTGGCAGACATAAACCCGTATTTATGGGAGTAGTCTGGTTTAAAGACCGTCTCTTCCTTCCGTCTAATTTGGCAACCTGTTGATATATCCTGCATCAATGACCATAATTACAAAGCAATAGCACCATAGCCTACAACTCCTCCCACAACCCTTTGCTGATGCGCCATTTTTAAAAGCTCTTATACTCGTAACATTCTTCTCGTGATATTATGGAAAGGCCCCCTGGTGAGGAGCCTTGCTCTTCTCGTTGGCTGATGTTCTGGAAGAATATACCTTCGTCGACGGTACTGAACAGATATTTCAGCGTCAGTTCTGGAACGATAATCCTATACTTAAACATGTCGACCCCCACCCCTTTTCCAAGTAAAATTGTAATTTTCCATAGCTTTCAGGAATGGCGGGATAACTCTATTGTAATATCAAATAAGGAAGTCCCTAAATATCCTAATCCCATTCTCCCACCCCCACCCCACCCCACCCCACCCCACCCTCCCACCTCCCGTCCCAGACTTGCTGGCAGTAAGCCTATTCCATGGTCGTTATGCTTTCCTTTTTCAAAGAGCTATGAAAAGAACCATGTGGAGGTAAATCGGTAATGTCAAATTTATTAAGACAGTCAATCCATTCATGGGGAAAAAATCCTTTAGTAACCCATCAACCAAAAACCTTGAAACATTTATCATAACTAATTCCAGGGGACAAATAATTGCAAATATCCAAAAATTTCAAGTGATCAGTTTTCAAAACCATAAAGTTGTTACTCTTCTTAACTACAAATGACGGTCACGATTAGCTATTATGCATAAGTATGTGACCTTAAACACCAATAAATAATAATAACTACAAACGACAGTGGGTCATATCTTTTCAGATAATCCATCAATTCTCGTTTTACCGCGTTGACATCTTATTTTTCAGAATTAAAAACTATTATGGGAATTTTCTTCATATAATGATCAAAATCTGTAGCCATTTTTTCAGATGGATGGGGTTTAGAGTCTACTGTATTTTCCTGTGACAAAGCGTATTGAATCGTTGGACTATGGGATAATATGGTGGACATGTCAATCGTATGCATGACGGAGTAACTTTTCTTAGAAATTTCAATTAAATAATTCATCATATTTTCAACTAATCAGTAATAAAACATTTGAGCCTATCAAAATCGGGGATGTTACTACATACACTAACGCCGAGTAAAGTCGAGAAAAAATAATAGTGTCTCTTAATAATCTGACGATCATGGTATAAATAAAATATGCCCCAAGTTGCTTGGTGTATCAAATGTTCACCGCTCGTGCTGTTAACCGCGCACCGAAGGCTCGCGGTTAACACCACTTCACCCCTCGTGGTGAAGATTTGGTACACAATCTACTATGGGTATATTCTATATGTATTCTATTCTACGTTCACAGGGCCGAAAACCCAGCCCTGTGAACATTCCACTATAATACTTAACTGGTAGAGTGCTAAATTATTTTTTACGTCTGCAGGTATGTTACATATTCAAGAATTCTGAACACTGGAGGTCATGTTGCTCATAAATATGCAATTGTTTCAGTTTAATGTCCTGTTGCACATAAACATTCAATTGTTTTAGTTTACTGTAGAATGATACAATTTAATATGTACTAACAAGGGTATTTAACATTGATAAGTTAATTGTAAAACTACTGCAGATGGCAAACGCCACTATAGTGACTTTCCACATTCGCTCAACTAGTTAAACGCCAATATTTTTAAAGCTCTCTGCGTTTTGTTACTTAATCTGAATATGTATCAGAACGTTGTTCTTCCAGCTTTTATATAGAACACATCCGTAATTTGACAGATCTAAGAATGCGATTGCGAAATATAGTTTTGTGCAAATTCCATAGCTATAAAAAAAAATTGTTACAAACTTTGCAAAAATTCCACGCATCAAAAAATAAGATTTCGAGGGTAAAATATGCCTTTATTATATACCGAGTTACAAGTGAGGCGTATAAATATTTATGTTATTTCAGACAACTCCATTATGAACTGAGCTAGCTCAGATGTAGGCTCAAGAACACAAATATCTATATGGATATAGTGGACAAACTAATTTTTTTGTACATTTTTATTTTGCTTCGGTTGGATATTTTATAAGAATATGTAAACTTTCTCTGTAAACTTCACTTGGAAGATCTATCAACCTGAGACAAGGATTTAGCAATAAAATTATTAAACCAGCCTGTGCGCAGAAAAAAAAGCCCCGTGAATACTTTCATAGGGCAGTTTTTCAGCCCTGTCGAATTTCTAGAATGTTTCTTATCCCTGTTAAAGTGTAAAAGTTGAGTAAATGTCTGTCCACATTCTAAACATGTATAAATACTAAATACTAAAACCAGATTTTTGTATTACCAACAACAGCTCAGATAAAGTAAACCAAAGAGATTAAAAATTCAACACAGACAAGCAATAAGACCAAAGCCTATTAACTCTGGTGTGAATACCAAAAACATTCATGTTATCAGCATAGATACCACTACTCTTTCCCAGAAAAAAGTACCTCTTTTGAACTTCGGACTATTGAATATAAGATCTGTTGCTGGAAAGGAACATGACCTAAAGGACTTCATACAAGACAACAATCTCAGTGTTATGGCTCTAACGGAAACATGGTTGAAAGAAAATGATAGTGACAGTTTTTCTATTGGACAACTATTGCCACCAGGTTTCTCCATTTTACATAACTCACGGGGGAGCCGAGGTGGTGGTGTATCTGTCATCCACAGCAATGCCCTAAAAGTAAAACATCATCCTGACAACTATTAAACTCAGCCATCGTTTGAAACGCTAGACTGCCTCATGTCGACCAACAGTTCATTTCGATTAGTCATAGTTTACCGACCGCCACCTTCAAAAAGAAACAAACTTACATCAGCACAATTTTTAAATGAATTCTAAGGTGTCTGTCCTTTTATGCCTTGTATGGAGGAGATATAGCTATTGCCGGCGACTTCAATATCCATGTTGACAATTTAAATGACACTTTTACGAAGCAATTTACTAATCTGTTCGATTCATTCGGCTATTCGCAACTGGTTTTGAAACCTACCCACAACAGAGGACACACCTTGGATCTAATTCTTGTTCAACAAAGTAACAGCACGTCAGTATAAAACATCTATGTCACAGATCCAGCATTATCTGATCACTATGCAGTCTTGGCTGAATTGACACTAGCAGCCTCCAAAATTCCTCCCAAGAAAATTACTTATGGAAAATATAAGTGCATCAACATTGATTCCCTGAAAATGGATATAAGTTCATCAACACTGTCTCCAAATTATTTTTGTAGTAGTCATGGATCACCTGAGCAACTGTTATCTTTATTTGAAGAAACTCTTAAGGGCATCATGGCTGAACATGCACCACCAAAGTCAAAAGTTATAACTCATAGGGAAAAAGTGGAGTGGTTTACAGAAGACGTTAGAGCTGCTAAACAACAGCGTCGCAGACTTGAGCGTCTATACAACAAAACGAAGCTTGAGATTCACCGGCAGATGTTCTGCCACCAAAGAAATACAACTAATAAGATCATCCAAAAAGCGAAGAGGGAGTACTACAATTCTCTGATAGAGGGGTCATCAAATACTAGGGTGTTTTTCTCGGTAACCAATAGTCTCCTTGGTAAAGAACAAAAAGTCATTCTCCCAGATCATCTAAATACCATTGAAATTCCGTGATGTTTTCATAACCAAAATTCAATTAATCCTGGATAGTATACCATCGCGTGAACCACCAGAGTTTGATCAACTTGACATAAAAAGAGATTTTTCTAGTTTTCACACTGTCTTGGAAGAAGATATTCGAAAAATGATTTTGTCCTCATCCAATAAATCCAATGATCTAGATGAAATTCCAACATTCCTTCTGAAAGAGACAATTGATCATCTTCTGCCAGCCATATCATCTATTATATCTGCATCCCTTCATAAGGGATTTTTCCACGCCCACTGAAAAAAGCACTTGTTACTCCACTCATCAAGAAGCCATCTCTTGATCCTGACAACCTGAAGAATTATCGACCAGTATCGAACCTCTCTTTCCTGTCTAAATTGTTGGAAAAGGTTGTTGCTTCACAACTCAAAAAACGTTTGCATGAAAATGATCTTTTAGAGCCTTTCCAGTCTGCATACAGAGCCAATCACAGTACAGAGACAGCTTTACTGCGAAACAACAACGACATTGTTAAATCAGTGTCTGAGAGTAAGGCTGTACTACTTGTTCTCTTGGATTTGTCAGCAGCATTCGACACAGTCGACCATGATATTCTTTTGCAGACATTGACACAGCATGGCATATGTGGAACTGTCTTATCATGGTTTGCATCATATCTAGAAGGTCGCAATCAACAGATATATATCAACAAGACCGATTCAGAAAGCAAGATGTTAAAGTGTGGTGTTCCTCAGGGCTCAGTTCTTGGTCCACTTTTGTTTACTCTGTACACTTCTTCTCTGGGCCGTCTTCTTAAAAGGCATGGCATATCATATCATCTGTATGCTGATGATACCCAACTGTACATTACATTTAATTCATCTCTTCAAAGTGACTCAATCACTGCAGTCAGCAACATGGAAACTTGCATCAATCTGGTGTGGGAATGGAGGATAGATTTTAAACTGAAAATGAATGACTCTAAAACAGAATTCTTAGAGATATCCGGGGTTCGCATGCCTACACCCACTGTTACATCAATTCAGGTTGGAAACAACATCACCATGAAAAGTGAATCGGACAGGAATATTGGACTGAATATGGACTCAAATTTAAAGCTAGACATCCATATCAATAAAATATGTCAAAAATGTTACTGGCAGCTTCGGAATATTGGAAGACTGAGAACTTATCTTAACCAGTCAGCACTTGAAAAACTTGTGCATTCTTTCATCACCTCACAACTGGACTATTGTAATTCAGTGTTAGTGGGGCTGCCGCAGTATTTGATTCAGAAGCTTCAAAAAGTACAGAATATTGCTGCTAGGATAATTACTGGTACCAAATGCTCTGAACACATAACACCTGTTTTAAGACAATTACATTGGTTTCCAGTTAAACAGAGAATTAATTTCAAAATATTGATCTTAGTATTCAAATATATCCACAAACTGGCTCCAGTTTACCTGCAAAAGCTCATCACTGTATACACTCCATCACGCAGTCTGAGATCTAAAGATCAAATTCAACTAGTCACACCTTTTAGCAGATCTAATCTGGCTAATGATCGTGTGTTCTCCATCGTGGGTCCAAGATTGTGGAATGCGTTGCCTATTAGTGTCAGAAATTCAGAAACTATCAACATCTTCAAAAGAAATCTTAAAACTTTCCTATTTACTGAAGCATTCTCCTGAACCTCCCTAGAGGAAACTGAAACATGTGACTCTTTATTTTCAGAAAAGTGTATTTTATTTCTGTGAAGCGTTTTAGGGCACTCTTCGTGGTTTTACGCTTTTACAAAATCAATTATTATTACTATTATTATTATTATTATTATTATTATTATTATTATTATTATTATTATTATTATTATTATTAAATATCTAATCAGGTTTTCTTACGATTTTCTAATTTATCTTTCCTAGTAAATATCTTATAGCAGTTGTTACGGTCAAATGTCTTGCCGTGTCCCCCATAAGCTGTCCGTTGATGTCTTTTCCTGTTACATCGATCCGTGAATGTATTCCCCCACTCCTCGCATGAATATCCAAACGTCTCCATAATCCTTAGAATAATGAATGCACACACAAAATAGCATACAGGTTTCGGTGATTTCAAACAGCTGGTGATTGGGGATACTGTCGGGTCCATTTGGGTAATTAGATTTACTCCAGTTCAAACGAACAGACCCCCGACTACACCCCTGTCATATTGTATGGTTTTGAGTCACATATCAAACACGTGCTACCATAGCAACCAAGATGGCGCATGCGCACTTAGCCCACACCTCACTATTTCGGCCTTTATTTAACTCTCGGTATCTTGAGTTACCATTATTCAGTTATAATGTGAACTTTTCTATTGATAAAAATGTAAAATGTACTAAATGTTGTATTTACGGTCTATCAAATGAATACTCTGTTCACAGTCCTAGAATTTTCTTACAACACTATGTTTTGTCTCCGCTTACGGTACTCGCGGTGGCGTTGCGATAACCGGTTCTCGTCAGATCACCGATGTTAAGCAACGTCGAGCCCGGTTTGTTCTTGGATGGGTGATCGATTCGGACTCCCGCGTTGTGTCCTAGCGCAAGGCACTTAACCCCGATTGTCCACATGGGGGCACGATGACGCAGTGCACATCGATGGTGCGCATGTCTTCAATCAATCTAACCCTGCCTGTGCTGCAGTGCGCAGTTACAATGTTGGGGAGCTGGCAGCTGCTCGACGTTGCTCGGTGGTTCTCTCCGGATACTCCGGCTTCCTCCACCCGTACAACTGTCACCAACGCGATATGACCTTAGCTGTTAAGGTGTTGTTAAACCTTAATAAATAAATAAAGTCGGTACTCCAAAATTTCCCGATGCTATGTATCGCCAATTTGCATTTCCCGATGCACTGTATCATTACTTTCACACGGTGAATGTGTTCAAAATAAAAATCCACCGGCATGGCGCCATAAAGAGATTTGTAACATACTGAGCATTAATTAACGGTTGTGGCTCAATGTTCGTCTAGTGGTTTTATAATATAGTTTCAGACCTCAGTTTCTTACTACAATGTCTTAGTTCAAAGGGTTGGTTCTTTTAAGGTGGCCTTTGATATCCGTGTTCTTGAGACTTTGGAATAAAAGGTAACTTGGACAAGCAGCTTCCTCTTCAGGTTATCAATACTTTTATTCAACCTTAAAGTCTTTTAGGAATTCCCTAACATCAAATTAATTGAGCATCAATCAAAATATTTCTAACACTAGTATATTAATAATTCACTAATTCCTAACATCAAAGTAATTTAGCGTCAAACAGAATATTCCTAACACCAATACTGGAGTGACGATAGCTTCCGTTAGAATAGTATGACTTGTTCTGCCAAAAATGCCAAAAAGACATGTTGGACTGGTTGCATTGGCAGGAGGGTGTTTTCTTGTGTTCTGTTGGCAGTTATATGTACAGTGGAACGTGACTGGCCTTGATCAGGATTGCGAATTCATGGTGAGCAAGCATCATGAGATCCCGTTCAATGCGGCACTCATTTTCCAAAGAGGTGACTCCAACAGTCCATTCCCGAACACTAACAAGTATATCCAAGCTTCAATAATCGTCGGCCAGGAGGATGTTCTCTGTTAGATGAACGCATCATATTCCAGTCAGAACCTGTTAATATCGCTTGAAACTGGTTGAACATCATGCGACTGTTCAAGTTCGGCAAAACAGGTATGATTTGTCAAAACAATGGAATACTCTGACAACTATTATTATCAAGGTCTCATCCAGTTAACATTCCTCAACAATCCTCCTGTGTTTCTTAACGCAACATAATTTATTTTTTCATTATTCTTCAAGTAGATTGTGTTTGCTGAGTACTTTCAAGTTTTCCTATTTGATTACTTTCCAACGTGTGATTTACTGGGATTTCCCGGTTTGATTATAAACAATAACTTAACAAGTGAATTATGCAATCAACAATTGTGTCATGTATCCGTGCGCGCAAACGAAGACGCTTTGCCGTGGGTGTAATGGGGACTTCATTGTTTTTTGTTTTGTTTTTTTTTCATTTTTTGTCTTAAAAACATAGGTTATGACCCTTCATTGGAACGAGCTCGACGAGCTCGTTCCAATGAGGGGTCATAACCTATGTCTGATAGACAAAAAAAATGAAAAAATAATGAAAATTAATTGGCGAGTTTTGAGAATAGCGCTAGCCGTTTTTGGCCGTTACGTCGGGTAAAAGTTAAATAATATAATTATCGTTAATAATGAAAATTAATAAACAGAGTAATCGTTTGACTGGACTGGTTACATGAAATTATTCATTCGAGGCTAGAGACTATATTGTAAAACATTACTCTCTATCTATTTTACAAGAATTTACTATAGGTTCCAATGACCATTTTAACAGTTTACCTACAGTACGCGGAGAGTGTATTGTAACTAAATCACCCGCGGAGTGGAGTTATCACCCAAGCTATAACTTTCAAATTTTGTACATATCGACAAAAAACACAAGCAATGTTTCAGCCAATGGACCTCCGGATTTAACCCGGATGTCCATTGGCTGAAACTTTGCTTGTGGTGGTTATGCTTTGCAACACATTTGCAATTATTGCTCGGGTGGAATCTCCACTCTGCGGGTGATTTAGTGATAATACACTCTCCACGTACTGTATCATGAAATCTGCTACCAGAGGCTGAATTTCCAATAGCAGGTGTAATGTTGAAAACTCCATTTTGTGTAATCAACAGGTAGAAAAAGTGTTAGTTAGGAAATTATTTAATTATTATTTATTAAGGCTTAACGACACTGTAACAGTCAAAGTCATATCGTGTCGGTGACAGGTTTACGGGTGGAGGAAGCTGGAGTACCCGGAGAGAACCAACGACCAACGACGAGTAGCTGCCAGCTCCTCAACATCGTAACTCCGCTCTACAGTACAGGCAGGGTTAGTGGTTGAAGACACGCGCACCATCGACGTGCAGTACGCCTTAGTACACGGCGTCATCGTGACCCCATGTGGACAATCGGGGTTATGTGTCTTGCCCAAGGACACACCACAGGAGTCCGAATCGGTCGCTCAAACGGTCACCCATCCAAGGACTAACCGGGCGCGTAGTTGCTTAACTTCGGTGATCTGACAAAAACCATTAGTTAGGAAAAACTAAAATGTAAAACTAATCTTTTATGATGTAATCTATATTGTTTATGAGATACAGTACGTGGAGAGTGGATTGTAACTAAATCACCCGCGGAGTGGAGTTATCACCTAAGCTATAACTTTCAGATTTTGTACATATCGACAAAAAAAAACACAAGTAGTGATTAAGCCAATGGACCTCCGGGTTTAACCCGGAGGTCCATTGGCTTAAACTTTGCTGGTGCCGGTTATGCTTTAAAACAAATTTGCAAATATTGCTCGGGTGGAATCTCCACTCTGTGGGTGATTTAGTGATAATACACTCTCCACGTACTGTATACTACAATGATACTCATCATTCAGTTGGAACTTTAATTTCTTGGGAGTACGAGGTTTAGGGTTCTAATGGGGTAGGTATCCAAACATTGAAAGCAAATTGTTCTGTGTGTGCATAAAATAGGAGTGGTGAGCACAGAACATGGTGTGGCACAATGTTTTGGAATACCTTCCTGCATTTTCATTACTTCCCCCCCCCCCCCCCCCCCCCCCCCCCCCGCTCCTGCTTCCCAGGAAAAACATTAGGACATCTCACCTCCTAGACTTTCATATTAATGGAAAAGATAGTGTCTGTATGATATGTCCCGTTCTGCATACCCTTGATATAATGAACAAAAAAAGGTTTCATAACATCAATTTGTTTGATGGGTTTGAACAGAGAATAATAGCGCGCGCAAAAGCAGCCCGAAGGGCTGCTTTGAAGCAAGCCTAATAGACAACGTGTACGGGACGGGAACGGGAAATTGGAAAAACCAAAGAATGCTATGCCATCCAATCTGAACCGGAAACCGGAAGTAAAAACATGGGGAACCCCAGCTCTCGTTTTCAGAAGCGAACAAATCGAATGACGCCCCCTAAAAAGCGAACGGTGTAATGCGAGATTTCTCCTTAGATCATTCCATGCAGACTGTGAATAATTTATTGAACATGCTTTTCAAAATTAAAGTTTTTCCAAACAAACTCAACTGTCGTTTGCTTTGCTGACTAAATGACAGAAATTGTCGAAAAGCTAAATGTTCCCATATATGCACATGGGATTTCATCGTCTGCTGGCTGGCTGTTGGGATCCCGCTGTTGTTCGATTCTGCGGAGTATTCTGTCACGTGATTTATCTGTTTTGCATTTGCAAAACGCTGTTCACTTCAAACCAACACCGCGTGTTATTGGAACAAAGTGAACCGAAAACAGACAGGTCAATGGTATCGTCGCATGACTTCCCTAGCAACCACATCGCCCCTTAGCAACCGGCTAACTACTGGTCCGATTCAATCTCCACACAACGGTTTCTCCCTTGCAGCGGATACACCTCTGCCAGAAGTTACTGAACTTTTTACGTCTAAATTTAGATTCGCGGTTTCCCCCAATCCAAAACAAAACCGGAAACGTAGATGTTCAGTTCATAAGCATGGCACCACAAACACCAACAAAATCGTCGCCGGCGAAGTGTTTCTCGTGCTTGCGGACGAGTATTGCTACTATTTTTAAGTTAAGTAACCCACGGTGCAGAAAAGAAAATGTTCAAATGAAGCTCAAGTTACTTAGTTTAACAATTGCACACTGCGTTGCTGTGCTTCATCAAACTCCATGTCGATTGTCGTCTGAGAATTAGATGACACGTGCGTTTATTTGTTTACAAATATCACGTGATTGTCGGTGTATTCTTACTCGGACTATATTTATTTCACTTTCCCCCAATTTCTCATTGATTCAAACAGTATTTTTGAAAATTCCTTCTCAGGTAATAAAACCTGTTTAATTAAAAATCGGACTGATTTGAATTTATGAACCCGTACAGCACAATGCCCAATCTGCAAGATTCTTACAGATTCGGTAACTTCTGGCAGAGATGTATTACCGCTGAAAGGGAGAGATCATTGCGTGGAGATTGGGTCCGATTTTGACCAAATTCGGAATACGAACCCAAAATGCATTGCAAATAAAAACAGACATATCAATGTTGACGTCTCGTGACTTCCCTAGCAACCAGAGCGCGTCCTTAGCAACCGGCTAACTACTGGGCCGATTTGGACCAAATTCGGTATACGGACCCAAAATGCATTGCAAATAAAAACAGACATATCAATGTTGACGTCTCGTGACTTCCCTAGCAACCAGAGCGCGTCCTTAGCAACCGGCTAACTACTGGGCCGATTTGGACCAAATTCGGTATACGGATCCAGAATGCATTGCAAATGAAAACAGATAGATCAATGATGACGTCACGCGACTTCCATAGCAACCAGAGCGCCCCCTTAGCAACGGACTAACTACTGGTCCGATTTTGACCAAAGTCGGTATACGAACCCAACATGCATTGCAAATAAAAACAGACATATCAATGTTGACGTCTCGTGACTTCCCTGGCAACCAGAGGGCGCCCTTAGCAAAGGGCTAACTACTGAGCCGATTTGGACCAAATTCGGTATACGGACCCAGAATGCATTGCAATGAAAACAGATAGATCAATGATGACGTCACTGACTTCCCTAGCAACCAAAGCGCCCCCTTAGCAACGGACTAACTACTAGGCCGATTTTGACCAAATTCGGTATACGGACCCAAAATGCATTGCAAACGAAACAGACAGGTCAATGGTGTCGTCGCGTGACCTCCCTAACAACCAGAGCGCCCCCTTAGCAACGGGCTAACTACTGGTCCGATTTTGACCAAATTCGGTATACGGACCCAAAATGCATTGCAAATAAAAACAGACATATCAATGTTGACGTCTCGTGACTTCCCTAGCAACCAGAGCGCGTCCTTAGCAACCGGCTAACTACAGTGCCCATTTGGAACAAATTCGGTATACGGATCCAGAATGCATAGCAAATGAAAACAGATAAATCAATGATGACGTCAAGTGACTTCCCTAGCAACCAGAGCGTCCCCTTAGCAACGGGCTAACTACTGGGCCGATTTTGACCAAATTCGGTATATGGACCCAAAATGCATTGCAAACGAAACAGACAGGTCAATGGTGTCGTCGCGTGACTTCCCTAGCAACCATAGCGCCCCCCTTAGCAACGAGCTAACTACTGGTCCGATTTTGACCAAATTCGGTATATGGACCCAAAATGCATTGCAAATAAAAATACATATCAATGTTGACGTCTCGGGACTTCCCTCGCAACCACAGCGCGCCCTTAGCAACGGGCTAACTACTTTTGGACCAAATTCGGTATACGGTCCCAGAATGCTTTGAAAATGAAAACAGATAGATCAGTGATGGCGTCACGTGACATCCCTAGCAACCAGAGCGCCCACTTAGCAACGGCTAACTACTGGGCCGATTTTAACCAAATTCGGTATACTGACCCAAAATGCATTCCAAATGAAAACAGACAGATTGGAGTTTACGTCTTTTGATTTCCCTAGCAACCAGAGTGCCCCCTTAGCAACGGGCTAACTAATGGGCCCATTTTTACCAAATTCGGAATACGGACCCAAAATGCATTGCAAATGAAAACAGATAGGTCAATGTTGACGCCACGTGACGTCATTAGCAACCAGAGCTCCCCCTTAGCAACGGGCTAACTACTGGGCCGATTTTGACCAAATTCGGTATGCGGACCCAAAATGTATTGCAAAAATCCAGAAGCACAGGATTAGAAGTTTCATAATTACTCTCAGAATTATCTGTTGTGATAACTATAAACAATACCGGTACGTCGGTATTTTTTTCAGTGAAATTAATGAAAACGGCTTATTGAAATTGGCACATAAAGCTCTACGCCTATTTACTTCAAACGACAAGTCTGCGCTGTCTTTTGAAGTGTGTATGTCTGTGCTGGCTTGTGTAGTTTGTGTGTCTGTTGGGCAAATCGCCCAGAAACCTGGTCCAAATCGTCCACAAACATGGACCGAATCATCCAATAGTCTGGTCCGAATTGGCCAGAAATATGGTCAGAATCGTCCTTAGATCTGGGTGCGAAACGTCCTATATAAAAATCTGGTCCGAATCATGAAACTACATTTGTGATACTCAGTCTTATTTTAAAGATGGCCTTTTCAGTAAAACTGCATTGGAATATTATCATCGTCCTTTTTTTGCACAGCACTGTTGTATTTTCTTGTAGTGGCTACTAAACGTTGGTAATAGTAACAATAAATGCTACACGCTATTTGTTAAAAAATAAAAATGAACGCAGCAATTTCTGTAACTCATCGGATAAATTGCGGAAAACAACGACGCCATAAATATATCTTCCAATCAAAGCAATGATAAAATAATCTTTCAGTCAGAGGATTTGAAAATATCTTCCAACCAAAACGCAGATAAAAGTAGTTATCTCGAAATTTGGTTGGTCCCCTATTCTTTACCAGTAAATGTAGGCCTGCAGCACATTAGGCCTAATGCGTCACTTTCGCTCGCTTTTAGGTTTGCCTAAATTTCGTATTATATTGTAGGTCTGACATGTTTTTAGGGGGAAATAAATCTACAAGACAGCATGTACATGCATTAGTTCACAACGCAAAATGTTTTGTTGGACGACCCCTTAAACACTGTTTTAAATTTTGTTAAGTTTATGTCATTATAATTTGAAAAACACTGTGAGTTGCGCGCGCTTCTTGGTTTTACCAAAGTTCATATTAGCCAAACGTTCAAAGTGATTGGGGAAAAATTGTAAAATGCCAGCTTCTGTATTTATCCCCCCCCCCCCCCCCCCACACACACACACAGCATGTGTAACATACGTCTGTCCAGGGTGAGATAGCAGGGACAGACAGATGTATCGTGACGTTATACATTTACAACGTTATTATGACGTTATGCATATCGTATCAGTTTCTTGCTACCAACTAATTCATATTGACGTCATCAGAATGCCGTGCCAAAGTTTGATGCTCTAAAACTCTTTAAACCCCAAGATGCCACCGTTCCTAATTGATTTCGTGGTATATACCTTTGGTATATACATAACTTTTGCATGCTCTTTCCGATGGTGTCATTAGTTTTTCAAAACAACGAATACCAAATGAGTTGATTATATCAGCACGTGACCGCCGATTACCTCTGGCTAACGTAACCGCTGTATGGTGCGGGGGGGGGGGGGGGGGGAGAAAAATAATCCCTGATAGGTACGGGTGTGAGATGGGAAAATCTCACCCTCGGGACAAGATATTTGGTCCAGACACTCGGCAAGCCTCGTGTCTGGCCCAAATATCTTGCCCTCGGGTGAGATTTTCCCATCCCACACCCGTACCCATCAGGGATTATAATAATCCTACCCTGGTGGAAAATACCTGGAGTTTGTGACATATTGAGAACATAAATGACACGAATTCGCTAAAATTTCGAATTTTCAAGTTTTATACAAAATTCTATACCCTTAGTGTTAAGTTCTCTGTAAATCTCTTTTAATGATGAATATTGTAAGTCGTGGGCGTGTAGTGGGTTAGACGTGAATGATGTCATACCTGTTGTTGCATTCTCAACAAATACCATGTTTTTCTCATCGGCTCCAAAGTATTTCGCCACAGCTATCCGTGATTCACTCACGTACACTCTCTTTTTACGCTTGAACCAAAACTCTGGATTGGACTCTATTTCCTCAATGAATCTATAAAGGAGAAAATGTATTTAAACTTTACCCAATGCAGACGATATCAAAATTTATTATTTTAAAAAACATTTTTTTATTTTTTTCAAAAAATTTCAACAAAACCATATCATGTGACTCCTCATTGGAACGAGCTCGACGAGCTCGTTCCAAAGGGGGGGGGGGGGTCAAATGAAATGGTTTTGTTTGAAACTGTGTGCAAAATAGTATTTTGTCAGCTGCTGAATTTGCTGAATCGGCCACATCCGCCCACATCCATTTGGGCGGATGTTGCCGATTCGTTGAGTAAAGTGTTAAAGAGTCGTGCTGCTGTACTTTCTAAGATTTCACTTATAACGAATAATTTTAAGTTAATTGAGGTTACAATACAGAGTTTTCGTGCAAACAGCGCCTCTAGTGGTTTACACCTTTACTGGAGGATAAAAGTTCCTGGAATTATCCGATTGGTGGAAAATGAACTCAGCTTTTAAGTGTGAATAAAATTTTAAAGTGCATGTTTTGGAAAAGATATAAAATATTGGTCACTTTTGTCTTTTGAAACGTGTAAGAGAAGATTAAAATTGGGTGGCGGTAGGTAAAAATATGTCTATTTCATTCAGTGCAAAACTGGACGGGGGAACAGTAAGCTCCATATTTAAAGGCAAAATTCACAGGGCGTCCTATATTTTTTCAATATATTGTTTTGATGAGATGATAAACTAAATGGATAGATGGTTGTTTTTGCCCAAATCAGCTTGATAAGATGGGGAGAGGAGGAAACATTAGTACTGTCATCAATGGAAAAAAACACTGTATTGTAACCTTAACGTTGTTGTGAAAATGTGAAGGCAGATCAAGGGAGATAATCTGTTGTTGATGATTATTAAATGCCTCGGATAAAGTTAGATTCAGATTGGAACAAATATTGATTGTTTTAATTAGTTTGCTGTTAATAATCTTTTCTGTATTATAATTTGAGGTATATTTTTATTTGTATTATTATATCTAATGTGCCATAGATATTTTCTCACTATTGATGCCGTATCGTATATATACTATTCAAAAAAGTATATACGACAACCCTACACACACAACAAGAGTCCGCTATACAGTACATGGAGAGTGGATTGTAACTAAATCACTTGCGGAGTGGAGTTATCACCCAAGCTATAACTTCCAAATTGTCTACATATCGACAAAAAACACAAGCAATGTTTCAGCCAATGGACCTCCGGGTTTAACCCGGAGGTCCATTGGCTGAAACTTTACTTGTGCTGGCTATGCTTTGCAACAAATTTGCAATTATTGCTTGGGTGAAATCTCCACTCTGCGGGTGATTTAATGATAATACACTCTCCACATACTGTAGATCACAAGAAAGTCGATATGTAACCAAACGATTGAGCCGCCACATGCAATGGTACATCTGAGCTGTACGAGATTTCGCCCCAGTGTAAAACACAGGTTGGCGTTGATTTCCAGCACTTAGGAAAGTCTTGAAATTGATCAGGGATTAGTTCTCTCGGACAAGTAGAGGCAGGTTGTTCCATTCGTCTGTAACGCTGGGGATAAAAGAAGACTGGTACATTTGAGTCCGACAAAATGGAAGTCTGTGGTTATGACATGGCCGGAGAGTAAGCAGTAGGTTCGACGATAAGACGAGCAGAGTAACTTTATTTGCAATATATGGGTACGACATAATACAGTTTGAAAAACTATATTAACTTGTGTTTGCGACGTCTTTCTTGTAGAGAGTTCCAATGTGTTTCGAAATAACACAAAGACTTACCACAGCAGACGGTTGCCATGGTAATGATCCTTGTGGATATGATCTGTATCTTTACTAGTTCGACGACTTTAGCTACCAAGCAGTTATCCCGCACGGCATCAGCTTATTCGAGGAAAGTCCTAACAGAGGCAAAGTATATTTTTTTCTGAAACGCTGCGATCGAGACCCGAATTTCTTCTTCTTCAGTCGGTCTAAGCGATCCCAGGCTTTATAGCGGATATGCTTTATGTGGTCGTTTCATGTACAAGTGCTATTTAATATGACTCATAAATATTTATGACCACTTACTTCGGATATCCGTGTATCACCTAAGAATAATGGTGGGTGGGCAGTGGGGTTATATTTATGTAATATACGCATACTCTCGGTTGTGCTGGGATTAAACTCAACCAACCATGTCTTATCCCAATGTCCCATCCTTGCAGGATCATGATTGATTAAGCTCGAAGCCTTCTCTGGATTCTCTACAATTAGATATAGGAATGTATTATCTGCAAAGAGCTACTGAGTAAGTCCTCGGTTATGTCATTAATATATATATAAAAGAAAAAATAATGGTCCAAGTATAGATCATTATGAAACACAGGCATTAATGGGTCTCCAGGATGATGCGCCCGATCCTATCACAACTCGTCGCAACCTATCAGAATGTTGCGCTTCCAAGAAGAACAGCAGTTTACATGACATGAGACACCAATGGTCCAAAGTACTCAGTACTCGTACTCGTAGTACTCGAGTACCACTTTTGGACAAAGTACTCAATACTCGTACTTTACTCTTATAATTTCAAATATTCGTACTCGTACTCATTACTTTGAAAAAAAAGCTCAGTACTCCCGAGTACTTTATGAGTGTTTTATGAGTACTTTATGAGTATTTTATGAGTATTTTATGAGTACTTTATGAGTACTTTATGAGTATTTTATGAGTACTTTATGAGTACTTTATGAGTACTTTATGAGTACTTTATGGGTACTTTATGAGTACTTTATGAGTAATTTATGAGTACTTTATGAGTACTTTATGAGTACTTTATGGGTACTTTATGAGTATTTTATGAGTACTTTATGAGTATTTTATGAGTACTTTATCAGTATTTTATGGGTACTTTATGAGTATTTTATGAGTACTTTATGGGTACTTTATGAGTGCTTTATGAGGCTTTATGAGTATTTTATGGGTACTTTATGAGTATTTTATGAGTACTTTATGAGTGCTTTATGAGTGCTTTATGAGTACTTTATGGGTACTTTATGAGTTTTTTTATGAGTATTTATGAGTACTTTATGAGTCCTTAATGAGTATTTATGAGTACTTTATGAGTACTTTATGGGTACTTTATAAGTACTTTATGAGTATTTTATGAGTACTTTATGAGTACTTTATGAGTATTTTATGAGTATTTTATGAGTACTTTATGAGGGCTTTATGAGTGCTTTATGAGTGCTTTATGAGTACTTTATGAGTATTTTAAGAGTATTTTATGAGTGCTTTATGAGTACTTTATGAGTATTTTATGAGTACTTTATGAGGGCTTTATGAGTGCTTTATGAGTGCTTTATGAATATTTTATGAATACTTTATGAGTACGTTAGGAGTATTTTATGAGTACTTTATGAGTACTTTATGAGTATATTACGAGTACTTTATGAGTGCTTTATGAGGCTTTATGAGTACTTTATGAATATTTTATGAATACTTTATGAGTACGTTAGGAGTATTTTATGAGTACTTTATGAGTACTTTATGAGTACTTTATGAGTATATTACGAGTACTTTATGAGTGCTTTATGAGGCTTTATGAGTACTTTATGGGTACTTTATGAGTATTTTATGAGTACTTTATGAGTCCTTTATAAGTACTTAATGAGTATTTTATGAGTACTTCATGAGTGCTCTATGAGTACTTTATGAGACTTTATGGGTACTCTATGAGTATTTTATGAGTACTTTATGAGTACTTTATGAGTACTTTATGAGGCTTTATGAGTATTTTATGGGTACTTTATGAGTATTTTATGAGTACTTTATGAGTGCTTTATGAGTGCTTTATGAGTACTTTATGGGTACTTTATGAGTTTTTTTATGAGTATTTATGAGTACTTTATGAGTCCTTAATGAGTATTTATGAGTACTTTATGAGTACTTTATGGGTACTTTATAAGTACTTTATGAGTATTTTATGAGTACTTTATGAGTACTTTATGAGTACTTTATGAGTATTTTATGAGTACTTTATGAGGGCTTTATGAGTGCTTTATGAGTGCTTTATGAGTACTTTATGAGTATTTTAAGAGTATTTTATGAGTGCTTTATGAGTACTTTATGAATATTTTATGAATACTTTATGAGTACGTTAGGAGTATTTTATGAGTACTTTATGAGTACTTTATGAGTACTTTATGAGTACTTTATGAGTATATTACGAGTACTTTATGAGTGCTTTATGAGGCTTTATGAGTACTTTATGGGTACTTTATGAGTATTTTATGAGTACTTTATGAGTCCTTTATAAGTACTTAATGAGTATTTTATGAGTACTTCATGAGTGCTCTATGAGTACTTTATGAGACTTTATGGGTACTCTATGAGTATTTTATGAGTACTTTATGAGTACTTTATGAGTACTTTATGAGTATTTTATGAGTACTTGATGAGTGCTTTATGAGACTTTATGAGTACTTTATGAGTACTTTATGAGTACTTTATGAGTATTTTATGAGTACTTTATGAGTATTTTATGAGTACTTTATGAGTGCTTTATGAGACTTTATGAGTATTTTATGAGTACTTTATGAGTACTTTATGAGTATTTTATGAGTACTTTATGAGTGCTTTATGAGACTTTATGAGTATTTTATGAGTACTTTATGAGTACTTTATGAGTATTTTATGGGTACTTTATGGGTACTTTATGAGTCCTTTATGAGTACTTTATGAGTGTTTTATGGGTACTTTATGACTGGTTTATGAGTGCTTTATAAGTACTTTATGGGTACTTTATGAGTATTCCATGAGTAATTTTATAGTACATTATGAGTATTTTATGAGTACTTTATGAGCCCTTTATGAGTATTTTATCAGTAATTTATGAGTCCTTATGAGTATTTTATGAGTACTTTATGAGTGGTTTATGAGTGCTTTATGAGTACTTTATGGGTATTTTATGGGTACTTTATGAGTATTTTATGAGTACTTTATGAGTACTTTATGAGTATTTTATGAGTCCTTTATGAGTACAATATGAGTATTTTATGGGTACTTTATGAGTGCTTTATGAGTGCTTTATGATTACTTTATGAGTATTTTATGAGTACTTTATGGGTACTTTATGAGTATTTTATGAGTACTTTATGAATACTTTATGAGTATTATATGAGTACTTTATGAGTGTTTTATGAGAACATTATGAGTACTTTATGAGTATTTTTATGAGTACTTTATGAGTCTTTTATGCGTACTTTATGAGTATTTTATGGGTACTTTATGAGTGCTTTATGAGTACTTTATGAGTATTTTATGCGTACTTTATGAGTACTTTATGAGTACTTTATGAGTATTTTATGAGTACTTTATGCATGCTTTATGAGTGTTTTCTGAGTACTTTATGAGTGCTTTATGAGTACTTTATGGGTACTTTATGAGTACTTTATGAGTATTTAATGAGTACTTTATGAGTGCTTTATGAGTACTTTATGGTTACTTTATGAGTACTTTATGGGTACTTTATGAGTATTTTTTGAGTACTTTATGAGTACTTTATGAGTACTTTATGAGTACTTTATGGGTACTTTATGAGTATTTTATGAGTACTTTATGAGTACTTTATGAGTACTTTATGAGTATTTTATGAGTGCTTTATGAGTGCTTTATGAGTGCTTTATGGGTACTTTATGAGTGCTTTATGAGTACTTTATGAGTACTTTATGGGTACTTTCTGAGTATTTTT
Organism: Pictodentalium vernedei; assembly: GCA_031216915.1. Taxonomy (NCBI): domain Eukaryota; kingdom Metazoa; phylum Mollusca; class Scaphopoda; order Dentaliida; family Dentaliidae; genus Pictodentalium; species Pictodentalium vernedei. The sequence goes on along the minus strand of CM062295.1, from coordinate 1,742,554 downwards.
GAGTACTTTATGAGTACTTTATGAGTACTTTATGAGTACTTTATGAGTACTTTATGGGTACTTTATGAGTATTTTTGAGTACTTTATGAGTACTTTATGAGTACTTTATGAGTACTTTATGGGTACTTTATGAGTATTTTATGAGTACTTTATGGGTACTTTATGAGTACTTTATGAGTACTTTATGGGTACTTTATGAGTACTTTATGAGTGCTTTATGAGTGCTTTATGAGTGCTTTATGAGTACTTTATGGGTACTTTATGAGTACTTTATGAGTACTTTATGGGTACTTTATGAGTACTTTATGAGTGCTTTATGAGTGCTTTATGAGTGCTTTATGAGTACTTTATGGTACTTTATGAGTGCTTTATGGGTACTTTATGAGTACTTTATGAGTACTTTATGGGTACTTTATGAGTACTTTATGAGTGCTTTATGAGTGCTTTATGAGTGCTTTATGAGTACTTTATGGTACTTTATGAGTGCTTTATGAGTGCTTTATGAGTGCTTTATGAGTACTTTATGGGTACTTTATGGGTACTTTATGAGTGCTTTATGAGTACTTTATGAGTGCTTTATGAGTGCTTTATGAGTACTTTATGGTACTTTATGAGTATTTTATGCGTACTTTATGAGTACTTTATGAGTACTTTATGAGTATTTTATGAGTACTTTATGCATGCTTTATGAGTGTTTTCTGAGTACTTTATGAGTGCTTTATGAGTACTTTATGGGTACTTTATGAGTACTTTATGAGTATTTAATGAGTACTTTATGAGTGCTTTATGAGTACTTTATGGTTACTTTATGAGTACTTTATGGGTACTTTATGAGTATTTTTTGAGTACTTTATGAGTACTTTATGAGTACTTTATGGGTACTTTATGGGTATTTTATGAGTACTTTATGAGTACTTTATGAGTACTTTATGAGTATTTTATGAGTGCTTTATGAGTGCTTTATGAGTGCTTTATGGGTACTTTATGAGTGCTTTATGAGTACTTTATGAGTACTTTATGGGTACTTTATGAGTATTTTTGAGTACTTTATGAGTACTTTATGAGTGCTTTATGAGTGCTTTATGAGTACTTTATGAGTACTTTATGAGTATTTTATGAGTGCTTTATGATAACTTTATGAGTATTTTATGAGTACTTTATGAGTACTTTATGAGTGCTTTATGAGTACTTTATGGGTACTTTATGAGTGCTTTATGAGTGTTTTAATAGTACTTTATGGGTACTTAATGAGCACTTTATGAGTATTTTTGAGTACTTTATAAGTCTTTTATGAGTACTTTATGAGTACTTTGTAAATATTTGTAATTTTTCAGAATTATGCGATGTCCTACCATGTAGGTGTACCTGTTTCAGTTCAAAAGAGGCATGTCCCCTAGTTCTCTCATTGACATAGAGCTGCATTGTTTATCAATATAATAGTTCAATTCTTGGTACTATTAAGCAGACAGCAGAGTTTTTATTTGATGTAAATTCATGTAATTCTGACAATATTATTATGAAAACAACGCCAGCCTTGAGATATTACTTGCCATCTATCACTCCACATACGTTGTACCATCGACGTGAAGTACTGCTTAGTACACAACACCACCGTACCCCCACGTGGGCAATGAGGGTGAAGTGTTTTGCTAAAGGACACAAAGCTGTAGCCGCAGGTGAGATTGGAACCGAGGACCTCTCGGCTTGCAGCTTGCACCTCTGCCTACTGAGCCAACGCGCTCCCGTTTAATGATTAAGGGATAAGATCCTCTCGCTGTGACACTGTCTTACCTACCGTGAATCAACTTCCAATGTTCTCATACTTTACACTTATTATCGTTACCTACAATTGGCAGTTTGTTATTGGGATTTAATGGGATTTCCGGGTTTGATTATAAACGATAACTTCACAAGTGAATTATGCAATCAACAATTGGGTCACGTATCCGTGCGCGCAAACGAAAACGCTTTGCCGTTGGCGTAATGGGGATTTCATTGTTGTTTGTTTTTGTTTATTTTTTAACCCTTCACGTAACATGAAAAGCAAAAAAAAAGAAAAACCGATAACTTCATATGTGAATTATGCAATCAACAATTGGGTCATGTATCCGTGCGCGCAAAGACGCTTTGTCGTGAGTGTAATGGAGATTTCATTGTTTTTTAACCCTTTACCTAACATGAAAAGAAAAACAAATTCTTGAATAACTATTATTTTCATTTTTTTCTAAAAATCATAGGTGATGCTCCCTCATTGGAACGAGCTCGACAAGTTCGTTCCAATGAGGGGTCAGCCACTATGTTTTAGAGACAAAAAAAGAAAAAAAATTATGCAAATTAATTGGCGATTTTTGAGAATAGCGCTGGCCGGTTTTGTCCGTTACGTTAGGTAAATGTAAAGGGTTAACTAATATAATTATCGTTAATAATGAAAATTAATAAACAGAGTAATCGCTTGACTCTCTATCTATTTTACAAGTATTTACTATAGGTTCTAATGACCATTTTAACAGTTTACCTATCATGAAATCTGCTACTAGAGGCTGAATTTCGCAACAGCAAATGCACTTGTGTAATCAACAGGAAGAAAAAGTGTTAGTTAAGAAATTATTTACTTATTATTTATTAAGGTAACAATTCATTCGTTGCGAGGGACTATATTATAAAACACTCGTGCGCATTCGCGACCTCGTGTTTGTACAACGTCCCTCGCCTCTCATGAATTATTTCACGTAACCAGTCCAGTCAAGCGATTACTCTTTATATACCAACTATCCCTGAACTGTGTTCTAATAGATTGTGCATAGTATTGTGTACTTGACAAAAGTATACACATAATAATCTCGGGTCATTTTATCCGTTAACCCTTCATCTAACATGGAAAGCAGACAACACTTGCAAACAAAATTCTTGAATAACTAATTTTTTTCAATTTTTGTCTCAAAAACATAGGTTGTGACCCCTCAAACGAGCTCGTTCTGGAGAGGATCATAATCTAAGTTTTTGAGACAAAAAAAATGAAAATATAATGTAAATTAATTGGCGATTTTTGAGAACAGCGCTGGTCGGTTTTACCGTTATGCTGGGTAAAGGGTTACGTGTTCGTTAATGCGTTGTGCAATCAGGTTCAATATATTTTATTTTGTCTAACAATATATACAAAACAGTAATTTTACAATATGATCGGAAATTTGGAGAAATGTTGATCCTCGGATGTTTTCAAACAGACACCCAGATTGCGATATTTTGATTGTTTGGAGAAGAGGAAATCACGGCGCAGCCATCGTTTAACTCACGTCCAAAACGCACTCGAAAAAAACGTTGTCTCACTTAACTTTGAGAAACCACAATAAGTGTCAAATAATTGAAGAAATCAATAAATGAGAAATTTCAGCCCTCGAAAAGCGCACGAGAGCACTGGGTTAGAAATAAAAAAAACTAAGAATAAAATTTTAACTGCGCACACTGTGAGTGTTCAAAAGCTGAACTTGGAAAATCATTCATAGAAATAGGAATAAGCACAAATTCTTCCTAAGATTTTTAATTATCGTAATCTACTTCAAGAACTCTATTTTTATGGTCTAATAAAAAATGCATTATATCAAACAAAAAAAATATAATAAAGACAAAACTTTGCGCAGTAGAGTGATTGTAGAATTTGCAGCATAATGCGAGAATTACCAAGCGGAGAAGCTCGTATGTCGTCGCTTGGAGGCCGAGACCCTTCCCATTTTATATAAGTTGAACTTAGTTGCTGCGATCATAGATCAAGTGGCCGTTAAGTTACGCGACATATCAGAAAGGTTGACAACAACAACACACGCACGACCCACCACACAATACATCTTTATCACACACGCACAACTCTCTCTCGCAGACCTCCTCTCTCCATTTACTACATACTTACCCTGACACAGTCAGACTCAATCGCAAGGACGCAGCCCCCAGATCTAACACAGCACAAAGAAGCGGGAGATGTCAATTTCATTCGGGCCCGACTCCAGCCGGGATGCAGGTTGGGGGGAGGGGGGTAGCACAATTTTGGTTCTTTTTTGCTAGGGTTTGTGTGCAAAGTGGAAGACCTTTGGTCATTTTCGCAGTATTTGAACTGTGTTACCAACGGACATAACAGGTGTCACTTCTAAACAAAGTTTTTCATTTTATGCCTCAAAAACACAGTCCTCAACCGCTCATTGGAACAAGCTCAGCCAGCTCATGCCAATGTAGGGTCAAAAGCTATGTCCTTTAGACAAGCATATAAAAACATACGATCGCTGCGTTGGGTAAAGGATATCAAAACCTCAAACCTCGCCCCCCTCCACCCCCTCAGAGAATAGTCTGGCTTTATACCTAGTAGAGTTCGAATACGGAGTGCAGGAAAACAGCTTCGACCGCCAAGCAACGATATGCGAGATTGTTTAAACTTCAAGATGAATTAGAAGAGAAAGGAAAAAGAAGGAAGAACTGCAGCACGGATAAGCTGAAAAATTAAAGAAACTAATATGATTAGCTTGAGTACGTCGTACATTGACTTAGCACCCAGAATAATTTTATTTTCTGTATTTTTTTAAAAGAAGTTAGGCATGAACAAATTAAAATTGAAATATCGAAAAAATCGAAACAATCGGAAGTATCGGTGGTGTTGAGCGTTGGTAGGCGTGAAGGGGTATTCCACTTAAGGCATTGGTCACAGGGTCCAGTTATATCAGCTAAGCACCTCCGTGAACCATCACTAATTCAGTATCGCGTCCCCCAAGAAGAGTTGGGGCGAGGGCATAGTAATGAGTTTCGGCTTATTGGAATCGGTTACTTGATAGAATGAAGTCATGCACCACTTCGAAAATAAGGCGGTTGTCCTCGTTGTTCAAAACTTCTGTGCCAAAGAGAAGTGTGGATGTGTCTACTACAAATGAGAGTAAGTTAATCGTATAATTACGAGCATCGGAGAACAATCGACAATGAAAGAAATAGTGATCAGTAGTTTCGCACTCACCACACTGACTGGTCGCACTGGGTGACAGGTGATTGTCGCAAAGGTGAGAATTAAGGCTACTACAATGCAACCGCAGCCTACAATGGTATATTTGAGCTCTGCGAGATTTCGCGTTATTATAGAACTTGGGGGGTTATTGGTTACCATCGTTCAGAACTGTTTTAAAATTTAACTGTGACGGGTTCTCACGGACAGATAAGGGCAACTTATTCCACTGGTCAGTAACGCTGGGGATAAAGGAAGACTGATACAATTGCGTTCGGCAAAAGGGAACTCGGTGGTTTTGACCAGATCGGAGACTAAGTGATGAATTCGACAAAGAGATGATTGGTGGGACTTTGTTTGAGATGTATGGAGGTGATATTTGATGATACATTTTGAAAAATTGAATTAGTTTATGTTTACGGCGTCTATCTTGCAGGGAGTCCCATCGTGTCTCTGAATACAGTAAGGACTTACTGGCACTCGCTGTTGCTCCAGTAATAATTCTCGCTGCTGCAATCTGTATTTTTTCAAGTTCCGCAATATTGGTCATGGAACAATTATCCCAGACAGTATCCGCATATTCAAGAAGGGGCCTAATAAAAGCAAAATATATTTTTTCTAGGACACTGCGATCGAGATTAAATTTTTGCCTCCTCAACAAGTCTAAACGAGACCAGGCTTTGGAGCAGATATGGTCAATGTGGTCATTCCATGTACATGTGCTATTTAGTATGACTCCTAAGTGTTTATGGTTAGAAACTTCCGATATCTGTGAGCCACCTAAATATAAGGGTGGATGAGGGTTGGAATTGTTTTTACGTGATATACACATACTTTCGGTTTTGTTGGGATTGAACTCGACCAACCATGTTTTGGCTCAGTGCTCAATTAGTGCCAGATCGTGGTTGATTATGGTCGAGGCTTGCTCGGGGTTTTCAATAATTAAATATAAGGAAGTGTCATCTGCAAAGAGGCGTATACTACTCACTAAGTCGCTGGTTATATCGTTTATATATATCAGAAACAGGAGCGGCCCGAGTATAGATCCCTGAGGCACACCGGCATTGATGGGCCTCCATGGAGATGACTCAGAGGCTATCACGACTCGTTGTGACCTATCCGTAAGATATGATTTTAAAAACATAAGTAGCTCCCCTGAAACGCCAATACTCTCCAACTTGTGGATAAAACCAGCATGCCATATTTTATCAAAAGCCTTACTGGCGTCGCAGAAGACAACTCTAACTTCCTTGCCTTCGTCAAGTGCGCGACAGAATTCATCATATATGTTAGTCAGTTGGAGAACAGTTGAATCTCTGGGTGTAAAGCCTGATTGAAATTGACTAAGATCATTGTTTTCACTCAAAAATTGCCACAAGCGTTTGAAAACACATTTTTCGAGTATTTTACCAACACAGCTGATCAGCGATATCGGGCGATAGTTAGTGACTACGTTTGAAGGTTGTTTTTTTAGGACTGGGGAGACATTTGCTTTTTTCCATAATAAAGGAAAATACGAATTATTCAGTAGTATATTGAAAAAGATTGAGAGTGGTTCGCAGAGAGATGATTTACATTCTTTTGGGAGGCGCGGGCTTATCTCATCTGGACCGCACGCCTTGGACACCTTTATCGCCTTCATAGCTGCGTATACTTCGCTACAGTGTACAATGATACTATCAATGCATTGCGAAACACGGAGTGGTGGATCTGGTAGAGACATATTCGAATCGTCAACTGTAGAGATAGAACAGAAGTATTCATTGAAGACTTCAGCTTTCTCGACACTTGAAGAATATATTTTGTTTAAGTGAATCAGGGCAGGAATTCCGGTGACATTACTGCTACCGATTAGTGTTTCTAGTGTCTTCCACCACAGTGATGCAGGGGTTACGTTACTTCTCAATGTGTCCTGGACTTTAGAAAGGTAAAGGGCTTTGGCCTTCCTAATAGCTGATACAACTTCATTCCGTTTAAGTTTATATTTAGCCCAGGCGTGCGGGAAATTATTGCGCTTAGCAATTCGATACAAACGTTTTCTCTGTCTAATTAGTAATCGTATCTCGTTATGCATCCACTTAGGTTGGTCCGCTCTCGAAGTAATAATTTTATTAGGGATATATCTAGATGCAATTTCGAGTATTTTGTCGGAGAAATTGGAAACTATAGTATCGAGACATGGGGAATCAAAAACATGGAACCCATGGATGTAGACATCGAACGTCGGATCATTACTATGTAGCCATGTCTCACTCAAAGCCAAGATATCAAATGATGTAAATTCACATTGTACAATATCCAGTTTGGGTTTGAGGTTTTGAATGTTAAGATGAACAATTTGTTAGAGTGCTCTGATTATGATCTGAATTTAGAGAATTTGGACCAGGATTGGTGTCAATATCACCTGACAGTAACAATAAGCTTATAGCCAAAAAGAGAATAGCGCTAATGGAAGAGATGTTGTTAATACTATCAATTTTAATACACTCTGAAAGACATGCAAAGATTAGTACTGATGGACAATTACTTCAAAAGGATTTACTGGGTGGGAGATAAAAGGAACGCCGGATTGACTGATAAACCGAATGAACAGAGAAAACATAGAAGTAAAACTTGAATGCAGCTCAACACCACCGAGGTACAAAAGCAAGCAGAGTAAAATACAAGTAAATCCATCGTACGAATTTTGTATTACACAGTCTAAGAGTACACAGCCTAAGAGTGTCGTTGTTCCTGCATAGCAGAATTATGTTTGTGGGTGTTCCTCGTTGATTTGTGAAACCCAAAACTGTTTTTTTTATACTTTTAGATAAAGGAATAATAATACACAGCGGCTTTAGAAAATTATCGAAAGCATTCCAGAAAACCAAAACTAGACAATTTGATTGGCTGAACAAAATACAAAGTTGTGCATTCAAGATCAGTAGGTAATAAATGCCGATTCGGTATCACGTGTACATTACGTGGAGAGTGGATTGCAACTAAAACACCCGCAGAGTGGAGTATCACCCAAAGTATCACTTCCAAATTCTGTACATATGGACAAAAAAACACAAGCAAAGTTTCAGCCAATGGACCTCCGGGTTTAACCCGGAGGTCCATTGGCTGGAACTTTGCTTGTGAAGGTTATGCTTAGCAACAAATTTGCAATTATTACTCGGGTGGAATCTCCACTCTGCGAGTGATTTAATGATAATACACTCTCCACGTACTGTACAAGATTTCGTACATCTACACGTACATCGATGTACACCTCCATAGGATTTAGTGTTAAAATCGTGTACAGGTACACGATTTGTCGTTTTTTATGATGATACAGAATCGGCTTTGCCGATTCTACATCACTGGATTCTATATACATATCGCTCAAGAGTGAAAAAATGCATGAAATTTTAAGGAAAAATAGGTGTATCGTCTGATACAGAATCGGCAAATGGGTTTCCCCCATAGGATTCAGTGTTAAAATCGCGAGCAAAAAAACGTGTTGCCGTTTCTGTATCATCATCGAAAAGTGGTTTGCCGATTCTGTATCATCCGTGTCTGTACACGATTTTAACACTGAATCCCGATGGAGGCGTACACGGAAGTCCATTTGTGGATTCTACATCAGAAATCGACTTATGTACGGTACATGGAAAAGAGGTGCTACCGAACCGGCAAACCCACTGCCACGATGAGAGTAAAAACTGACACTCATGTTTTTGTTCTGGTGTGAATGAAGGTCTTCGTTCAAAAGAGTCGACTATAAACATGAGTGTCAGTTTTTGTTTCTGGCGTGAATGAAGGTTTTCGTTCAAAAGAGTCAACTATAAACATGAGTGTCAGTTCGACACGTGGAAAAGAGGTGATACCGAACCTGCAAACCACTTTTTGATGCCCAAAAGCTCGAAGAGCTTGAAATAAGTAATCAGCCAACCATTTCACGCTCCTAACGCTAATTAACCAATCAGATTGCTTGATTCTCATAAACTTAATCATACAAAGTTATCTCCCCCTCGTCGTGGGGTGGGGGTCACGCCCGTCATAAAAAGGTGAATCGCGTTTAATAACGTGGATATAATGGCTAGAGCAATGTATACCAAAAACCAAAAGCTCGAAGAGATTGAAATAAGCAACCACCCAATCACTTCACGTTCCTAACGCTAATTAACCAATCAGATTGCTTGATTCTCATAAACATAATCATACAAAGTTATCTCCCCTCGTCGTGGGGGTGGGGGTCACGCCCATCAGAAAAATCGAAGTTTCGAGAAGGTGGTCACGTGACCTATCAAATTGAAGGTCTCGACGAGTGGATTAAGAAGATCGTAATTTTAACCTTCGTCGTGGGGTGGGGTCACGACCAGAGCCGAAAAACGATTTCCTGTTTACATATCCAGCATGTGAGGTATTAATATGAAGGGCTCGATGAATACATTACAAAAATGACGTTTTTCATTTTATGCGGGGTGGGGTTCGATTTCCTGTTTACATATCCAGCATGTGAGGTATTAATATGAAGGGCTCGATGAATACATTACAAAAATGACGTTTTTCATTTTATGCGGGGTGGGGTTCACGCCTATCAGAAAAATCTAAGTTTCGAGAAGGTGGTCACGTGACCTATAAATTTGAAGGTCTCGACGAGTGGATTAAGAAGATCGTAATTTTAACCCTCGTCGTGGGGTGGGGTCACGACCAGAGCCGAAAAACGACTTCCTTTTGACATATCCAGGAATGTGAGGTATTAATATGAAGGGCTCGATGAATACATTACAAAGATGACGTTTTTCATTTTATTTGGGGGTGGGGGGGGGGTCACGCCCATCATAAAAATCGAAGTTTCGAGAAGGTGGTCACGTGACCTATCAAATTGAAGGTCTCGACGAGTGGATTAAGAAGATCGTAATTTTAACCCTCGTCGTGGGGTGGGGTCACGACCACAGCCGAAAAACGTCGTTCTTTATACAAAGCCAGGCATGTGAGGTACTGATATGAAGGCTCCATGAATACATTACGAAAATGACATTTTTCATTTTATGTGGGGGTGGGGTCACGACCAGAGCCGAAAAACGTCTTCCTTTTTACAAATCCAAGCATGTGAGGTACTGATATGAAGGGCTTGATGAATACATTACAAAAATGACATTTTCCACCATCGCCGTGGGGATGGGGTTAACACCGATCAGAAAATCAAAAGTTTCGAGAAGATAGTTGTGTGACCTATCAAATTAAAGCTATCGACAAGGATATTATGAAAATCATAATCTTTCCCTTCTTATAACGGTGGAGTTGGGACCATCTTGAAATCGAAAGTATTAAGAAAAGGTAGTTATGGAACATATTAAATTGAAAACACAACAAGTTGAATCTGATGCATCATTCATTTTTGATATCTGTGTTAAAAACGTGAAGAATGCTTTCAAAAAAATATATATGGTTGTTATGCAAATTAGACATGCATTCGCTTATTAACATGTCACGCCTTAAGATGTTTCCTTCAATAATAACTCTGTTTACTGAACCATAGATTTGTCAATAAAAAAAAATTATAAGTTGATCTTCTAACGTTTCTACATATTCAGGATAGCCTATTTCACCATTTCCGAAAAAAGTGTCAATCCAAACTATTTTTTTAGGAAACAATGCCCACGTCGAGAAGACATTACAAACTTTACTAGTATTAATCTTGACTAAATTCAAATAAAAAAACATTTGTCACGTGTTAGAAAAGATTTGTAAACAGTCTAAACGCACGTGTGGAAAGGTTGTTTTGTTTTGTTTTTTACAACAGGAGTAAAAATATTTTAAGATAGGTGGCGTTATATAAATACAGCAACAACAAAAAGCAGTGTTTACAGTGTGTCAGCGTATGACTGAATGAAAATGAGAAAAAGCTCTTTTTCTAACCACTTGATAGCGAAGCATTACATCAGTTGTCGCGATATTGATGTCATCCAACAGCAGCCAAGACATTAAGCTTTTTACGTCGACATACCACTTGTCCAAAACAATTCTCTTTTAACGCTAAAACGGGTGAAATACATCTCGGTAACGACTCCCTTTTTTTTCTTGATCAGACACAGCCTATTTCACCATTTCCGAAAAAAGTGTCAATCCAAACTATTTTTTTAGGAAACAATGCCCACGTCGAGAAGACATTACAAAACGAAACTAGTATTAATCTTGACTAAATTCAAATAAAAAAAACATTTGTCATGTGTTAGAAAAGATTTGTAAACAGTCTAAACGCACGTGTGGAAAAGTTGTTTTGTTTTGTTTTTTACAACAGGAGTTAAAATATATTAAGATAGGTGGCGTCATATAAATACAGCAGCAACTAAAAAACAGTGTTTACAATGTGTCAGCGTATGACTGAATGAAAATGAGAAAAAGCTCTTTTTCTAACGACTTGATAGCGAAGTATTACATCAGTTGTCGCGATATTTGATGTCATCCAACAGCAGCCAAAACATTAAGCTTTTTACGTCGACATACCACTTGTCCAAAACAATTCTCTTTTAACGCTAAAACGGGTGAAATACATCTCGGTAATGACTCCCTTTTTTTCTTGATCAGACACAGTTGTTGGTGGAAGGTTGACTAGAGGGTCGTTCAAAACAATTGATCAAATATATTGAACGAAAACGACTCATTTTCTAACTACGATTGTCGCCGTATTCTAAACGTCATCGATTTACCGAAATGAGCACAATATCTCATGTTTTTTTTTTAAAGATTTTTTGATGACATAAAAAGGTTGCATGCGCAGCAAAAATAACCATGCTCACGGGCCTGAAAAAATATAGAAGTTCTTTTTTCTCATCTAATGTAATTGATACTACATCAATATTTTTTTAAAGAAAATCAGTTTTTAACTGATAGTAGTGTTGTTGTTATGACTGGTAGGTTATGGTTTTATTACGAGTACATCAAGGTGGACAGCTCTATTCCATTCCCTCACCCGAGTCCTTTTGCGTGAAGACTTCTTTTTTTAATTCAATTCAAGGAAAATGTGGTAATAAATGTACTAAACGAACATAAATGTGATAGAAAAGGTATCATAAGTGTAAAAAACGACATCTCATGCAATAACCTGTTCTAAGCTGTTAAAAAACGCCCTTAACATCGTTCCATTCATCTCCGTACTATGTAAATTTATTTTTGGTGACTTCACTTCAACTGGAGCAAATGTAAGGAAAATTGTTTTAATAAATGTACTAAACGACCATAAATATGGTAGAAAGGGTACAATATGTGTAAAAAACGACGTTTAATGCAATAAACTGTTCTAAGCTGTTAAAAAAACTCTCTAAACATGATTCCATCCGTCTCCGTAGGTTAAACTAATTAAACGTAAGGAAAATGTGGCCAAAAATGCAATAAACTGTTCTAAGCTGTTAAAAAATGTCCTAAACATGATTCCATCCTTCCCAATAGATTAAACTAAGTAAATGTAAGGAAAATGTTGTAATGAATGCAATAAACTGTTCTAAGGAATCAAAACACCCTCCCTAAACTTGTTTTAATGTGTTTTTTTGGAGACTTAGCTTCACCTGGTGAAAATGTTAGGAAAGTGTGGTAATAAATCTATTAAAAGACAATAAATGAGATAGAAAAAGTACAATATGTGTAAACAACGACATTTAATGCAATGAACTGTTCTAAGCGGTTAAAAACGCTCTAAACATGATTCCATCCTTCTCCGTAGATTAAACTGAGTAAATGTAACAAAACTGTGGCCAAAAATGCAGTAACCTATTCTAAGGAATCAGAAAACCCGCTTCAATGCATTTTTCGGAGACTTAACTTCACCTGGTGAAAATGTAAGGAAAGTGTGGTAATAAATGTTTTAACCGACCATACATGTGGTAGAAAAGATACCACATGTGTAAACATCGACATTTAATGCAATACACTGTTCTAAGCTGAAAGAAACGCCCTAAACATGATTCCATCCTTCTCCGTAGATGAAACTAATTAATTGTAAGTAAAATGTGCTCAAAAATGTCTTAAACGGACATAAAAGTATTGAAATTTGAACATAAATGTAAACTACGACCTTAAAAATGCAATTACATCAGGTATTAAAGAACGCTTCCTAAACTTGCTTAAGTATATCTTCGTAAACGAAACTTTACCTGTATTGAATGAAAAACAATAAAATATCGTAATAAGTGTATGAAACGACCAAAGATGTGATAGAAAAGATACCATATGTGTAAACAACGACATTTAATGCAATACACTGTTCTGAGCTGTAAAAAACGCCCTAAACATGATTCCATCCTCTTCGAAGATAAAACTAAGTAAATGTAAGGAAAATGTGGTAAAAATTCAATAAACTGTTCTAAGGAATCAGAAATCCCGCCCTAGACATGTTTCAATGCATTTTCGGAAACATAACTTCACCTGGTGTAAATGTAAGGAAAATGCGGTAATAAATCTATTAAAAGACAATAAATGAGGTAGAAAAAGGACAATATGTGTTAACAACGACATGTAATGCAATAAACTGTTCTAAGCTGTTAAAAACGCCCTGAACATGATTCCATCCTTCTCAGTAGATTAAACTGAGTAAATGTAACGAAACTGTGGTCAAAAATGCAATACACTATTCTAAGGAATCAGAAAACCCGCCTCAATGCATTTTCGCAGACATAACTTCACCTGGTGAAAATGTAAGGAAAGTGTGGTAAGAAATGTTTTAATCGACCATAAATGTGGTAGAAAAGACATTTAATGCAATAAACTGTTCTAAGCTGTTAAAAACGCCCTAAACATGATTCCATCCTTCTACGAAGATTAAAGTAAGTAAATGTAAGGAAACCATAACCAAAAATGCAATAAAGTGTTCTAAGGAATCAGAAAACCCGCCAGAAATTTGTTTCAATGCACTTTCGGAAACATAACTTCACCTGCTGTAAATGTAAGGAAAATGTGGTAATAAATGTACTAAACGAACATAAATGTGATAGAAAAGGTACCATAAGTGTAAAAACGACATCTCTGCAATAACCTGTTCTAAGCTGTTAAAAAAACGCCCTTAACATCATTCCATTCATCTCCGTACTATATAAATTTATTTTCGGAGACTTCACTTCAACTGGAGCAAATGTAAAGAAAATTGTTTTAATAAATGTACTAAACGACCATAAATATGGTAGAAAGGGTACAATATGTGTAAACAACGACGTTTAATGCAATAAACTGAATCAAAACACCCGCCCTAAACTTGTTTTAATGCATTTTCGGAGACTTAGCTTCATCTGCTGAAAATGTTAGGAAAGTGTGGTAATAACTGTTTTAAACGACCATAAATGTGGTAGAAAAGATACCATATGTGTAAACAACGACATTTAATGCAACACACTGCTCTGAGCTGTAAGAAACGCCCTAAACATTATTCCATCCTTCTTCGAAGATAAAACTAAGTAAATGCAAGGAAAATGTGCTAAGGAATGCAATAAACTGTTCCAAGGAAACAGAAATCCCACCCTAAACATGAACGGATCGAACGATTTTTTCATCTTTTTTTTTTACCCTCCAGAGGAACTTCGAATTCTCCTCTTTCGCTCACGAAAACCCATTGATCATTTCCAGGTCCGATCCAGGCGATCAATATACTGTAACACATCGCGGTATCGTAAGGACAATGCTGCTTTTTGTAAGGATTTTATAACCTACATTAGGTATGGGTAGGGGCCCCCTAGAATTTCAAATTCTCGACATTATCCCTATCTTTTTACACAGTAGAGTATTAAGACCTAATCTCTGAGACTCTGACAGATTTTACCAGAGATAAAATGCTCAAGTTGAGATACTGCCACTTCATGTTCTAATGATACTGAAACGGGAGTTCTCTCTCTGAATACTACTATGGAAAACTATGATTATAACCCTCAACTAAATTGTCCAACACAAAAAAAAATATATATTTTCCTATACACCTCCCTAGCTTCCCACACCCCTCCCCTCCCTTCTCTAACCCCTTCCCCTCCCCTTCCCTAATTCCCCTCCCCTCCCTCCTCTTCCCTGCCCCCGCCCCCTCCCTAACCCCCTTTATCCCTTCCCTAATCACCCCTCCCCTCGCCTTCCATACCCCTTCCCCACCTTCCCTATCCCTACCCCTCCCCTTCCCTAATCCCCTCCCTTCCCCTTCCCTAATCCCTCCATTATCCTCTCCTCCCCTAATCCCCTTTCCCTCTCCTCCCCTTCCCTAATCTCCCTCCCCTCCCTAATCCCCTTCTACAACCCCCCCTTCCCCAATCCCCCTCCCGAACCCCCTCCCTAACCCCTCCCTAATCCCCTCCCCTCCCCTCCCCAATCCCCCTCCCTGGGGGCGGCTAGGGAGGTGTATAGGAAAATATATATTTTTTTTTATGTTGGACAATTTAGTTGAGGGTTATAATCATAGTTTTCCATAGTAGTATTCAGAGAGAGAACTCCCGTTTCAGTATCATTAGAACATGAAGTGGCAGTATCTCAACTTGAGCGTTTTATCTCTGGTAAAATCTGTCAAAGTCTCAGAGATTAGGTCTTAATACTCTACTGTGTAAAAAGATAGGGATAATGTCGAGAATTTGAAATTCTAGGGGGCCCCTACCCCTACCTAATGTAGGTTATAAAATCCTTACAAAAAGCAGCATTGTCCTTACGATAGCGCGATGTGTTACAGTATATTGATCGCCTGGATCGGACCTGGAAATGATCAATGGGTTTTCGTGAGCGAAAGAGGAGAATTCGAAGTTCCTCTGGAGGGTAAAAAAAAAAAAGATGAAAAAATCGTTCGATCCGTTCATGTTTAGGGTGGGGTTTCTGTTTCCTTGGAACAGTTTATTGCATTTCTTAGCACATTTTCCTTGCATTTACTTAGTTGTGTCTTCGAAGAAGGATGGAATAATGTTTAGGGCGTTTCTTACAGCTCAGAACAGTGTGTTGCATTAAATGGCGTTGTTTACACATATGGTATCTTTTCTACCACATTTATGGTCGTTTAAAACAGTTATTACCACACTTTCCTAACATTTTCAGCAGATGAAGCTAAGTCTCCGAAAATGCATTAAAACAAGTTTAGGGCGGGTGTTTTGATTCAGTTTATTGCATTAAACGTCGTTGTTTACACATATTGTACCCTTTCTACCATATTTATGGTCGTTTAGTACATTTATTAAAACAATTTTCTTTACATTTGCTCCAGTTGAAGTGAAGTCTCCGAAAATAAATTTATATAGTACGGAGATGAATGGAATGATG
The DNA here is from genome assembly GCA_031216915.1 of Pictodentalium vernedei. Taxonomy (NCBI): domain Eukaryota; kingdom Metazoa; phylum Mollusca; class Scaphopoda; order Dentaliida; family Dentaliidae; genus Pictodentalium; species Pictodentalium vernedei. The sequence goes on along the minus strand of CM062295.1, from coordinate 1,726,344 downwards.
TTAAGGGCGTTTTCTTAACAGCTTAGAACAGGTTATTGCATGAGATGTCGTTTTTACACTTATGGTACCTTTTCTATCACATTTATGTTCGTTTTGTACATTTATTACCACATTTTCCTTACATTTACAGCAGGTGAAGTTATGTTTCCGAAAGTGCATTGAAACAAATTTCTGGCGGGTTTTCTGATTCCTTAGAACACTTTATTGCATTTTTGGCTACGGTTTCCTTACATTTACTTACTTCAATATTCGTAGAAGGATGGAATCATGTTGAGGGCATTTTAACAGCTTAGAACAGTTTATTGCATTAAATGTCTTTTCTACCACATTTATGGTCGATTAAAACATTTCTTACCACACTTTCCTTACATTTTCACCAGGTGAAGTTAAGTCTGCGAAAATGCATTGAAGTGAGTTTTCTGATTCCTCAGAACAGTTTATTGAATTTTTACCACATTTTCCTTACATTTACTTAGTTTTATCTTCGAAGAAGATGGAATCATGTTTAGGGCGTTTCTTACAGCTCAGAACAGTGTATTGCATTAAATGTCGTTGTTCACACATATGGTATCTTTTCTATCACATCTTTGGTCGTTTCATACATTTATTACGATATTTTCTTGTTTTTTTTCAATACAGGTAAATTTCGTTTACGAAGATATACGTAAGCAAGTTTAGGAAGCGTTCTTTGATACCTGATGTAATTGCATTTTTAAGGTCGTAGTTTACATTTATGTTCAAATTTCAATACTTTTATGTCCGTTTAAGACATTTCTGAGCACATTTTACTTACAATTAATTAGTTTCATCTACGGAGAAGAATGGAATCATGTTTAGGGCGTTTCTTACAGCTCAGAACAGTGTATTGCATTAAATGTCGTTGTTTACACATATGGTATCTTTTCTACCACATGTATGGTCGGTTAAAACATTTATTACCACACTTTCCTTACATTTTCACCAGGTAAAGGTAAGTCTCCGAAAAATGCATTGAAGCGGGTTTTCTGATTCCTTAGAATAGTTTATTGCATTTTTGATCACAGTTTCGTTACATTTACTCAGTTTAATCTACGGAGAGGGATGGAATCATGTTCAGGGCGTTTTTAACAGCTTAGAACAGTTTATTGCTTTAAATGTCGTTGTCAACACATATTGTACTTTTTCAACCTCATTTATTGTCTTTTAATAGATTTATTACCGCATTTTCCTTACATTTACACCAGGTGAAGTTATGTTTCCGAAAATGCATTGAAACATGTTTAGGGCGGGATTTCTGATTCCTCAGAACAGTTTATTGAATTTTTACCACATTTTCCTTACATTTACTTAGTTTTATCTTCGAAGAAGATGGAATCATGTTTAGGGCGTTTCTTACAGCTCAGAACAGTGTATTGCATTAAATGTCGTTGTTCACACATATGGTATCTTTTCTATCACATCTTTGGTCGTTTCATACATTTATTACGATATTTTCTTGTTTTTTTTCAATACAGGTAAATTTCGTTTACGAAGATATACATAAGCAAGTTTAGGAAGCGTTCTTTGATACCTGATGTAATTGCATTTTTAAGGTCGTAGTTTACATTTATATTCAAATTTCAATACTTTTATATCCGTTTAAGACATTTTTGAGCACATTTTACTTACAATTAATTAGTTTCATCTACGGAGAAGAATGGAATCATGTTTAGGGCGTTTCTTACAGCTCAGAACAGTGTATTGCATTAAATGTCGTTGTTTACACATATGGTATCTTTTCTATCACATGTATGGTCGGTTAAAACATTTATTACCACACTTTCCTTACATTTTCACCAGGTAAAGGTAAGTCTCCGAAAAATGCATTGAAGCGGGTTTTCTGATTCCTTAGAATAGTTTATTGCATTTTTGATCACAGTTTCGTTACATTTACTCAGTTTAATCTACGGAGAAGGATGGAATCATGTTTAGAGCGTTTTTAACCGCTTAGAACAGTTCATTGCATTAAATGTCGTTGTTTACACATATTGTACTTTTTCTACCTCATTTATTGTCTTTTAATAGATTTATTACCACACTTTCCTAACATTTTCACCAGGTGAAGCTAAGTCTCCAAAAAAAAACACATTAAAACAAGTTTAGGGCGGGTGTTTTGATTCCTTAGAACAGTTTATTGCATTCATTACAACATTTTCCTTACATTTACTTAGTTTAATCTATTGGGAAGGATGGAATCATGTTTAGGACATTTTTTAACAGCTTAGAACAGTTTATTGCATTTTTGGCCACATTTTCCTTACGTTTAATTAGTTTAACCTACGGAGACGGATGGAATCATGTTTAGAGAGTTTTTTAACAGCTTAGAACAGTCTATTGCATTAAACGTCGTTGTTTACACATATTGTTCCCTTACTACCATATTTATGGTCGTTTAGTACATTTATTAAAACAATTTTCCTTACATTTGCTCCAGTTGAAGTGAAGTCTCCGAAAATAAATTTACATAGTAAGGAGATGAATGGAATGATGTTAAGGGAGTTTTTCAACAGCTTAGAACAGGTTATTGCATGAGATGTCGTTTGTGGAGTGGAATAGAGCTGTCCACCTTGATGTACTCGTAATAAAACCCCAACCTATCAGTCATAACAACAACACTACTATCAGTTAAAAACTGATTTTTTAAAAAAAATATTGATGTATTATCAATTACATTAGACGAGAAAAAAGAACCTCTATATTTTTCAGGCCCGCGCGCATGGTTATTTTTGCTGCGCATGCAACCATTTTATGTCATCAAAAAATCTTTAAAAGAAACCATGAGATATTGTGCTCATTTCGGTAAATCGATGACGTTTAGAATACGGCGACAATCGTAGTTAGAAAATGAGTCGTTTTCGTTCGATATATTTGATCAATTGTTTTGAACGACCCTCCAGTCAACTTTCCACCAACAACTGTGTCTGATCAAGAAAAAAAGGGAGTCGTTACCGAGATGTATTTCACCCGTTTTAGCGTTAAAAGAGAATTGTTTTGGACAAGTGGTATGTCGACGGAAATAGCTTAATATCTTGGCTGCTGTTGGATGACATCAATATCGCGACAACTGATGTAATGCTTCGCTATCAAGTGGTTAGAAAAAGAGCTTTTTCTTATTTTCATTCAGTCATACGCTGACACACTGTAAACACTGCTTTTTGTTGTTGCTGTATTTATATAACGCCACCTATCTAAAAATATTTTAACTCCTGTTGTAAAAAACAAATCAAAACAACTTTTTCACACGTGCGTTTAGACTGTTTACAAATCTTTTCTAACACGTGACAAATGGTTTTTTATTTGAATTTAGTCAAGATTAATACTAGTTTAGTTTGTAATGTCTTCTCGACGTGGGCATTGTTTCCTAAAATAATAGTTTGGATTGACACTTTTTTCGGAAATGATGAAATAGGCTATCCTCAATATGTAGAAACGTTAGAAGATCAACTTATAATTTTTTTATTGACAAATCTATGGTTCAGTAAACAGAGTTATTATTGAAGGAAACATCTTAAGGCGTGTCTTAATAATAAGCGAGTGCATCTCTGATTTGCATAACAATCATATATATTTTTTTGAAAACATTCTTCACGTTTTAACACAGATATCAAAAAATGAATGATGCATCAGATTCAACTTGTTGTGTTTTCAATTTAATATGTCCCATAACTACCTTTTCTTAATACTTTCGATTTCAAGATGGTCCCAACTCCACCGTTATAAGAAGGGAAAGATTATGATTTTCATAATATCCTTGTCGATAGCTTTAATTTGATAGGTCACACGACTATCTTCTCGAAACTTTTGATTTTGATTTGTAAAAAGGAAGACGTTTTTCGGCTCTGGTCGTGACCCCACCCCCACATAAAATGAAAAATGTCATTCTCGTAATGTATTCATCGAGCCTTCATATCAGTACCTCACATGACTGGCTTTGTATAAAGAACGACGTTTTTTCGGCTCTGGTCGTGACCCCACCCCACGGCAAGGGTTAAAATTACGATCTTCTTAATCCACTCGTTGAGACCTTCAATTTGCTAGGTTACGTGACCACCTTCTCGAAACTTCGATTTTTCTGATGGGCGTGGCCTCCACCCCCACATAAAATGAAAAACGTCATTTTTGTAATGTATTCATCGAGCCCTTCATATTAATACCTCACATGCTGGATATGTAAAAAGAAAGTCGTTTTTCGGCTCTGGTCGTGACCCCACCCCACGACGAGGGTTAAAATTACGATCTTCCTAATCCACTCGTCGAGACCTTCAGTTTGATAGGTCACGTGACCACCTTCTCGAAACTTCGATTTTTATGATGGGCGTGACCCCCACCCCCACATAAAATGAAAAACGTCATTTTTGTAATGTATTCATCGAGCCCTTCATATTAATGCCTCACATGCCTGGATATGTAAAAAGGAAGTCCTTTTTCGGCTCTGGCCGTGACCCCACCCCACGACGAGGGTTAAAATTACGATCTTCTTAATCCACTCGTCCAGACCTTCAATTTGATAGGTCACGTGACCACCTTCTCGAAACTTCGATTTTTCTGATGGGCGTGACCCCCACCCCCACGACGAGGGGAGATAACTTTGTATGATTAAGTTTATGAGAATCAAGCAATCTGATTGGTTAATTAGCGTTAAGAACGTGAAATGATTGGCTGATTACTTATTTCAAGCTCTTTGAGCTTTTGGGCATCAAAAAGTGGTTTGCGGGTTTGGTATCACCTCTTTTCCACGTGTCGAACTGACACTCATGTTTATAGTCGACTCTTTTGAACGAAAACCTTCATTCACGCCAGAAACAAAAACTGACACTCATGTTTATAGTCGACTCTTTTGAACGAAAACCTTCATTCACACCAGAACAAAAACATGAGTGTCAGTTTTTACTCTCATCGTGGCAGTGGGTTTGCCGGTTCGGTAGCACCTCTTTTCCATGTACCGTACATAAGTCGATTTCTGATGTAGAATCCACAAATGGATTTCCGTGTACGGCTCCATAGGGATTCAGTGTTAAAATCGTGTACAGACACGGATGATACAGAAACGGCAACACGTTTTTTGCTCGCGATTTTAACACTGAATCCTATGGGGGAAACCCATTTGCCGATTCTGTATCAGACGATACACCTCTTTTTCCTTAAAATTCCATACATTTTTCACTCTTCAGCGATATGTATACAGAATCCAGTGATGTAGAATCGGCAAAGCCGATTCTGTATCATCATAAAAAACGACAAATCGTGTACCTGTACGCGATTTTAACACTAAATCCTATGGAGGTGTACATCGATGTACGTGTATATGTACGAAATCTTGTACACGTGACACCGAATCGGCATTTATTACCTACTAAGATGCAAGTTTTCAAACACCCGAGAATCAACGTTAATTTTCCCCTAATTACCGACCGCATTGTAAAATTACGGCTTTGTATATATTGTCAGACAAGATTAAAATGAATTGGACCTTGAACAGTCTTTTGTTATCCCAAGTCAGTACATAAAGTCAGAGTGTATTTTAAAAAAAATAGCACTGTTTTTTTGGTTGTTAATTTTCAAATCGTTATCGATACGGTTTACATAATTCGGCGTGTACAAACTGACAATAAATTCAGAACGCAGCCTATTTCTTTCACCCAAAGTAATCATGTGTTACAATAGTAACCAATAAATACGACCGGGTCCCCAAGCGGGGTCCCCACGATGAAGAAAGAAGTATACGCCATATACTACTCCCATTATTTATTGACCCTGTAACCATTGGTTAACCATTTTACTGCCACGCCCAGTTTAGTAGTTTATAGAAGGAGTCCGCTGTAACACACTTAGCACGGGACTCCTGTTTTGTATTGCATCGGTGAGCAGGTTTCGGTCACACATTCTAGTCAGTCAGTCTGTAACAATGATGAATAAAGTCAAAAATGTGGTTGCTGTCGTCGTTTACTTAATACCTATATTTGTGAACTATTTTGCCTGGTTATGCCTCAACATTATAACAGTGTTCCGTCCTATCGGGTGGGAACGTAAAATTGATGTCCTCTGTGCGGAGAGAGAACACTCCGTGCAGGCTAAAGGTCCGTTCGTAGTATTCGAGAAGAGCGAGGCCACGAAGTTGCCGCTACGTAGGTCATCCTACACACCTGCGCCATTGGACCCAGGACAGGCGTTAATATAAGTTGCATAACTTGTTCGTCAATCCTTGTTAAACAAATAAGATTAAATCAATAGATAATTGTATTCATAAAGTAGGCGACAATAGTCGCGTTCGGCAGCTTAAGTGTTAAGTCTTTAAATAACGTAACATCCAAAACGGGGCAGCGATTTTCATTAAAAAATCATCATTCAGTTTCTATTTTGGTTTTCATTTTTGTCTCAAATACAGAGATTATGGCCCCATAAGTTGGAACGCACATGTTGTGCTCGTTCAAGTGGGGAGTCATAAACTATGTTATTGACGCAAAGATGGAGAAAAAAAATTAGTTATTCGATAATTTTGTTTACAACAGTCGACTATGTTTCGTATTAGGGAAAGGGTGAAGGGGTGTTATTAATCTGTGTGAATTCTTCTATTTTACTTCTTTCTGGCACAATGATAGACAGTCACCAGTACTCGGACACTCATGTTTTTCAGCCTCATGGGGCGTTGGAAGTGGGGGCGTGGAGGTGGGTCTAGGAGTCTTTTGAAAGTGGAACACGCTCATATCGCAGGCTTGATATTACATATGAACCCATGGCAACACCAATTGAGTCAGCCCTCAATGGTGGTTCCAAAATGTGGGTCAAGGTCACTGAAGTCATCCAGGGGTCATTGACTGCATTTTATAATTAGTAATATTACGTTTCGGGTGCCGATGTTCATTTTCAGAAGGAGACTGTGTTATGGGTCGACTTGGAAAATGTTCGATATCCAAATTTTCATCATAACGCATATCTACAGGTGGTTTATCATGAGCTCTTATCACTTTGAAAAATGACGAATTTCCAGCTATTGTTTTGCTTGAATTTCTGGCCGTAACCATTGATCCGTTCACACCAATTACTG